>VWZI01022215.1:216590-333731 GCA_013396835.1 Psilopogon haemacephalus
TCCCGCACACACTCACTCTCCAGATAGTCCTCCAGATACAGCATGGCGGCGGCCGGGCCAGCGCCAAGGGGCTTCTCGCTAACGGGGACTCGTCCCTTCCAATATGGCGCCGCCGCCAACAACACCAGCAGCTCGACTCAGCGAAAACAACATTGGCGGCTGACGGCGCTCGCTCCGGCCGCGACGCAATTGGCTGCCTGTGCCGCTGACGCAGCTCGCGCCTGGCGCTCTCTCTCGCAGCTTCACGGGAAATGTAGTCTGCGGGCGAGGAGGCGGCGGGAAACTACGTGTCCCGCCATGCACTGTGGCGGCTGCGGGATCCTGCCGCGGCCGAGCTACTGGTAGGTCGCTTGAAAGGCGCTGCCGTCCCGCCTGCCCCGCCCCTTCTTTCGGCCAGTGTGGGGTCCATGGTCGCCTCCCGTCGACGTTTTTTCTCCGGGAGGTCGCGGTAAGCTGCTCGCTGCGAGATAAAGTTAGGGTGTGTGGCTGCTGGCCTTGTGAAGGGACTTCGGGACCAAAGTGCCGCGCTGAAAGTCTGGAGAAGAGAACGAAAAACCCCGAAGCTTTTTAATGAGACTATGCTTCTATTTGTTTGTCCGGTTTTTAAATACGTACTGGTAATAGTGCATAAAAAGCATAAGTAATTACAAAACTAATGAAATAATTTAATGCTTTCTCATGAGTGACCAAAGGTTTTCGAGAAGACATGCGTTGGTCGGCATAAATCAGTACCACGGGTAGTAAAAACCTTACAGGCGGAGAGTATAAAGTTACGTGGGCTTCAGACTGCTGTTCAGAATAGGGGAAAATAATTAGCAGATAATAGCGATAGCAGTCTAGTTGAAATACTTCACTGTCTAATTTTATTGCTCTAATTGTGGGCTGACAGTTTTATCGAGTTTTGTTTTTTGACTAAGGAGAAGGAGTTCATAGGTCTTTCATGCAGTCAGGTATAGGTACAGGAGCCTAAGAATTGTGTTAGCAGAACGGACTGCCTTTTGGCCATACTTGTTATCCGACGTCCAGCCGTCGACATCACCACAGCTGTTAAGCCATGTCTCAAAGTGACTTTGAGCCATGTCCCAAAGTGACTTTGCCGTTTTGTGTGCTAGTCTGTGCCATATGCATCCAAGAAGTGAAAGGGAAGCGTATGTTCTAAGTGTGAGTGAAAATCTGCACTGGATGTTTTTGAATATCCAGACCAGTGGAGAACAGCAATTTTTTTTCTCATGTTTTCAGTTCACATATTGTGAGTAGTTAAATTAAGGACGACTGAATTTTGGGAAGTGAAGCATAAGTTTTGTGTGCAACCTTCATGAAGACTGATGTAAGCTATGTCTTGGGTACATAGCTAAGGTGTTGAGGATTTTGTTTGTTTTTTAATTCTAGTGCCATTACAGATGGAGAAAAGTATAACAGTAACTTAAAATTTCTCAGAGAGTGCTGTGCCAAGGTGGTTACTTTCCATATCCACTCTTTCTCTAGCTATGTAGTGCCAAAACAGAAATAGCAGTTCTTTTCTTACATGCCATTGAACAGTTTTTAGATGGTCATTAAACTCAGCCTTAGCTGAAAGAATCTGTACATCATTGCTCATAGAGATCACCCTCTAATGTACAAATTCTGACACACTGGCATAGGAATGGCAGTATTTTTTAAGCTTTGTGTGACAAATTTCTTTGCCCCATTTTGTTATGAAGACAAGATTGACCATTCCTTGGAAGATAAATGCCTGCACTTTTATTGAAGTTAAGGGGTTTGATGCAGCAAGATAATTTAGTCCATGCAAAAAGCACAGAAAAATAATGACATATTCATTAGGAGAAAAGCTATGTAAATTTAGGGAAATCTGAACTGATGGGATCATTTTCTTTTATGCTTTTTAGTGGATTTGACACTTTTGAAAGAAAATTTTTGTCATAGACATGTTTGGAAGCACAGCAGAAATTTAAGAGAACAGTATTGTACACAAATACTGTACCAAGTCTTCACTGTTAGAACTACAACTGATGCATAGTCATTGAGGAAGTTCTTACCTTTTGCTTTATTACAAAAATCTTAGGACAACTGGGACGTTGAGACTTTGTGGCTTCTGTCCTCTAGTTTTTATGCTTCTCATCTTTCAAGGTTGGGAACAGCCTGCAAATTTTTGTTTCTGTGTGTCGTGGAGTCTGGATCAAGCAAACCAAAAAGCACAGCTCTTGAGGCTGTGTCTCAGGCATTCACAGGATTACAGGATGTCAGGAGTTGGAAGGCACCCAAAGAGTCCCATCCCCCTGCCGGAACCTCCCTTTCATAACTGCATGTGCACTGTCTACATTACTGGAAAGGGAAAATGAAACTCGGGCATGCCAACAGAATGATAGAGACAAAATACTAGTGAGGCTGGATACTGTCTTTGAGATCTGAGTTCTCTCCTTTATGTTTCATGGTTTACTGGATCTTGTGAGGCTCATATAAAAACCTGCTTCAAAAAGTGTTCATTGCATTACTCACAGCAGGGGGATGAGGGAGGTTTATGTAGTAGAATACAAGCAAAAATACAGTTTAGCTTTTTTCAGTATTTATTGAAAAGCAGACAGAAACTTACCTACCTGTACTCTCCTTTAGTTTTTTTGGTGAGGGTTTTGTTTGTTGTTGGGGTTTTTTTTTCAGACAAATGGAGAAACTTCCATTTTTTATTAGTTCACATTGTATAGTCACAGTCACATCATCTTACCAAGACATACTGATGGAACTGAGGTTAAACTGACATGTAAGGAGTGATCATTCACTCAGGCCATAAAAAAAGAAACTGTTTTTACAATGGAAAACTTCCTGTTGTGCATAAATGTAAACATTTAACTCTATTGATTAACTCAACTTTTTGAACTGTGTTAATTAGAACAGCTTCTGATAAGGAAACATGGATTAATTACAGTGCTTATTTGGATGCAAACACAGTGAAAAAGAACTAAGTGCTAGCTGTGAACTCGAGGTAAAAAGAAATTTAGTTTGTGAATTACAATTGGCATTGTGCAGCAACAGAACTACTTAGCACAGAGAAAGGAAGGAAGGCCACAGAAGCTGTTGTTTTCTCCTGTTGCTGAAACTTCTATTAATGGTGTTTCTCCATTATGTATCATCACTTGTGACAGAACCATGTCATAAATAAATTTTACATGGCATAAAGGATTATTAAAGATAATTGCTTGCATAAGTTTTGGGGGGAAAAAAAATTAAAAGCACGTGTTTATGTTCTGGTACACAGTTCTTGGATGGGGTTAAGACTTCTAAATAATCTCACACTCTTCTGTCCTTATCTATTCCAGATCTCTGTTATGTATTTTCTACTTTCTTCTATCTCTTCTTATGTATAGGTTTGTTTTGACACATCTCTAACTCCATCTTGTTCATATCTGTATTATACCTGCTATCAATCCATTAGTCTTTCCCTTTCATTGTTCTTTCCAGATCCATTCTGTCTTCTAAACAGATAAAGAGGTGATGCTTCCATTCTGCTCTGGTGAAACCTCACCTGAAATACTGTGTCCAGTTTTGGCGCCCTCAACACAAAAAGGACATGGACCTGATGGAGCTGGTCCAGAGGAGGGCCACAAAGATGATCAGAGGGCTGGAGCATCTCTCCTGTGAGGCCATGCTGAGAGATGGGGCTGTCCGGCTTGGAAAAATAGAAGGCTCTGGGGAGACCTTAAAGCAGCTTTCCAGTACCTGTAGGTGGCCCACAAGAAAGCTGGGGAGTGACTGTTTACCAGGGAATGTAGCACTAGGACAATGGGAAATGGTTTTAAACTACAGATTTAGATTGGACGTTAGGAAGAAGTTCTTTACAATGCAGTAGTGGAATACTGGAACAGGTTTTCCAGGGAGGTGGTGGAGGCTCCGTGCCTGTGGACATTCAAGGTGAAGCTTGGTGGAGCTCTGAGCAGCCTCACCTAGTTGGGATATCCTGGCTTACTGCAAGGGGATTGGACTAGATGATCTTTAAAGGTCCCTTCCAACTCAACACATTTGATGATTCTATGATTTCAGGGGCTTTCTGTACTCACTGAGGACACTCACTGTTGCACAGTGTCTTCAATACTCTGAGTTTTAAACTCTCATCTAGTGTTTTCAAACATTGTGTTTTGTTTCTCTATTTTTAAAGGACAGGTTTATAATACTTTGATTTGAATAAATCAGAGCTGACCCACCTAGCCCATCCACAGACTGATGTGCCAGGTCTCAGTGACTGCTGATAGCTTCCTGTGTTTCAGTTTCTCATATGAAAGTTTCACTGCTTCTTGCACACAAAGGCTGCTGACATATTGAGTGCATACAGCAAGCAACCTGATCTGAGTGCTATCCTTTCACAGGAGAACTTAAAGACACCGTGACAGCTGAGCAGCACTAGGCAGCATTGCAACAGAGCCTACATATAACTACAAGACTTAGTAGCTCTCAAACTACTAGAAATGAGCATTTTGATTTTCTTTGGCACCTGCTGCCGCTGCACTACAGCAGTCCTGTCTGGCGGGCCAGAATCCATTCACCACGGTGCACTGCTATGAGCACGTGTTGTCCATTGCGGCATTCCTAGCAGTTTCATCTGCCAACGTCAGCATCAAGCCTGCTGGTCTCCTTACAGGCTTTCAACTATTTTATTATAATTCCTCCTCATTTCCTGTTTGTTGCCTGCTATTTTTCTGCTGTTGCTGCTGTTTTTCCATTTTTTATAGTCCTCCCTGTCTCACAGTCCAGCTGTCACTCCCAGCTGCCATGGACCTCAGCATCTCCCATATTCCACCTCTTCTGCTGCTGCAGGGGCTTCGCCTGCAGCTTCACTCTCCCTCTGCAGGAAATAACTATCATTCCTGCTGTACTACACACCACGGCTATTGGAGGACATTAGTTAAGTAACTAAATTATCTTGAGACTGAGCACCGTGTAAGGGTTACAACATGATTGTATTTGTTCTGGGCAATCAACTTTATGTAATGGGAAACTTCATCCAAAGCCAGATCCTAGGAAAACACTGGGCGAGACTGTCAAATACATAATGTTACCCTTGTCTAGTGCAGCACGATGGAGAAACTTCACACTTCCATGTAATGATTCTCAAAAGGGGAAAGTCTGGCCCAGAAGTGTTGTGGCTGGACGGTAATATGAGAAATCACTTTACTTTTCTATTTACTACACACTCTTTTACATTTTAAGTTTCACATTCCTATTTCTTAAAAAAATCCAAGATTCTATAGCATTAACAGTCAACAGAAAATGGAACTGCCATTTATACTGCAGCTTGACTTTGTGTACAGACTCAGGCAATTACATCTTCATCTTTTAGTTAATTTTATCTGCTACAGACTTGTATTTACTTGTAGATTTCAGTTATTTCCTGAAAGTCTGCAGGATATGAGCAATTGCTGTTTATGTATTAATCACTGAAATGTTTTATCCTGACCTCCTAAGGAAATAAAGCTTATATGAGCAACCCATATGATTCTGTACACTCGTATCTGTCCTTCCACTCCTCCCTATGTTGAATTAACTGACTAATTTCAACCTGTCTGAAAGAAAAGTTGTTATTTGAGAAATTAATAGTGTATTCCTTAAATGCTGTGTTGTCCTTAATAGTTTTGGAGTGCTTTTCTTCCTTTCACTGAGGAAAAGGTGAACCTGCCACCTCTTAGACTCAAGAAAATCTACACGAGTGCAATGAGTTCCACAGCCATGGAAAAGGCTTTAGTTGGTGAACGTGTCTTATTAGGCACTGTTGTAAAACTGCAAATGCCCAAGGAACCAACTGAAGCAGTTTTGCTGCTCATGAACTTTTTGATTTTGTTCACTTGATTTTCTTAAAATCTTGAATGCTGTATCACATGGCGTGCATGGGAATAGTGTTTGAAAATAGTTATTTTAGTGATTATTGCAGGATCACAGGATGTTAGGAGTTGGAAGGGACCTCTGGACATCTTTTGAGTTCAGTGCCCCCTGCCAGAGCAGGACCATAGAATCTAGTACAGCTTGTAAAGGAACACATCCAGACAGGGCTTGAAAGTCTCCAGAGAAGGAGATTCCACAGCCTCCTTGGGGAGCCTGTTCCAGTGCTCTGGGACCCTTACAGTAAAGAAATTCTTCCTGATGTTGAGGTGGAACTTCAGGCAAGTGACACAGCTGCCATGATGCTTCATTTTATACTTGCGCAGAAGCAGAATACTTAGGTTTCAGAGTGAGGTGGGAGGTGCACTTGCAGCTGCCTGGTTTGTATTTTGGAAATTGCTGTACAATAATGTGTTTAAATTCTCTGCTAAACATGTAGCCTTAACAGCCTGAAATGAGCTTAGTGCCCTTGCTAATTTTCCCGTCCTTTTACCTATTTGATTTCCAAATCTGTAGCCAGAAAGGAGATGAAATAGTTACTAACTGTAGTTCCTGTAAAACTTCACCTGAGAGTGATGTGTCTCTGTTGTTTTGCTCACCATTAGAACCACTTCTGCTGTTACAGAATCAGAATGGTCTGGGTTGGAAGGGACTTCCAAAAGTGCAACCCCAAATCACTCATCCAGTTTGGTTTCAGTGTGTCTTAATTTTTTTCTATGGAAGATAATGAGATTTAATGTTAAGCTCAGGAGTTTTCCTTAAAGTATTATCGTTCTTGAACTTACTGCTTCCTATTCATCAAGGAACAGAATTTAGTAGAGCTTTTGTACACTTTACAAAGTTTTGTATTTAAGTGAGCACTTATTTAAGTTTTTAACTTTATGCCCTTTCTTGTGTATTTGCCTTTACTTCTGTGTGGGGAAGTGAAGCTTCCTTTTTGCTAGTGTATGCATTTTTATCTTTGTTTGTGTGGAGCATATTCATCCCTTGGAAGACTAAAGTTTTGACAGTGGGGTTTCTTTCCCACTGAAGTGATTTTGTTTGAACATTATCTATGGATTCTGTCTGTGGTGTTTTATTGTATTTATACTGGAAAAAAAAAAAGACTGAGATGAGACACTGGGAAGAAATTTATTCCCCATGAGGGTGGTGAGGTACTGGAGGAGGTTATCCAGAGAAGCTGTGAAGGCTCCAAGCCTTGAAATTTTCAAGGCCAGGCTGGATAAAGCCTTGAGCAACTTGGTCTACTAGAAGGTGTCTCTGCCCGTGGCAGTGGTGGTGGAACTAGATGATCTTTAAGATCTCTTCCAACCCAAACCATTCCCTGATTCTATGATTTTTCTATTGAGGATGCTGGATCAGTTCCAACCCTAATGCATTATTTCTTTGAAGTCTTACTGAAACACTTACAGTGAAAGTTTAAGTTTCAAGTGGCATCAGCTGATTAGTTGTAATGAAAAATTATTTTTTGCCTTTTTAGAATTACCAGATTTACAATTTCCACTCCCCCCACCATGAGGTCAGCACATTCTTCTTGGTGGAAGAGGTCCCAATCTGTTAGCTTTCCACCAGAAAATGCTATAAATGGCTGCTATGTCATCAGTGGCAAAGAAGAATGTGGTTTATGACACCATTCCCTTCCCTTTACTGGTCTGAATATTAAGGTCTGCAGATGGAGCAGGTAAAAAAAGGATAAAAAAGCTTTAAGATAGGAGATGACAATGCAGTTGTATTACCCTCCTCCCAAATTCATGCCCTTGTAGCCTCCTTTGTCCCTGGAGCAAATTGATAGAAGTTGAAAACAACAGCAGGGGAAGAAAATAATCTGAGAAATTTGCCAAAATGCTGGCATTATGATTGATTGAAGGAGTACAGCTGCCACAGGGGAGGATCCAGACTTTGAGGGCAAGCATGAATCTTCACTGCTCCTGGGCATACGCTCTCAGGTATTTGGACTTAGTGGGAAGTCTTTTCCAAGTGAGACAATTCTATATGTGAAGATGACCCAGAAATTGCCTTTTTCTTCATGATCACTGAAGAAGTGTGCAGAGATTAGGGAACTGAGAAAACTGGAGTTCAGACTCGGAATTTGCAGCAGAGGACATATGTGTATGACAAAATGCAAATACTGTAACTTCATATCAGTGGAGAGAAGATGTGCTGGAGTATAGCATAAGACACAGGTCTACACTTATTTGCTGCTATAATGTTTGGCAGAGCTTTGGGGAAATTAAAAAGAACCTGACTTTCTTGAAATTCTATTACTAGATATATTCAAGATGGTATGACCATTGTAACTGTGATGCTTTAAAAATATAATCAGTCTTTCTGGAGAAGATAATTTGCATGATAATGACTTTATTAGAGATGTATACAACTGATGAAAATACAGACCATTTGGAGAATATATAAGGTCTTCTCCAGCTGTCCTGTTGACTTTTTTTTGTTGTTGTTTGTTTAGTGTTTTTGATTCATTTAAATACTTCACATGATCTAAACATACCTGTTTTATACATCCTTGGTAAAATTTGCATCAAAATTGAAATATATATCTGCTTAGCTTACAAATGAACTAATATTATTTCCTACTGACTCTGGTCAGCTTACTTTAAGGTATTATTGTTTATCATTTGCATTTTTGTTCTGAAATGCAAATTCATGGTACCACATGTGGTGAGCTGTGTCATGTTAGTTACTGCAGAAATAAGGAATAAAAGACAGCCACAAGCTAAGTTAATACCTAATTCATTTTTCATCTTATACAGTGGTGTACCTTACTGTATTTTTAGATTATTTCTAAAGGTTTGCAAATCAGCACATGCCATAATGATGTAACAAATCATCTAATGTTTGCATAAATGCAAAAATCTTTAAGCATGGTCAAGGTTATTTGACATTGCATTGCTAAACCAGAAGAGGCAGTAAGTGCCCTTGGAGTCCATTTTAGAAGAATTTATATGGTTTCAAATTTTCATGCACATCCACAATTGTCACGTATTTCAGGGTCAATTCTTTAAAAAAAAAAAAAAGTGTAAATCTTAAGTGTGTAATATTATTTTATTTTAGTGCATGTGGAGAGTTTGCCTGTTGGACATCCACCTTCTGTCAGTATTGTACCTCAACAAAATATGACAAAAGTTACATAGTCACTTTGGACTTAACTGGTATATTAGATAGTGCAAAGAATTGAAAGTTACAAATACAAAAACTTGTCATCCATCTCTGGCTTTTGAAAAGACGCTGCAGAGTTGATTTCTAGTAGTTGGAGCAGATTTCTGGGATAGGGATTAATGGCAGACCTCAGACTGAGTCTGAACCTTTCACATCCTAGGTAAATTCCTTTCACTGCCAAACTAATATGTAAAATTTAATGCCATTTAATAAAGAAAATTTAAGAAACGTTTAAAAGTTCTACAGGCTCAAAAAAACATTTCCTGGTCTAACATGATATTGATTATCTTTCATCCACAGAGGACAGATTTAATGAAATATATGCATAATTAGACATTATTATAAACTCATATTATTTCAAATTGACTGTATTTTTAATAACCTGATACAATTAATTATTACTTTTGTTAGCAGTGAATTGGCAATGTTACGTATGTAAAAAAGGAGACTCAAGAAGTCTGCCACAAAACTTGAAGATGGTTTTATAATTTTTTTAAGAAAAATCTTATGGCCTATAAATTCTTTGCATAGAGTATAATCTTGAAACTACCAGGTAACACAATGTTGTAATTTTATAACAACATTTAGCTTCTGATTATCATAGTAACAGATAAGCATTTGATAAAAATAGAAACAGGTCTCAATTATTTTTTATCATGGATGTCAACATTTCTTTGACTACATCTGGGCAATTTTTCCATTTTGAGGCTAAATGTAAATTCAGATTATAAATGTTTGCTTCTAAAGAATATTTGCTAGAAGAAGAAAAGCCTAAAATGGTATATATTAGCAAATCTCTTCTTTGGTGAACAGGATCAACACAAACAATGCTGCCAGAAGATTAATGGTTCTAAACACTATAGTTCTGCATTATGTAATGCATCCCATATCCTTGAAATGGGGACTGTAATTTGTCATTGTTGTCTAGAGCTAAAATTACAACAGGTAATTTACAATAACAGATTGTAGTGTTTTATAATTGCATATTTTAATTCATAGGGTCTTGAATAAATGTTAAATCTTAGAGCAATGCATTCATTTTCTATGCAGTGACATGCAGTGGCTGCATAACAAATTATACATTTCTTTACCTAAAATGGCCTCTATCATATTTGTTGTAGAAAGTGGTATTCTATAAGTAACACCACAGAATAAAACCACACTCTTCTCTCCAAGAGGCACTGATTTTCTACTTTTCTTTTCTCATCTCTGTTCAACTATGTGACTGGCAGAGTTCACAGCTAACCCTTGAGGCTGGAACATGCTAAGAATCCAACATTTTGGCTTGTGATAAGGTCTCATGTGCCCTAATGATTTGAATGGGAAATTCCATTAAATCACTGACTTAAAGTTCTGGAATTGCTCAGTGACCTCAAGTGCTGGAGGACAGATGTAGCTTGCCTTCTTTATTTACTGGTGCTGGCTCATAAATGTATCTTGCTAGCTTGGACAACAGAGAGAGCTCCCTTGTGGGTCACTTAGTTGAACTTCGCTGAAGAATGTCTGCCCTTGTAAAAGAAAAATATTTGGTTTCCAACAGAGAGATGGAATTTTCTGTGCCAAACAGGACATTATTTGGAACAAGCTAGAATAGAATGGAAAGATTATCACGTTAGGACTGAAAATTATTACATAGATACCTAAAACCAAAATACACCTTTGTGGGTACCTGTCTACTGTGAATATTCTTCCTTTTCTATTTTCAGTTAGCATTAACTGCATAAAGTTAATGCATAATTATTCCTTGAAAGTTCCTTTCAAAAACAGAGGTACATTTTGTTAAGTATTTAAAATAAGCAGTAAATGATATGGTCACATCAAGCTGTTTAAAAGAAGGGAAGTGCAGGTTAGATCAATCTTCAAAGACATTGCAGGGTCCTGAAAAATTCCTAGTAAGAGCTAAATGCCTTTGTATCTCATACCATGTACAATTAAAGTATAGTCTGGAGATGCTCTGCATCTGCTGCCTGTTTGAGATGTTAAGAATTTATTCATTAATAAAACCCGTCATATTATACAGATTTTTAGTTCAGAAGCAGCATTTGAATCAAGGACAAATATTGTAATCTGATTAAGATTTCATGTTTAATCACCCACTGAGATTTTAATCACTCTCTTCTGAACACACATCCGCTCCATGTATGTACACGTGTTATTTAGGCAACAGTACTCTCTTCATAATACTGTTTTATGTTATCTGTCCTTGCACATCTCATATCAGTTAACATAATACATACTAAAACATTGAAAATTTGGAAGTGATAGGGAAATAAAATAATACATATTTTCAGTGGAGGCATCTGTGTGCTTTAATGTAAGATTTTTATCAGACTGATTTTAAAAAAGGGCGAAGATAAGATCATAAATATAAACATACAGAATTTAACAAAATGCTTGAACCTTGTTACTTTTTTTTTTTTCTCACAGATTTAATTAGGAAGTAACAGTGTCATTGTAGAGTCTTTCAAGATGATGAAAAAAATAAAAAGGACGCATACTCAAGATAAAATCTGAGTTTTAAAACAGTTTCTGTAGACTCCTGCCAGCCTCTTCACCTCTGGTGAATTATAAAGGATTTTCTGTGGAGACTGTATTCTCCAGTCTGTTCACAGGAAGGCTGAAGGCATGGATACATCTGGACAATACACGTGTCTTATTCAGTGAATTACTAGTAGCTATCATTTGCTGCCTCACCACAGCAGCAACAAAATAGTAACAGAGAGCAGAACTCCCATATCGGGTAACACACACACCAGCTGTCCCTTTAACCCACTGCTCTCCTTCTTCCTCACAAAAACTTTATTTTTCCATTTTTAATTGTTACATATTTTTCAGTTATAAATAATACACTATTTATAATGCCACTTCTCAAATTCACTCAGTGAATTACGGAAAATTCTGTGCTTGTTAAGGAAATAGAATACTTGTATCATATTCTTGATAAACGAAGTTTGCCCTTCCTGTTAGTATTTGTGTAACTTTAAGAAATGCCTTTGCATCATGTACACAGGTGACATGTGATGCGGGAGTTACCATGGAAACAACACTATTCAATGGCAAAATCAGGCTTCATAACAGCTTTATTTTAATCACCTTCAAATTTTGCATATGTTTCAAGTAATTTTGTCTGTTGAACCTGAAGTGAACATGAAATAGCAAATCTATGGGATGAAGAATCATATGCTTCACTTGGACAACTTTTCAGGCATTACCATCATGTTTTAGTAATAAATTTCTTTTGTTCCCATTATTACCTGTATAAAAATGACAAGTAATGGACAAAGCATATATGTACTTTATCTACATATCTTCAAAAGATACTGTAAGGCAGATAGATATCTCCCAGTGGAGACATGAATACTTTAAGCACTCCATGAGAAACAGTGATCCCATAAAAGGTCCATCCATCATTTGTGCCACTCTGTGTTTTATGTAATATAGGGGAATGGCTAGTTTGAGAGGAGGCCTAAGATACCACAGAGCCTGTGGATACTTGTCAATTGAGCACAGCAATTGTTGTATTGTGTTATGACCTGTACCAAATAATGTTTCCTTCTTTGAGTATAAATGTTATCGTATGATTATTTGTATTATAAGATGTTCTTGAAGGAAACAGAAGATGTAAGTGATGTAATGCTGTCCATAAAGAAGAGCATTTTTCTAACAGTTCTGATGTCTGGGCAAAAGGGCAAATGCACTTGCATAACACATTTTTCTTTTCCTTTCTTAAAAGCATACTGTTCAAGCATATTGACTATATAACATCACAAACTGGTGGTTTAGCAGCTAGCTTCCCCCCCATACACTTCAAAATAACCCAGGCTAGGACTCAGTCAGCTAGAAGTTAATAAATGAAGATTTATATTTACAGCTATGCACAATATACAAGCAGATATGTACAATATATAACAAATACTTACAGATATATACAGTAAAAAGGTAATACAGAAACACCACACCCCTCCCAGAGATCAAAATCCCTGAGAGGGGTTTCTAAACACCCCTACCACCTCCTCCCCCTTCCCCAATCTTATCTCACCATCTGTTTCATGCAGCAGATAGGTGGAGGTAGATCGGCCAGGAGGGCTAGCAGCAGGAAAGAAGTTAGTGGAATTATTCAGAATCAGCTACAAAAGGCAGGGAGAAAGGAGTCATGCAGGAGCAGCCACAGCCCAAAGAGGTCAGAAACCATTTGCTTTTCTATATTTGGGTTATAGCTCTTAAACATTTTTTTTTTCTTTCTCAGTAGAGCTATGCATGAAGTAGCATCATCAGTGCTTTGCTCTCTTAGCCCATAGTCTAATTTTTCATTCAAATCCTCCAATTAGTTCAAACCAGCACACAAACGAAACATTCCTAAACCTTTATGCTCTCAGTTAGAAAAAAGTACAAACAATGGTGAAAAAATATCAATGTAAGAGAGTACAACATATAGTTAAGTGTATATGTTAAAGACTGACAATAGCATGAGAAAACACAAGCACAATTTTAAGTATACAGATATATATATAAACTCTGATCATGTCACACATAACACTGTCTTTGTAGTTCAGACAGATGAACTTTTGTTTTCTTATTTGGGCAGAAGTGGTTTCTTTTTTCCTGTGTAGCTAAGTAGAGTATGTTCTTAATGTATTACATGTGGTGATATGATAAATCCTGCACAGCTCCACCTGCAAATGAATCAGCTCACAATTTCAGAGAAGGAAGCAGCCAGTCTGGACTGTGAACAAGCAGACAAAGGGAGGAATCTCCAAGAGATGGGTTTTATGCATCAGCTGATAGAAGCAAAGTTTTACTGAGGAATGCTTAAAAGACAATTAAAAGAATGGTTGACCTGCCCCAGAAGTAAAGACAGAGTACATAAGAAACATCAGTATGGAAAAGTTTACAGTCATGAGATTTGTGTATGAGAATTCAGGATACATACATTAAAGGAAATTGATGTTGATAATATTGGGGAAAGAAAAAAATATTATTAAGAAAGAGAGGAAACACATCAGAATAATTCAAGAAGTAGAAATGAAAGAAGGCTCTGAAGGACAGTGCTGCAAAGCCCCATGATTTCATTTCTGAAAGGCCAACGTATAGTCAGTAAGCCTATAGGAATTAATGGTGGCTGGTCAAAAATAGTTTCGATGACAGTCTCCAGTTAAACTGAATAGACATTTGAGTGAGAAGAGAAATCAATTCAGAAAAGAAAATCAGAGAAAACATGTCAAACCTAGGAGGAGGGAAGAGGTCAAAGGAGTAATCAAAATCAGAAATGCAGTTTCCTTCATACTTAAGAAATTAAAATGTCTTACACTAGTGTTGAAATTGTGTTTCCACTCAGTCACCTCTCTTTACCTCTGGTCTTCTCAAAATTTATTGCTACTGCAGCTTTCCACTCAAGAAAATGTTCTGTGGCTTTCTGTTGACATCTGTAAAAATTGAACATAACATCACACAATAGATTTTGACATTTTGGCACACAGATTTTGTGGATTCGCTATTTCATATGGTACATAATAAAAATTGATAACATGCAAAAAAATGTCATTACCATTTTAATTAGTTAGGACAGGGCTATAGAGAACTTTGTATAAAATCACAGTTGAACATTCTGCAATGGAAACTGCCATCCCAAGTACCAGAAACTGGAGATGGAGGAAAATATGCCCTTGCTGCTTCAGTAGCTATGCACAGCACGAAGCTATGGCTTAGCTCTGATCATTTTTAGTGTCATTTTTTGTCATGATGTGACACAGATGAAAGTTCTTGTCTTCCAGATCCAGTAGCTTTTTATATTTCTAGCTACACTCAGAAGTATCCCTAAAAGAAGTTTTAGTAGTGTTTTAGTTTATAAAATACTGCTTTGTGTATAATTTGCTCTTCTTAAATGTTAAAAGTCTTACTGGATTGAATTGTATTAAAACAGTTATGAAGCATTGACACCAGTCTTGGTATTTCAGGATATTCAGGCTAAAGAAATCCTGAAAAATAATTCTACGTTGGAAAACAGGCTAAAAATGTTACCCAAGGCAGGTATCATTTGTAAAAGTAAAAAGTAGCAATAATATACACATGTATTATATAAAAGCAAAAGCAATTACTATCTGTACAACAATCTGTGCATAAAGAAATAGTCCATACACAATGAGAACTGTGGCTATTAAACTAGTCTACAAATCTATAAAGCAAACTGGCTTTTTTCAGTCTCAAGCCATGTGATGGGAATACAATTAGATTTGTGATTCAGTTCTGGCAATACCATTGTGTGCACTTTCTTTACTGTTTTATAGGCCGTAACAAGTTGTTCCCAGGACTCTTAACAGACAAGTCACATTTTCATCACCCAGTGGAGCTTTGAGTACATTTAGGACACATACTGCAGAGCTGTTCATTGTAGTGGTTCAAGGACACCTGGTGCTTTGGAACAAATGCTTTATTTACAAATATAGATTTAATGAAATGCAATAAGATTCTTTGATCCTGAAAAAGAAGAGCTGATACATACTAGTGTGTTATGGATGAGGACAATTTAAAGCATGTCATAGCTATCAAAAGCATCCCAATGGTGTAGTACTGAAGTAAGAGTTCACTGATAAATGATCCACTGGGACTGGAATGTCATTTTAACACCTTCAATGGAAAATCATGAATAAATGACAGTAGGTACATGCCCAAATCACTCATGCGATAGCTCAGAGCAGGTAATTCTATTTAATAATTTTTCTTTAGTGTTGGCCAAAAATTGAACTTTATGGCATTTGGCTTCCCCTATTGTGCTTTTCTGAATTGCTTTCAAAGTCTGATTATAATTACTATGGCATTACTAGGATGTTATACTAAAGGTGTATAGAATTTCTGTACTTCTGTTTGTGCCTAGTTTATTTTATCTGGTTGGTTATGTACCTACATTCGGCCATATCAGTGACAATGGGTAGTGGCACAAGAACAGATGATCTCCAGCACCGAGTGACAGTCCAGTTCCATGCTCTTATGTCTACATGGGAAATGGCACCCTCCCTCTTTAAGGCTGTTTGGTCCATAGGAGTTACGTATCAATGTTTCAATAACACATTATTTACATGACAAGCAGCCAATTCGCCCACTTGAAAAATGGGCTACATTCAGGAAATGTGTTTTGAAGACTCCTTATGTGGGAATTTTAACCAAAAAATGCTATACATACCCATTTGCCATCATAAAATTCAAAATAATTGAGAATTACAAGTACTTGTGAATATAATGAGGTTATGTGTTCAGAGGAAGCTATACAATGATTCTGCTGTATAGATTTAAGAAGTATTGCATTTTGTCTTGCAGCAAGCATATAGAGGCTTCAAGGACAAATCAGAACGTATGGCAGAGTGTTACCTACAAAACACTAGCACAAAAATGGCTCAGATTTCGGGCACAAGCAACCTGCTTCATATAATATACAGGAAATAGAATAAAATTGGTGAGGAAGCCAGTTTTTGTCTGTTCCATGAAAGATAATTTCTCATTCCCATTTTAATGAAACCTAGTTAAATGCTGACTCTCATTAGCCTAGTTTCTCATATGAAGAATCTTTCCTATTGCAGAAATGTGAGACTGATTACAATGTAAAGGAAAAATATTGTAGTAACCCTGGTCTCATCATTCTGGGAGAAAAACAGTTTTGGCCTAGATACCTAAATGTTTTGACTTCTGCACATTAAGTTCAAAGTAATGAAAATCTTCCACTTGACAATTCAAAACATTCAGTAAAATAAATGATGCTTTGAGAGGCATTCTTCCCATAAAGACTTTCCAATGTTATATTTTTTTCTTTTTAGATAAGTATCTTGGCAGGCATGTACCTTCATCGAATGAAGATCTAATTATCACACTACACTTTAAAGGTCATGGTAAAAATCTGTGTCTTCTAACATGGAAGAAGAACTTTATTAAAATGAAAAAAGAAAGTGTAGCCAGATAACTTATTTTCTTTCCTTCTACAAAGAGCTTTAGTGTAAAGCATCTTCATATTCCTTGATATTTTTTTCCAACCTCCATCATTCTCTAGATTTGTATATTCTCTTTTATCTTATCTGTTCTTAATGTCTTTGAATTTCTACTCCTCTCTGTCATTTCTGTGTCCTGCTTTTTCTCTATCAAGCCTCTAGTGACAGTTCAGCAGCAATTTTTATGAGAACTGTGAGCCAGCCATAAGGTCCTTCATATCCAAGAGAAGGGAACACAATTTGTGTTAGGACATTTTGTGCTTCAGACAGAGGATATTTATAATAGTAAAAATAAGGCAATGGACATAAAAAGAAGGCTAGAGAGAAAAAGGGAGAAGGCGAAACAAATGAGAAGAAGAGGACCACTTACCTCCCTGTAAGGCCATGAAGAAATTGATGATTACTTAAGTATCACCAGATTTTGCTTCTTCAGTTCTAGTAAATGCTAATTCTTAATCAGAGTTGAGCTCTGATTGTCACGTTTCAGGCCTGGGACCTCTATTATGGAGGATAATCCCATGATAGTATGTGTAATTAGATGGAACAATGGGATGACAGTGACTCTACCATAGAGTCACTATGCACAAAGCAGCACATTCACCTTAGCTAGCAAGATAATCTTTTCTGAAAGCCTGTTTCATATTCACCCTGACCTTTCAAAGAAAAACTGCCCTAACAGATAATTTATAAATTCTGAAAACTAAGGAAGTACCAGAGTTGAAGATTTGAATCTTTAATCTCTATTAAATTATGATGTTTGCTTTAGTTACGATATCAGACACATTTTTTCCCCTTGACCTCTGCTTCATTATGTGCAAAGAATAAGTTTCAAAGATTTTTCTTTTAGCCTCATTCAATGTATGGTCTATTTATTTCCCACTCTTCAGTCTCAGCTGTGAGAACAGCCATACATTTCCTGTCAGCCTGTTCTGTAGCTCTCATAGCACATGCATACCTGTTTCACAATCATTCCTCTCCACTACAATTCCCTGAAAAAATGGAGTTTTATCATTTCCACCCTACAGCTAGGAAACTCAGGCTGTACTATTTCAGGGGAACTCAGGCTGTACTATTTCAGTATCTGAGAATTCAGGCTGATCATCTGAGTAGTTCATAATGGGTAACATTTCATGTTTTCAAAGCCCAGTTCCCAGTAGTTTCAGATACAGTTGTGAATGTTTAAACATTTCTGAAAATCAGCCTGTGAGATCTCAAGCTGGACAATGAAAACAGAATACAAAATAACCATCTGGGAAAAATGTGATTAAAGGAACTTGCCACACAGGAACATAGCAATGGAGACTGACGCCAGTTCTCCAAAGCAGCTACTATGTAGTGATGAGATCTCCCTTGTATTTCCCTGTGGCATCAGGACTGTGATAAGAAGTGTCACGCAGCCTTGATAACTAGCAGTGCTACTGGCACATCACAGATAATAAAATGTGTTTCTGCTCATGTAAAATCCCCTGTTGTGACTGAAAAGGAAGTGTGTACTACAATAAACAGAACTCTGAATATCACTGTGTCTTTTTTCATTTCTGGAGCAGGTAGAAATGATGAACATCTTATTATGGGACTTAGAAGAGAATGTCTAGCAAAAATTATGTGACTCCCATTTTAACATCAGGCACCACGTATTGAAGAAGAGCTACCAGAAAACAGCAAAGCTGATTTTTTTTTTTTTTCCAGTTGCATCTTTTAGCACTGTCAAGATCTTTCTCTTGAACTGAAATTTGCGCTTAGGGAGAGGTGAATAAGACAAGGAACAATAGGCACTGGGAAGTGTCCTAGGATAAACAAAGGATTTCCTTTCACGACAGGAATAAAAAATCCAACTCCCTATTTTTAAGGTACTCTAGCTGGACTCACCTTGGGAGTCACTTGAAAGAGTACTGCTCTCTTAAATCCAAAATACTCTTCTTCACAAGCCCTATGACACATGGTTCACTGACCACATGACATGTTCTTACTTGCTTCTAAGAATTTCACAATTAAAATATCTGCTTAAATACTTTTAGCAATTATCTCTGGCAGTAACTTTGCATGTATCCCTGGATGTCTGAATTTTCTAGAATGGATGAAATTTCCAGACCGTCCTAACAGGGAGTTAACTCCTAAATAAGTTGATTTACACCCTTGCTAAGAATTCTCCTCTTGCAGGTTGTATAGCACATCTCAATACTGTTGACCTAGAAATCACAGAATCAGATTCATCTGTTTCTATTTGGTACAAATTTTTTATTATTCTTAACATACTAATTTTGATATCGAGTACATGTTTTCCAAGTTGAATTTGATTCTCACATTTCTTTGATGTGTACATTTTTATGTATTTGTATGCTCTTTAAAAAAACAAAGTTAATAAAGACTGAAAAGTGTGAGTTGTTCTTTTTCACTTAATACTAAGAGCAAATTTGAATCTTCTAATTTTTCATCTTCCTATGTTATATCATTCTCATATTTCATGTTTTGTTGCTTCATTACATTGTTTTTCCAAATGTCCTGACTGAAGAATTCATGCCCATCCATACCTATATCCATATTCATCTTCACAGAAACACTGAAACACATTATGGTGGATGTTATAACTCTTTGGTTGCTTGCTCAAAATGTATTGTGTATGAATTATATGTTGAGCATTAAGAGTGGTTTTGCTGGCTGTGAAGAGGAAGGATGTTTGTCCTGTTGCTGCTGCTGCTGTCTTCTAATTAATGAAGAGAGGTGAGATTGCTCCCCAGCCAATTAGAGATCCAGAGGAGCTTCTAGAGGGAGACAGAGAGGAAAGAGGTAGAAGCATAGGCTTAGAGGGTAACTCAGGTTGGAAAGGATCACCTGTGAAGTTGGATCATGTTGCTTGCTCAGAGATATACCCATATTGGGCTGTGTAGTGAAGCCTCTGAAATGATGGAGAGAAGGAAAACCGTCCTACAGTTGTGCTCTCCCCCTCAATCTGCTGAGGTGTTATTTCACTTCAGGGAGCCAGAAAATGTTGCTGAACTAGTAAGAAGCGAAACCTATCTGCAATATTCTGTCAAACCATAGTTGTTTTAAAGACTATGATTTTACTATCTTAATCTTCTGTGTTTTATTTCAATTGCTACATTATTCCAGACTGCTGTTTTCATGTTCAAATAAAACCAAGATTTAGAAACCATAAAAAGTTGGTGTCTTTTGATGTTTTTACTTTAAAAGAAAGAAGAGCACGTTTACCTGATGGCCTTGAGCAATGCTGTGTTGTGTTACAAATGTATATTTAGCAGACAGGTTATTCCTGAGCCTACTAGTACACCTTCCGCTTTATAGATGCATATTTGTGTATCTGAGAATTCTGTTCTTAAGCTTCCATCCTGTTTGTAACATTAATGCTGTCATCAGGGAAGGGTATTCATTGGGCAGACAGTCAGAACCAGTGCTGGGAACCAGGCAAAAAAACAGGCTTAAAAGCAAGGCAGACTAGACCCTGAAGAAGTTAAGAAGGGTACCAAGTGAAGAGCAGAAAAAGGGAAATATAGACAGGAGGGCTCTAGGGAAAATGGGTCAAGGAGCAAAGAGAAGAAAGCAGTCTGAATCTAGGCTAAGGAGGAAACAGACCTGGAGAAAGTCTGAGAAAGAGCTAAAATAAGCAGACAGGATTAAAGTACCATTATAATCCAGGAACAGACTAAGAAAAACAGTCCAAAATCCATCATCTGAAGTCAGTACTGGTGAAGTTAGTCACACAAATTAGTTATTGTGGATAGATGCCAATTACAGAACTTGCCTACCTAGGTGACATCTGGCAGGAGCTTGGAATTAAAAAAAAATAAAAATTAAAATATATAAAAAGGAATGACTTAAGTATCTGTGAAACTTTATGAATACTGCAAAACCAAAATGGACCACAGAATTTTCACAACTAACACAAACTGTGGCTGGAACAAAAATGTACTAAAATTAACTAATTAAGAATTGCCCTGGTGCTATTAAAGATATTTCTAGTTTAGACTAAAATCTTGTCAATAAATCTGTACATGAACAATTTGCTCATCAGAGTAGACCAAACTGAGTTGATAATACACAGAGAAGAGTATGTCCAGAGGACATCTACATGTATGTTCAGTACTGTTCAGTACTCATCCGAGTAATTTTAAATGTTACAGCAGCATATAAAAGGATATTACTTTAACTCCTTGCGTTTTCAGTGATAAAGCTTCCTACCATCTAGTATGAGGCAATTATCTCCTGTAAATTTACATATATGCCTATTGCTATTCTGTTTTATCAGGCTACTCATGTACTTTAAAGACACATCCAGCTGGATGTGCTGAGTGGGTGTGTCTAATATTAACTCCTGTTTTAGTCAGGTTTCCTTATGAAGAAGGGCTTATGAGATCATACTGCAGTATTGATACAGACATATGGCAGCCAATCCATACTTTATCTAAGTCTACTGATTTAAGTCTACAGAATTCATATTATAAAGTAGATGCCCTGTCACAGAAAAAAAGCTTCACAATTTGTAGTTTATTAGACAGTGGAGAATCCAACCAGACAATACCAATCCACAGGACTTCAATAGTTTCCAGGGATGTAAGTCTTTGTGCTGCACATTAAAGAAGCATTACTTGCTAAGAACGAAATTGTATTAAAAAAAATACAAATATGAAGAGCTTTCTGTTTGTAAAAATGTATTCTCTTGACTTGCCCTAAATAAAACCTGAAATATTTAAAGGAAAACAAGAAAGCATGCAGCATAGTAGCTTCCCTAATTTTTTGGGTTTTTTGGTGATTAGCTGATATTTAGTGACTATTCTGAATGCATGGGAACTTTCTGTATATTTTTTTCCCATTGCTGACATCATGGAAATGTCACAAAGTTTGACAGCCTGGTAGAAAGCAGTATTCCAAAGGGACCTTCTTCTGGGCCCTATATTGTTTAGCAGGCAGTCATAAACAGATCTTGTTTTCCTTATGTTTTTAGTAAAATCTCCTCTGGACAAAAAAACATTTAGCTAACAGAAAAATAATAGAAAAATTATTTAACCAACTAAGGGATCCTTTTTATATTTGTGATGGTGTTATTATAACAGACTTTTAAAAAATAAGTGTCATGGTATCCTATAAG
The DNA here is from genome assembly GCA_013396835.1 of Psilopogon haemacephalus. Lineage (NCBI taxonomy): Eukaryota > Metazoa > Chordata > Aves > Piciformes > Megalaimidae > Psilopogon > Psilopogon haemacephalus. The sequence goes on from VWZI01022215.1 coordinate 238,701, forward strand.
AATGGAAACTCAGTGACACAAAATCTTGATGTGTCATTTTAGTACAATTTTTAACAAGTGAGACGTATAAAAGTTTGGGGTTTTTATTCCCTTCCATTGATTCCTTATTCACTAGGAATAGCTGACCTCTAAGACAAATAATATCTGAACTAAGTAAGAAAAATTATTTACCATTTTAGGCATGTTTAAAATAAAAACAATGGTGTAAGATAATTCATTATCGAGGTTTGTTCATTTTAATAAAATGCTCAGATTCTTTGTTATCTCCCAAGAAAAAAAATGAAGACACAAACACAATCTCAACTATTTTTCATTTGGTTTACAACAGATTCTATTGTCCTCAGCAAAGGCTGAAGCTTAGTTGTAAACTGACACTATTTTTGTAAACTGGCATGAATTCACTGAAAATACAAAACCTGTTCAAGATCTGTTTCACTGACTGTGTTCATGTGAAGTCTTCAGCAATAAGAGGAATGAATGGTATGTAAACACCACAATGAATGTACAATGTCACCTTTTAGCATGATCTATCTTAGCTCAGTTTGCCTTATTTAGGTATGGAATTAACAATATTCAGTGAAGATTAGTAATGTGGCATGATACACTTCCTGAAAGGGCTCTTGATTTCAGAAAAGAGAATCAAACTAGGAGTTAAACCTTAGCAAATTTCAAGGAAGAAAAATCTTCACACACATTACTGCAACATTCTTGAATACTCTTTACTATCATTTTAACTTCCATAAATTTGGCATAAAATCCTTGTTGCATGGGAATTTATGTCCATTCATGACTATTTTACTTTAAGGAAGGATAAATATACCTGAAGAGTCTTTCTGCCCCAGTTCATTACTAGTGGCATAAAACTGTGGAAATTAAAGCTGAAGCAAGATTCTACCAGCAGCCTTAGTGATAAGCATTTGAGTATCTGGAGTTTGTGAAACAGTCTTTATATAACATGCACTAATGACCATTTTCCTCTCCTAGTTAAGAAACATTTTTCAATATTTTCTTCTCATTTTTGTGATAGTGGCACTGCAACAGCTTCATATGCATTCATGGAAAATTCTGTGCTAGTCTACATGTAACTCTTAAAATGCAGTTCTTCCTTTTGAAACGTGTGTGTATATATAAATAAAATCATAGCATTGTCAGAGTTGGAAGGGACCTTAAGGATCACCATATTCCAACCCTGCTGCCATGGGCACGGACACTTCCCACTCGATCAGGTTGCCCAGAGCCACATCCAGCCTGGCCTTAAGATTTTCCAGGGAAGAGGCTTCCTCCACTTCTTTGTGCAATGTCTTACCACCTTTATGGTAAGGACCAGTGTCTTACCACCTTTATGGTAAGGAACTTCCTCCTAATGTCCAATCTAAATCTACCTTCCTCTAGCTTGGATCCATTCACCTGAGTCCTATCACTACCCAACACCCTAAAAGGTCCCTCACCAGCTTTCCTGTAGGCCCCCTTCAAATACTGGAAGGCCACGATAAAGTCTCATTGGAACCTTTTCTTCTCCAAACTGAACCAACCCAACTCTCTCAGCCTGTCTTCACAGGAGATGTGCCCCATCCCTCTGATCATCCTCATGGCCATTCTCTGGACAAATTCCAGCATGTCCGTATTTTCCCTGTAATAGCAGCTACAGAACTTGGATGCAGAACTCGAGGTCTCACCAGAGTGGAGTAGATGGAGAGAATCATCTTTCTTGATCTGCTGGCCACACTTCTCCTGATGCAACCCACGATGCAGTTAGCTTTCTGGCAGCTCATATGGAGATTCTCATCCACCAGCATCTCCAAGTACTTTTCTTCAGGGCTGCTTTCAAGCCAGACACTGGCCAGTCTATACTGGTGCCTGGGATTGCCCCAACTCAGGTGTAGGACCCTGCACATGGTCTTGTTGAACCCAGTGATCTTGGCATGGACCCACCTCTGCATCCTGTCAAGGTCCCTCTGTGGTGTCTGTGTACATATATATATATATAAAAAAAAAAAAAGTATATGTGTGTGTGTGTGTGTACAGACATTGAAACAGTATTGATGTCAGTAGGAAACTACCACCCTAATCACACTTAAACAGATTTCAGAGATAGGATGATTTTTCATGAAATTATAGAATCACAGAATGGTTTAGGCTGGAAGGGACATCAAACATCATCTAGTTCCAACTCCCTGCCATAGGCGGGGATATCTCCCACTAGAACAGGCCACTCAAGGCCTCATCCAACCTGGCCTTGAACACCTCCAGGGAGGGAGCATTCACAACCTCCCTGGGAAACCTGTTCCAGTATCTCACCACCCTCACTGTAAAGAATTTCCTCCTAAAATCTAGTTTAAATCTCCCCTTTTCCAGTTTAAACCCTTTACCCTCCATCCCGTCATTACAAGACCTTGTGAATAGTCCCTCTCCATCCTTCCTGTAGGCCCCTTTCAGATACTGGAAGGCTACTACAAGGCCTTCTCTTCTCCAGGCTACGGAGCCCCAACTGGAGAGCACCCCTGAGGAGAGGAACTTGGGGGTGCTGGCGGACGAGAAGCTCAACATGAGCCAGCAGTGNAATCTAGTTTAAATCTCCCCTTTTCCAGTTTAAACCCTTTACCCTCCATCCCGTCATTACAAGACCTTGTGAATAGTCCCTCTCCATCCTTCCTGTAGGCCCCTTTCAGATACTGGAAGGCTACTACAAGGCCTTCTCTTCTCCAGGCTACGGAGCCCCAACTGGAGAGCACCCCTGAGGAGAGGAACTTGGGGGTGCTGGCGGACGAGAAGCTCAACATGAGCCAGCAGTGTGCACTTGCAGCCCAGAAAGCAAATCAAAGCCTGAGCTGCATCAGAAGTGTGGCCAGCAGGTCAAGGGAGGTGATTCTCCCCCTCTATTCCACCCTGCTGAGACCCCACCTGGAGTACAGCATCCAGTTTTGGAGCCCCTATTACAAGAGGGATGTGGACATGCTGGAGCGTGTCCAGAGAAGGGCCACGAGGATGATCAGAGGGCTGGAGCACCTCTCCTATGAGAACAGACTGGAAAGAGTTGGGGCTGTTCAGTCTGGAAAAGAGGAGGCTCCCAGGTGACCTTCTTGTGGCCTTCCAGTATCTGAAGGGGACCTACAGAAAAGCTAGGAGGGACTTTTTAGTCTATCAGGTAGTGACAGAACTAGGGGAGCAAAGCTGGAGGTTGACAGATTCAGACTGGACGTGAGGAGGAACTTCTTCACCATGAGAGTGGTGAGACCCTGGAATGGTTGCCCATGGAGGTGGTTGGGGCCCTATCGCCGGTTGTACTTCCAAATTGCTGCTTAGCTGTGGGGAGCAGGTGCCAGGATGTTAAAGACCAGACTGAGGTTTCATGTCAGCAGTTTCATTTCCAACACAACAGCACTGAAACCTTGTGAAATGCTTGTGAAATCTTGCAAACACACCCCCTGTTTTGTGAGGAATTTCCCACCCTGGGCCAACATGCCACAGGATGTGGCTTGTCTAAGCCCATTGCTTAATGTCTACCTTGAAGGAATAAAAAAGCAAAGCAACCCTAATGCTCCACCATAACGGGCTTTAGAGTCCGACTGTCAGTGGAAATGCATTTCTGAGGATAACCTCTTCGGGCTTTGTCCCTAAGGCCGAGGGCCAAACCCAGTCTAAAGGATGTACTCCCCAGGAGGAAACCCGCGGTGTCTCCCACTGAAATTCCCCCATTCCCCGAGCTGCCATTGATACTCAGCTCCGCAGATCCGTTTCCACAGTCGGTAGGTGTTTCAGTGACCACCCCTGTGCTACTCCCGTCCCTCAGCAGATCAGACTCTGACGGGCCTTTCTCACCCCATGGGGCCCTGACATGGCAGGATGCACAACGGCGGCAGTAGGACCCGGCGGATGGCGGCGGCGGCACGGGGCGCATGCGCGGCTGTGTCCGTGTAGCTGGGTGCAGCCGCGCTCGGCGGAGCGCTGCGGGCGGAGGCGCAGGGACCGGGGACGGCCGCTGGGACCGGGGACGGCCGCTGGGACCGTCATCTCAGCACCCCGCTGCAGGCAGCGTCTGCACCGTCGGGCATGGGCACCGCGGCTCTGCGCTGCGTTACCTCGCCCCGTCCCGATGAGTCCTCGCTGGAGCAAGTGAGTGAGGGGGGCGCCCGGGCGGTAAGTGGCCGCTGTTCTTCGGACGCCCTGCACTGGACAACGCGTCCCTCCCGGACTGGGAGGGACCTGGCGCTCCCGAACCGTGCCGCCTCTAGCCTTGGCACCACTCTGGTTCCGAGTCAGTCCGCAGTGCAAAGTTTTATTAATAAATCTCGCCCATCGGTATCTCCGGGAGCGGAGGGTGGGGCGGACGGAGAAGGGAGGCTGCCGAAGTGGGTGACGGGTGGGCGCTGCGGGGGTCCCCACGGGTCCTGGCTTTCCCGCCCTGGCGGGGCCGGTCCAGGGCTGTCCCGCGGCTGAGATCTGCTCTGTGGTGTCCACCTGCGCGCTGGTTCCTCGGCAGGAGGGACTCGCCTGCCCCTCTCCACCTCTTCTTCTGCAGGGCTGTGACGGCCCAGCCTCTGGAAGGAGGATGTGGTGAGAGGATGGGGCTGTCTCCCGCGGGGGCTCGCCATGGCCAGGGAGGACTCGGTGAAGTGCCTGCGCTGCCTGCTTTACGCCCTCAACCTACTCTTCTGGGTGAGTGGAGCTACGCGGAGCGGGCCGGGCCTGGCTGGGCTCCCGCTACCGCCACCCGAGCAGGTGGCGACGGGCACGGCCTTGGTGTGTGCACCCGTAAGTTCCTATAAAAGAATACCAATCACTGGAAAACAGAAAAAACGCCCAGTAGTCCAAATAGTTTGGAAATAAAAAGATACATTAACTGGGTGTTATAAATACACACGTGAATTTGAGAACTTGTAATATGTAGAGGGGGAGACATCCACGGGTACTGTGGCTTCCTGAGTTTCAGAGCATCCCGTGTCCCGATCTGAACTCCCAAGCTCTCACAGGTATCTGAGCAGTCAGTTGCTTTTGGAAGCTTTGCCCAGACTCTTTTCTGTCCTTTCAGTGGCCAGATCCTAACTAGCAGGCAAGGCCTGGGGTGATTTCTTTTTTGTTTTCTGCATTTCAGTCAAAGCCGTACTTGTGTAGGAGCAGGCTTTCTTTCTCTCCAGGGTAAGTGGGTGTGATCAACATTTGCTTCTAAACTTTCACAACGATGGACAAACAGCATGACTGAGATTACTCAGAGTCCTCAGTTGCACAAAATTAAACCTGCTTGACTGTAGTTAAGATTTATGCAGACAGAATGGTACCTTTTGTATAATGTAAATTATCTGAAAATGTGTAGAAAGTATGTAGCTTTGTAGGTTGTGTTTCATAGAGCCAAAATATAACGTATTTCTGTAGTGCTTTTAGGAAGAAAGCCCTTTAATAGGAGGTGAGGAAATATTTATTTTTAAAAAGTTATGTAATTGTTTCTCACATCATACATCATTATCATTGGATACTGTACAAAATATAAACCACTACGTTTTCTTTTAAAATTAAGATTGCCTGGGTTCAGCTGGCCTGAGTTCAAGTTTGGATTTTTACACATATGCAGTTAATTAAGTTGAGTTTATGGACATCTACGTGGTTGAAAATATCCTGTCCTCCTGCTATTCACCTGTTCACTGATTTCCGTAATTCCTGCTTTTAGCTGTACTGTACAGTTCCCATTCACAATTTAGCTCACTGCTAGCTTTGTCCCATAAACTTAGTCTGCTGTTTTCTCCTGCTCTCCCTGCTAATTGTTTGTGTTGCCCCATCAGGTTTATTGCCCAGTGGAAGCTTTTTATGGTTGAATAAGCCATTTAGATGATGCTAAGGTTACACATGAGGTTATACTCTGACACTGCGTCAGCTGATCTGTTCTGTGGTGATGGAGGCCTTGCTGCTGGAGTTGAGTTCTTAATTTCTCAGTCTTGGGATGCTTTCCTTGTATAGGAGAGCCTGCCTTTGTCTTTGGAGGTGGGTAGTGTGTTGTGTTGCAGTTCCTTTCTAGAGAGATCAAGGTTTCACCTGAGAAATTTAAATGTATCTGCTCTCTTTGTTTAGATATTGAGTTCCTTTCCATGTCAAATTGTGCCTTCCTACTTTTTCTTGTTTTGTTACTTATTTTTCCTATTGTGGACCTCAGGCATGGAGCTACAGAGCACCTCTGAGCTTGGCAGTGGAACAGTACTGACTGCATCTGTAATGTGGTGCTACTGTTTACTTTGTCCAGTTTTAAATCATGTCCAAAATTGGACGTGACCAAAATCATTCATAGCTAGAAATCACTTCTCATACTTCAGATTTTGTTGCCTTCTAAGTAATGACATCTAAGATCACCCTTAACTAGAACTTGTGATTTTAATTATTTTTTATAGGAAAATGGGTGTTTTGACTCTGTGATGTCCTGGAGAAGAAAATGTGAAATTCTTGTGCTTGTCTTCAAAATAATTTTTTTTTTAATAGTATGTAATTAATCGTTGTAGTTAAGGCTGAGAGACCTGTGGCTCTTTAGCCTGAAAATGAGAAGACCGAAGGGGGAGATCTTATCAGAGCATATAAATATTTAGAATGGAGATCAAGAGGATGGGGCTTAGCTCTTTGCAGTGGTGCCCAGTTGATAGGACAAGGGGCAATGGATAAAAAGTAGAGAACACAGGAGATTTCACTTGAACTTAAGGAAAAACTTATTTGCTTGGAGAGTAGCAGAGCACTTGAATGGGCTACCCAGAGAGGTAAAAAAGTCTCCTTCTCCAGAGACTTTCAAAACCCACCTGGATGTGCTTCTGTGCAGCCTGATGTAGGTGTACGTGTTTTAGTAGGGTGTTGAACTAGATGATCTCTGGAGATCCCTTCTTAATCTTACCAGGACCATACTGCATATGTGTGAGACCAGAACGCAGGAAATGGCACCCAAATAGCAAGGTAGAGTCTGTATAGTGCTGAAGCATGCACATTTGTAATTTAAATAATAATTTAAATAATAAATGCCAGTATAGCAGATGACTTGAACTATAGATGTTGCAAAGAGTTAAAGCTTCCATGAGGTATATAAAATTAAATTTGTTGAGACTCAGACAAAAAATCAATCAGTCCATTTGGAGTTTTACAAAGCAGATGAATGCTACGGTTTGGTCCGAAGCAAATAAATAACTAAAATAACCCATGCCTGCCAGAATTGTATGGTACGAAACAGAATGTGTGGTGTGTGTGTAGTTAGATCTGTTGCAGTTCCATCAGATTCCTTTGAAGGCATGTGTGTGACCCATAGGAAAGTTTTCTTGTGACAAATTCCACTGACAGCAGGTTCATAACCACTGGTGTGGGCACAAGGACTGTGATTTTGCCTTGCTGTCTCTCCTTCCATTTATAAAGCTTTAGATTAACTGTTGTTTATGTCAGTGCTTATTTGGATGAGTTCTAGTCCACATTATGGCCAGGTTATGATCAGAAAGTTTAGATTCAACTCCTTGAAAATGTGCAACCACATTCTTCCTAAGCATGGTGGGTTCTGTCTCAATGGGTAAAAACAGGAGTGATGCTGTGGTTCCAGGGGCTGTTCAGACCTCCTGATTTGGGATCCATACGTGTGGTTTTCTTTAAGCCTGATCTTGGACAGTTTTTTGTTTTTCTTGCTTCCTTCCTTCCCAAGGGCTGTTGTCTTTAAATTACTTCAAGCCTGCTGATAACATAACCAGTGGCTCTGTCAGTTGTCAGTGTTTGGCTGAAAACAGTGAAAATGTGAAAAAAGCATGTGTTAACTTTTTAAAATTATGGTTTGACTGAGGGTCCTGACTGGAATAGGGTGACACTTTCTACTTGTTTGACTGTGGTGGCATCTAGTTGTACGTCTAACCTTATGTGCCAAAAGAATTGCTTTCTCCTCCAAGCTTTTACAGAGTCACAGAATTTACCAGGTGAAAAAGACCTCAAGGATCATCGAGTCCAACCTGTCACTTAACCCTTCTAATTAACTAAACCATGGCATTAAGTGCCTCATCCAGCCTCCTCTTAAACATCTCGAGGGACGGTGAATCCACCATCTCCCTGGGCAGCCCATTCCAATGCCAACCACTCTTTCTGTGAAGAACTTCCTAATGTCCAGCCTAAACCTGCCCTGCTGCAGTTTGAGACTGCAATAAGGTCTCCCCTGAGCCACCTCTTCTCCAGGCTGAACAACCCCAGCTCCTTCACCTGGTCTTCATAGGGCTGTGATCCAGCCCCCTCACCAGCCTTGTTGCCCTTCTCTGGACACGCTCAAGCACCTCAACATCTTTCTTAAGTTGAGGAGCCCAGAACTGGACACAGGACTCAAGGTGTGGTCTAACCAGTGCTGAGTATAGGGGCAGAATGACCTTCCTGGTCCTGCTGGCTGCAATGTTCCTGGTACAAGCCAGGATACTATTGGCCTTCTTGGCCACCTGGGCATATTGCTGGCTCATGTTTGGCTGTCGACCAGTACCCCCAGGTCCTTCTCTGCCTGTCTGTTGTCCAGCCACTCTGTCCCCAGCCTGTAGCACTGCCTGGGGTTGTTGTGGCCAAAGTGCAGAACCTGGCACCTGGACCTGTTAAAACTCATGGTGTTAGACTGTGCCCACCTGTCCAGGTCCCTCTGCAGAGCCCTCCTACCCTCTAACAGATTGACACATGCTCCCAACTTGGTGTTGTCTGCAAACTTGTTAATGCTGGACTCAATCCCCTCATCCAGATCATCAGTGAAGATATTAAATGGGACTGGGCCCAGCACTGTTCCCTGTGGCACACCACAAGTGACTGCCCCCCAAGTGGATATGGCACCATTCACCACCACTCTCTGGGTCTGACTATCCAGCCAATTCTTAACCCAGCACAGAGTGGCCCTGTCCAAGCCATGGGCTGCCAGCTTGGCCAGACGCTTACTGTGGCAGATGGTGTCAAAGGCCTTGCTGAAGTCTTAACTAAAAACTGTGCTAGAGCCAGTAGTTGGTCTGGTGTGTTGTAATTTTCAGCGTCTAAATAAAAGTTCAAGCATGTTTGTCCTGTGTATGGCAGTCCCAGTGTGTGTGATGGGACTCCAGCATTTGTCATTGCCAGCCTTGTGGGGGGCACAGAAATGCATGTGAAACTCCTGTGGAAGGTCTTATGCATAACAGAACTGGCTAATCTGACCGTCAATTTTGCTGAAAAACCTAAGGTGTGGATGATTGCCACAGCGGGCTGGCTGATGTCTTTGTAATTTGATTGCTGTCAGAGCCTACAGAAACATAAGTGAGAGAACTTGTAGTTCCTCTGCTGCCATTCTTCTAGCTTGTCCAGAGCATTGCTCGTAAGTGTATAACTGTGCGCTGCCCATTTTGATAAAACTATTTTTCTACAGAGCTCAGCTGATGAGCTGTGATGTGGAATGGTGGACAGGGTGATGTACCTGTGTGCACATGAGAAAGAGGCCACTAGTTACTTAGTGTGCTTTTCGTAATTTTTTACTTGAAGACTGCTTAGCTGTAAACAATTCATTAAAAATCACCTGGAAGCCCAAGGCTCTGTTTTACTGATTCATCCTGTTTTGCTAAATGACCGATAAATGTACTGCCTTTACTATTCTAGAAAAACACTGTGTATGTGAGTAGCTTGGTACTTCTGGAGCTGCAACTTGCAGTAGATCTTGAAAGTTGTTTTCTTCTGAGGTGGGAATAAGTCTGTTTAAGTGCTCTAATGATGTTGATTAAGTGACTGACTCATAATAGACCTGATGATACTCTTCTGGAAGTTGTTTCCAAGGCCAATTAAATCATGCATCTGACTGCAGGATGTCTTTTTCAGAGCAGTGGGAGTTGCAGATGCAGAAGCTCCTCAGTCTTCTGATTTCATAAAGGTGTGTTTTTTGTTTTTGTTTTGCCAGTGCCCTGGACAAGTCCTTCAGACTAAATCCTGCAGTTCCCATTTTGTTTCATATATCTGCCATCATCATGTATGAAAGCACATCACTTCTTAAAGTAATCTATGAGACTGAGAGACCAAACTTGATATCTGCTTGTTTCTCATCTGCTATTTGCAGGTTATTACATTCTGGGCAACCTTATAAAAGAAATGACCTCCAAAAATGCATGGTTTGCATGTAAGCAAATTATCTTAGTGGTGCTTGATAGAAGATATGTTCCTATCACTTCCTAATTTCAAGTTCTTGGGGGCAATACTGGTCTTTACTGTTCCTAGATAGCACATGTCAGACTTTGGAGAAATTTTGTTTTGACAGCTCTCCAAACATATTTTATGCAATTTATGAGACTGCACGGTCTTCTCTTCTAATGGGACCCTTCTGTGTCAGCAAGTTCCTCTCACTGTTCCAGCTCAGTAGTAGTCATGAATATAATATGAGCATCTTCATTCATGATGACATAACTTGTCATCACAGGAATCCTCCCTACGCTATTTTGCAATGTCACTGTTGTCCTTCTATACATCACTGCAGTCCCTTTCCAAGTTAAACCACCATTGTGAGGTCTTGCGCTGGAAAGACCTTCAGTTGCAGAATGTGCCCAGGCTGTAATAATGGCGCAGGCATCATACATAAGGCTATCCAAGGACAGTAGTCATTAGGAGTTGCGATAGTAGATGTAGGTAAAAGCAACACAACTCTTTTTAACAATTTTCCAATTAAAATGCCAACCAAACAAAGCCAACAAAAACCGGGTCAAAACTGTCAAAATACAGCTAACATGCAGGTAAAAGTATGTACAGACTTTCTGTCTTAAGAGAACTGCCAGCTTTTCTTCCCCCCTTCTTTTTCTGGTCAACATGTGGGGCAGAAAGGAGGAGCAACTGCTGTTCCCTTGCTTGTAGTTGAGAATGACTGTACTATAGTGGCTTGGGCAAATGAAGACTGTAATTTGCATATGACTGTGTCATAGGTGATAAGGATCTCTTAACCAGTGATTAATAGTGTCACTGGGAGTTTGAGGCAAGCCAGGTCCTTCACCTTCTGAGATATTTCTGCCTGGGGATATGCTGTTTCTATTGAGCTGTGCCTAAGCTTTCCTTCAGGTACATAGCAGTACCATCTGCTTAAACTATGTTTGAGCCAATAAACACTTTGGCAGGTAGTAAAAATTGCTTTGCATCTATCTTAAATTTGTGCTTGTGAACAACAAACCCACATAAAATGAAAGCAAGTATCCAATTAGTTTTCAGTTTAGTTTGAATACCTAACCTAGTTTTTAATGTGTAGCGTGTCCCACATGAGAATTCTGAGCAAGGGCATATTAATGTTGTGCAAGGAAGCACTAAGGATGGTTGGAAGCAGTGGTAAAGTGTTTCTTCCTTTTTCTAACCTCAAGTGAGTGTGCTGAATCTTGTAATTTTTTGCTCCATTTTTCAAATCTGGTGTGACATAAAGCAATCAGTCTATTCTCCTTTCCCTGGCACCAGATTCTCATAGAGGTTGTGTTTTTGCTGCTTTACAAGTTCTGCTCACATTGGTAGGATTTGTAGATACTTGGAATGAATGGAGTTAGGGTCAAGTTTTTATGCCCTTTAAGCGACTAATAATATCTACCGAAATTGTCACGAGATAGCACTAATTAAATATCTCGCGGCGAAGGGGTCCTAGTGCCCTCCTCGCCGGTTCTTTTAGGTTTCGGTCGGCAGAAATAGACGAACGCGTTGCTTAAAGGTCAGGTATAAACGTTTAACAACCAGAACTAGGGAAAACAGAGAGGTTACATGCAAAAATAGATCCCGACGCGCCTACAAAATGCCCGCGAGGTACGAGGGCGGGGGGGGCGGGAAACACGCTTCTTCCCAAACCCGAGGTGGGGGGGAAGAAGGGAAAACCGACTTAGCCCGAAAATAGGGAAATAGATAAAGAGAGAGATTAGCCTTGCCGCTTTGAGAGAGCTGCCGTGCTTCGCTGCCTGCTGCCGGCTACCTGTTGCTGAGCACGTGGCTGGGCTCTTCACAGCCACGGCGGGAGACGACGGTGAACGAGAAGAGTGAGGAAGAAGAGTGGAAGAAGAGCAACTAACGGTCGCTGTGCCCCCCCTTAAATACCCTCGGGAGCGTGTGAGACTGACCGACAGGGACTCAGCATCCGTTAGCTGGCCAATTGGTTTAAAAGCTCCACGCCTGCGTGCTGCCCAGGGCATCCCTGGCTCCGGGGGGGCCACGTGGGATGCCCCCGCCCCCTCAACTCCTACCGGACCTTGGACGGTAGGGGGAGGAGAGAGCCCGGGGGTTGGACCAATTCTGGGGTATTTTCACCCCATACCGGGACAGAAATGAATGCTGCCTGGCTTGGTACCTATAGCAGTGTAAACATGGAGTTCATTCGAGGCTAATATACTCAGATTTTAGAGCCTGCAGTGTAGACATGTGTAATTAAAACCTGATTTTATTAGAAATAACTCCAGTGTCAATGGGAATAAGGTGTCTTTTACAGGAATGTGTTCAGCAGAGCAAGGTGTTGGATTAGTTGGGAAGGACCAGATATACTCTTAATTCTGGTCTTTGAGAACTCTTACTTTTTGGTGTCTTGACTGCATTACTTATATAACATTACCAGACTATGTCCTAACAAAATAGAGTTCAGTCACAAGTCAACTTTGTATCTACTTCTATATAACCCTCCCATTAATATCTTTGTAGGTGTTGTGAAGGGCAGGGGGATTAATGTGGCCAAGTCAGGAATTATAAAAATAGAATTATTTTATTCCCAGAAACCCCCAACTTCAACTATATACAGAATTAATTTTTAACTTATTAACAGGTTTCAATTTGATTGGGAAAAATCTTCAAAAGGTGCTGTAGACAAATCCAGAGATTCAGGAAGTAAAAAATGGAAAAGGTTAAGCTATGAACAGCTTCTTACCCCGTGATCAATATGACTGGGGAGAATTAAGCGAACAACTGCTTACTCAGTACGTTGAGGAGAATGATGCTCGTTGTGGAATCCTTGCTGTATTCTCTCTGTGGCTCGATTGCTTCTGGCTATAAAATAATATCCAATCGGATTCAAAAGGCAAAGTCCGGTATTTCAAAAATGTGTTTACCATGCGGCAGAGCTCTGTGGGAATCGCTGCCTCCAGCAGTGATGAGGGAGAGCCAAGCTGCTTCAATCCCTCTATCAGGATACAGCCAGGTAGCAATGGGAAACTGGCTGTTAGGAAGGTCCCAGAGGAGCTGACTCCGGGTGCTGCCAGCAGTCCTCTCAAAGGGGATCCAAGATTTGCTGAGGGTGCAAAGCTGCAGGATAGCGCAGAGTGAAGGACTGTCCAAAAGGCAGGGACAGTACAAAACCCAAGAGCCTTGCAAAAGATAGGAGCTGTTCAAAACCGTGACGATCCTAAAAACGAGACACTTCTTTGGAAGGCAGGGCTCTGTAAACAAGGAGAGCTTTTCCAGATGGGAACCTTTCCTGATGGTTTCATTGGGAACCTCTCAGACGGGAATAACTTGCGCCTTTTCCCTCGCCTATTTATGCCTTTTCGGACAAGATGTTCATTTGCCAATACACAGTGGGTGTGGAAACTCAACCAATATCAGCTCAAATCCCTGTGTGGGCTGGCAACATGAGCCTCACAACCTGCCCAAAGGGTGCTCTGCTGTCCCTCCTTGCAAGCCCACAGGGTGGGGAAGCAGTTTCGTACCTTCTCCCGTCCAAAACCCGTAGATGGGAGAGAGAGAGAAAGGAGAAATCTAGAGTTTCCAGGACAATAGGTGGCATGACTTATCCACATGGCATGTCACATCAGTAGATGAGTCTCTACAAAGCAGTCCTGAAAAAGCGAGTGGCTTAATGTCATGATGGAGAGGAACAAATAAACTCTGCCCTAATTAATCATTAATATGATTATTAATTTGCATTCAGAAATAAATAATCCACAAGCATTTTTTGTGTAATCCTTATGATTGATTGGGTGGAGCTCGCTCAGTCTGCCTTGAGGATGAAGGTACAAACACATGCTGACCAGATCTGAGCCGACAGCTCAAGGGAAACTGCTTATACCAGTAAGCCATGATCTCCCCCAGATCTGTGAAGATCCATCTGCCTTGAAGGTACTTGCATTTTTTTTTCTTAAAATTATCATCTTTGTAGAAGATAGGTGCCCAGTTCCTCATGAGTCCTCAGGCAGTGCTGCTTTACTGTGAACATTTTCCATCATCTCAAGTCTGTAGCAGACATTAGGGAAAGGTCATATGAATAATGCCATTTTTTAAATCTCTTGTAGCTCTTTTCCAGGGTATAGGAGACAGTTTAATTTGATGCAGTTTTATAGGAATGTATAATTTCAAGTGCATGATTATTTTAGCAATCTTTGTGTGATCACATGTGAAACAGGAAAGTTAAGTGGTGCACCCACAGCCAGCTGCTGTGTGGGTCCCATGTAGGAAATAGATATCCTTTTCTCAAAGGCGTCTTCCAGTTATGTATCTGAGGTTTAAAAGTAATTTACTTGCCAGCTATGAAGTTGACTGCTGTTTGTGAACAAAAGCAAGCTCTTAGAGAAACACAAGTAGAAGGCTTAGTAGCATCATCTTGACAGTGGTGCATGACTTGTGATATGGATCTGGAAACTTGAGCTCTGAGCATTGCTGCAAGTTACCCACAGTCAACAGCACATGCCTCTGCCTCCCCAAAGGCAGAAAAAAGGTCACTTGACAGTGAGATGCTTACTTTTGAAGGAAGAGTGGCACTAATTATGTCCTAACAAGAAGTGCAGTGTCTAGGTAGTCACAGAAAGTATGGATGCAGAAGATGCACTTTCTTATCCTTCTACTTTTAATCTACCCTTGTGATATACATCCTAGTAGTCAATATGGGTCTGATACTCATTAGAACCAGCTGATCGACGAATTATACATCGACCTGTTTGCATATCTGGGCTTGTATTTGTTCTTCATGCTCTGCTGCTGCAGAAGACTTGCACCACGAACTACTGAAAACCTGCATGTTTCCCCTGGGAATGTGACCCGTTAGCAGTCTGTCAGTGCTCTGGCAGTTGCCTTATTGCAAAGTGTGCAAGTTCCAGGCTATGTGAAATACGGAGCAGGTTGTTAACTCACTGTTGCAGCTGTGCAAGCAAACTTGGATTCAAAGTGCAAATAAGTACATGCTTCAGCTGTTTGCAAGTGGGAGCAGACCAATGCACAACCCTGTGTAGGGAGCTTAGCTAAAATTAAATATTGGCATGTATGCGGAACAAAGATATATTGGTGGGGGCTAGAAGTTCCCTTTTACATAGGCCACCATTCTTTCTCTAAACATTTAAATCCCTTTGCTAAGTAATAAAAAACCCACAAGATCTCTTGTCACACTCTCCCTCTCTCCAAAAACATGTAGTTGTCTGTTTATCCAGAGATTTGTGTAATCGGTGTTTGTGCAGTGAGCTGAACATTTAACCCAATTGTAAAAATCATGTGAAAGCACTGCAGCATGCTCTGTTCATGACCTTGTAGTGATTTATGCACCTTGCTTTTGGTCAATCACAGCTCAGATTACCCAAATCAATTTTAACTGAAGAATTTTCTCAAGATAAAATGAAAGGACATATTCTGATTAATATTGTCATATCTTGGAAGTTATACCCTGGAAACTGGGAAAGTTTCTCTGCAAAGCAAGTTGCTCTGTAGTGCTGCTAGTCAGCATTTTGTACAAGTACCAGAACATAGCTTGAAGTTGTTTATTCCATCTGTTAGAACAAAAGGAATGGTGTCTGATTTTTAATATGGAAGATGCTTATAGTCTTTCCACTGATTTAATAATAAAAAAACCCCTCTCAAATTCAAGCACAGCAACTTTCGTCGTCAAAAACTTAAGGTGTCAGAATGTTTGAAGGAAAGAAAATTATGAAAGAATGAAAATGTGCAAATAGTGGCAGCAGTTTGTCTTGTTCTCTCAAAGACAGAAATCCATGTTCATTTATTAACTGAAAATTCAGATTTGTTTACTAATTTAGGTATGGTCTTAAAAACATTGTAAGACTGCCACAATAGCAGCCTAAAATATATACTTAATAACTAAGAGATTATTTGTTGTCTTGATTTTTATGCATAATTTGTGTAAAAGAGTGCCCAAACCAGTTTAAACTATGCTTAGAAATGACCACTCCTAATAGTTTGGATTCGTTTTTGGATATTATAATTCAGTTGTCTAAGAAAGATCTAGTACCTTTAAAAACTTGATGTTATAAATTAGTTTGGAAATGTAATATATTATTGTGATCTGCATATTGCTTGTATATAAAAACATAATTTATTACCTATGTTTAATCAGTGCAAAAATATTTACAATGAAGTATGACAGCAGGCAGTTTTGTAAACTCTTCAGTGTCATGTTGATGGCTATATAAAATGCTGTGACAGCTCAGAATGTAATCAATAGTGACTTGTGCAGCCAGCCACAACAAATAAACATGTTTTACTGCCTACTATCATGTTATGTTTATAGCATGGCGGATTGGCTGTCATCAGAAGAGCTTGAATGTAAACTCAATTCAAGAGAGATGTTGAGATACTGGAACGTGTCCAGAGAAGGGCAGTGGAGCTGGTGAGGGGCCTGGAGCACAAGACCTATGAGGAGAGGCTGAGGGAGCTGGGGTTGTTTAGCCTGGAAAAGAGGAGGCTCAGGGGTGACCTCATTTCTGTCTACAACTACATAAAGGGAGGTTGTAGCCTGGTGGGGGTTGGTCTCTTCTCCCAGGTAACCAGCACCAGAACAAGGCGACACAGTCTCAAGTTGTGCTGGGGGAGGTATAGGCTTGATATTAGGAAGAAGTTCTTCACAGAGAGAGTGATTTGCCATTGGAATGGGCTGTCCAAGGAGGTGGTGGAGTTACTGTCTCTGGAGGTGTTCAAGAAAAGACTTAGTGCCATTGGGTAGGGCTGCGTGATAGGTTGGACTGGCTGATCTTGCAGGTTTCTTCCAATCTGGCTCCTATCCTATCCTATCCTATCCTATCCTATCCTATCCTATCCTATCCTATCCTATCCTATCCTATCCTATCCTATCCTATCCTATCCTATCCTATCCTATCCTATCCTATCCTATCCTATCCTATCCTATCCTATCCTATCCTATCCTATCCTATCCTATCCTATCCTATCCTATCCTATCCTAATTGAACTGATGTAACTGCTAATATGGTGAGAATTATCTTGGCAGTTTTACTTCTTCTGAACTTGTGACCATTTGCTGATTGCTTGATGCAGTGTTCTAACGTAATTTGAGTCTAATTTACTTAGAAAACAATGGCTGAAATAAGAGCTATCACTTCTTTAAGGCCACCTTTTTTTCCATCCTCTAAACGAATCAGGAGAAAATGTAATCAGGACCTTGCCCCTGCCCATGACTCCTTGAAAATTGCATGACAGTGAATTGCAGCGATGTGACTGCTGTTCTTTGCTGCTAGGTTTGGATGCACATTGAGGTTTTTGGGGAGGTTTTTCCTGTTCCTGCCTACTGAGTGAATGGGCTGTTTTACTGCTGGCGTTAGTGTAATTCCTGTGCTGATGGTTGAAGACCAACTTCTCTTGCAGGTGATGTGAAGTAGCCAGTGCCTTAGAGTCTCGTTAATATTAGATGGCTTTTGAGGATGCATAGCAGTTTTATAAGGCAGCACATACACAAGTTGAGTCATAAGCAGGGGGCATGCATATGGTGATTCCCTTGTAGCTGTGAAGCAGGTGAGGAAGTCAATTGATTGGTATGAGTTAGTCTTGGTAACCTTTTGTCACTAATCTCAGTTGTTATTATGCAGGATAGTCTGGTATTGTACACACATCTTTAATCCTACGGGGTGTTCCTGCCCAGAGGCTCACTTTTGCTGATCAGAAGAGATGCAGTGTTTCTTCCCGGCACGTCCTTTGCTAGCAAAATTCTGCCAAGCACTTGTTGAATTATGTGCTATAAAATACACGTTTCATTATCAATCTAATGGCAATGATATTTGCAAATGATATTGGCAAACACCTTAGTTTGCTCTTCCTCAGGCCACTTTGTTCAAGAGGAACTTCTTGAGTATTTGCCTGTTCTCTTTTTGAGCCCTCTCTTCAGGCTGCTGCAGTCTGACTGTTACTTTGATGGATGTGAATCCAGTGTTTCACAGCAGTCTGGCTTTCAAGTCATTCAGAGTAATAATTCATTTTGAGCCTTCTTCAAAATATGGTGCCAAAGTTGCATCACAGTGAATGTGTCTGTATGGCAGGAGAGTGTTGTACAAGTAATGTGTGTAACATGTATGTAGCAGTATGCACGTATATTTTCAGAGTACTGTTGAACCAGCATTTCCATTGATAACATATATGCATTGTAAGCATAGCAGAAGTCAGTAACACATGAAGGAGATAATGGTAGTTCAGTCATTCAGATCTCTGAGTAGTCGAGCTGTAGCCTGGCTCTTAGAGAGGGAATTTTAACTGCATGTAGTTTGCATCCAGCAAGAAATACTACTAATTGGCTGTTAGCTATTTACACTGAAGGAGAACAGCCAGAGGGACCTAAATGGCTAAAATCTTTTTGAATTGAGAGAACTTTCATAGAAATCTTTTTTCTTATGAACTAAAATAGTGTTTGCTTAGCTGCATTATTGGTCAAGATTAGGTGAAAGGAAGCAGTCCTTTTCTTCTGGTTGCAGTTCATAAGTGTAAATGGAACCATGTTCCATGATATGGTCATTTAGCATTTCTGTAGAAGTTATGTGGGCCACAGCTTGGAGATAAATGTGCCTAGACTTCTCCCTCACTTACTTTATGTGGACAAAACTATATGTATAGGTAGGGAAAACTCAGATTCGGCAGATTGGCAGTAGCTCTTCCATTGAAGAACTGATCTCTTGCTGTCTTCCAAGATGCCTACCTCCTCTCATTGCTGTATGAGAACATATTTGCACTTCACTGAAGGCTGAAAGCAAGCAAGTACAGTGTGCAGGTTCCTAGTGGAGAGCTGGGACTAGGCAGTCTCCCAGTTCTGTATGGGAGGAGGAATATTGTTTAACCAGTGAACATTTTTCTGGTAACAGTTTTTGTAGGAAGACCATCTGGCTCTTATTAAAAGTTGCTGAGAGTGTGGTTTTAATGGAATTCTCACCACTGAGCCATAAAGCAAATTCAACAAATTTATCTTAAGTCTTTTACTATATACAGAGTGGAAGTGCAAGCTAATGCTTTCACTGTGTGCATCATCAGGCTTTAAAGGGAAATGTGAAGTTGTCAGGGCATGTAGGAAGGCAACAAGGAAGGCCAAAGCCCTCTTGGAACTGAAGCGGGCAAAGAAAGTAAAAGAGAACAAGAAGGGTTTCTTCAAATCTATCAGTAGGAAAAGGAAGAATAAGGAGGGTGTGGGGCCATTGCTGAACGAGGAGGCAGCCCTGATACCTGAGGATGCAGACAAGGCAGAGTTGCCGAATGCCTTCTTTGCTTCAGTCTTTACACCTAAGGCTGAACTCCCCTATGTACTCCAGACCCTGGGTGAAGGAGAGGAAGCCTGAAGGAGGGAATGCTTCCCACTGGTCATTGCAGACTGGGTTAGAGATCAGTTACACAAATTGAAAATTCACAAGTGCATAGGCCCTGATGAGATGCACCCAAGGGTGATGGGAGTAGCAAGACCTTGAGTTATACGCAGCTGCTTGATATGAATGAGTTAAAACACAAGATTCTTTGAAATACTGTGTCAGGTGAAGTCAGGGAGCGAAGTGACCTTGGGGGTTGTACAACTCTGATAAGGAAAGCAAAACAAAGATCTTACAGTTTCCCTGTGTTCTTAGATGTTAAGCAGTGTCTGTATCTTGCACTAAAATAGAGACATGTGATTTCACATTTTTAAGCCCATCACTGTACTAGTCTTGGCTGTTCGGTTAGTGTGGCTAACCAGTAGAGGCAGGACAAGATGACTTATTTAGAATATCTAAGCATATATAAGGTGAACAAATACATGTAACAAACGGAACTCACTCGCACCAAGCATCTCCCCGTCTCTTACATTGTGGCACAAGGGTGCTGAGAGAACTGCCTGATGTGATCGCTCTGCCACTCTCATCATTTTTGCCAAATCGTGGCAGACAGAAGAGGTGCCTGAGGACTGGAGGCGAGCCAATGTCACTCCAGTCTTCAAAAAGGGCAAGAAAGAGGTTCCAGGGAACTATCAGCCAGTCAGCCTCACCTCCATCCCTGGAAAAATGATGGAGCGGCTCCTTCTGGAGGGCATCTCAAGGCACTTGGAAGAGAAGAAGGCTATCAGGAGTAGTCAGCATGGATTTACCAAGGGGAAATCATGCTTTACTAACCTGATAGCATTCCATGAGGACATAACTGAATGACTAGATTCAGGGAGACCAGTGGATGTAGCCTACCTTGATCTTAGCAAGGCCTTTGACACTGTCTCCCATGACATCCTAGTGAACAAGCTCAGGAACTGTGGAATGGAAGAGCAGGCAGTGAGGTGGATTAGGGACTGGTCACAAGATAGAGTTCAAAGAGTGGTGATCAATGGTGCCAGGTCCAGCAGGAGAGCTATAACTAGTGGAGTCCCCCAGGGATCAGTGCTGGGTCCGGTCCTGTTTGACATCTTCATCAATGACATTGCTGAGGGGTCAGAGAGTCTGCTTAGCAAGTTTGCTGATGACACCAAACTGTGAGGCTTGGCTGATACAGCTGAAGGCTGTGTGACCATCCAGTGAGATCTGAACAGACTGGAGAGCTGGGCAAAGAGGAATCAAATGAGGTTCAACAAAGACAAGTGCAGAGTACTGCACCTGAGGAGGAATAATAAACTACACCAGCACAGGTTGGGAGGTGATCTGGTGGAGAGCAGCCTTGTGAAGAGGGACCAGGGAATCCTGCTGGATAACAAGTTATCCATGAGACAGCAATGTGCCCTTATGGCCAAGAAGGCCAATGGGATTGTGGGCTGTATTAAGAAAAGTGTGTCCAGCAGATCAAGGGAGTTTTCTCCTCTCCCTCTACTCTGCCCTGGTGAGATCCCGTCTTCAGCACTGCATTCAGTTTTGGGCTCCCCAGTGTAAGAGGGACAGGGCTCTGCTGGAGATGGTCCAGCAGAGGTCTATGAGGATGATTAGGGGACTGGAACACATCTTATGGGGAAAGGCTGAGGGACCAGGGGCTTTTCAGTCTGGAGAAGACTGACAGGAGATTTACTAAATGTTTATAAATATCTGAGGGGTGGGTGTCAGGAGGTGGGGGACAGGCTCTTCTCACTTACATCCTCGTCCTATCACAGGGAGTAAGTTGCAGCACAGGAGGTTCCACCTCAACCCAGGGGGGAACTTCTTTACTGTAAGGGTCATGGAACACTGGAATAGGCTCCCCAGAGAGGCTGTGGAGTCTCCTTCTCTGGAGACTTTCAAGGCCCATCTGGATGCTTTCCTCTGTGATCTGTGCTGGATTGTATGGTCTTGCTCTGGCAGGGGTGTTGGACTTGATGATCTCTTTGGGTCCCTTCCAACCCCTGACATCCTGTGATCCTGTGAAGGATTCAAAAAGTTTTCTGTTGCTTTTGACCATAAGAAGGCAGCCTGTCTACGTGAAGTCATCTTTGTCTTTCATTGTGTTAGAATGCTATTTTGCCTGATGCTTTCTTCCAAGGAAATAGCTGTTGTTGTGGGCTTTATCAAGGAGATTCTAATTGTGTTCCTTTCCTTGCTCCTGCAGCTTCCTGCAAATAACACAATGGAAGGTACTCTTTACTTCTGTTGTTTCACCAGCCAAAATAGATTCCACAGAATGTAAAACATGTGTGTGTAGTGGACTTGTAGTAAGTGCTGGTTTTCAAGGCTGTACTTGCAGCATGCCAAGCACCAAAGGCTCTTCCTGGAACTACCCAGAACTAAGGCAGTGCTTGTATTTTTGTCCATCAGTTTTGAAAAGGATGGGATAGCCACTGGGACTTCTTGTGGCAGAAGTAGTATGCAGTGGGTGTGTGGCAGTCAGTCAGGATAATGAGTTTCTGATTTCATAGCTTTGAATCAGTTAACTTGTTCTTCATAACAACTATAGGGGAATAAGAGGGCATGTGGGAAGCTAGCTTTAGAAGGCAACATAGGAGATGACAATTTCTTACTGATTTATGAAGCTATTAGTATAATGCTGAGGTTACATGGCATACACCTGTACAGTGCATGTAAACAGTAGTATTCAAGAGAGCCATGACACTGAGGTCTCCCTCTGTCAGTTAGATGGTGGTGCTTCTCAAGTCCTGAGTCTCTCAGCCTCAGCCTTAGATACACATATGAGACTGATATTCCTAAATTCTCTTTTGAGTGTAATAAATCAGCCGAATTCCCTGAAATGATTTGAGAATTAAGCAATGGCATTAGTAACTCCAACTTTGCTCTGTTTTGTAGAAAAACTTAGTGGTTCCCTCCTCTCCTTCTGATTGGGGAGCTCCCTCTACGCTGTGTGTGCAGGACACCTACTTCTGGGGCCAGAGAGCATGTGCAAAAGTGGAGGTGACTGCACCTCCAGTACATGAACCCCCCCGCTCCAGGAGAAAGGGTATGCTGACTTATCCCAGTGCAAAATACACAGACAAGTGCTGTGAAGGGTGCTTTGTCCTCTAGTGGTGCCTTTCCTACAGCAGAGAAGGAGTTGGTGCTGTCATGGTAGGTGTGACAGGTATGATCTGACCCCATCATTCAGATTTGGCTTCTCAATAAAGTCTGAGGCCAGAGATTCTAGTGGTTGATCCTAGTGTGCTGGAGTGCAAGGATGGCATAAGGTGACAGAAAGCCAGGTCTGCTGAAGTGGTTGCAGTTCTAGGTGGGGTCAGTCTCAGGGATTTACTCGCTACAGAAACAGTTCCAATGAGGTTGTAGTGGTTTTATCCTCTCAAGTTAGGTACCCAAATGCTTTGGTGATCCAGGGCTTACAATTGAAGCACAGTGAGTTCTGCTGCCAGTTCACAGCTCAGGAAACTGAAGCATAGTGTTCATGGTGTGACTTAATCCGAATGAGTGAATTCAGTTCTTCTAAATTTAACCCCCCAAACAAATGTCCTCTCCTATGTGTCAGCATATCAGTACTGTTATATCCTATATGAGGCTTCATATTATTATTCACTGGCTGTGTACCTGAGCATGGCCTCATGGTTTCATACAAGCTGGTGGATATTACCAGAGAGCCCCAAAAGAGTCACTGATCTTGGCAGCATAAAACCTCCTTATGGTTTCTGTGCTATGTTTTGCAGTGGTGGGACTTGGACGATCAGTGGCATTACTGAGTGGGAGAAAATGTGTTCCAACCATTAATTATGCATACTGAAAGAGAAGATTGTCACTGTCTCCCTTAACACTTGGGTAGCGAACTCATGCTAAGCATATACAAGTTCAGTTTTGGGAACGGTATGCTGTTCTGATAAACTCATGCATGAAAGATGTTACTGATGATGATTGATCCTTCACTTAAATTATGAACTGTCTTGCAATTTTTCTAAAAGACATGATAAATAACTTAATCTTTTCTTTTTAGTTGATGTCCATCAGTGTATTAGGTGTTTCTGCATGGATGAGAGACTACCTGAATAATGTGCTCACTTTAACGGCAGAAACAAGGTAAAGCATTCCTTAAACCTCTTAATCTGTGTGGGTGATTGATTGCAGTGTGTGCCTTTCATTTTGAATGGCAAGTCTCCTAATGAATTTCTGGAGTTAAGAAGCCTTCAGTTGAGCTAATTAGTGTTTTGTTGAAAGGTATTTTTTTGCCACTATTTCTGGCATCAGTTGAAATTACAGAAGGGAGAAAGAGACAAATTCATTCTTGTTTTAAGCCTGTGTGTTTCTTTTCTGACAGGGATCAATTCCTGGCCCTTTGACAACATGTAACCATATTCTATTACTGTTTAGTTTTGAATACTCTTTTCACTCCAGAGATTTAGGAATACTGTTAGTTTTATTACAGCAGTGCTTATGAATGTTGGTGATAAAATGGTCTCATTGTGCTACATACTGTGCAAGTGCAGGACAGGAAGGTTGCTTTCACTCCAAAGATATTTTGCATGATGCATTACTTTCTGGTACCTGAATGCAGCAGTTCACTTGAAAACCACATGGAAGAGGTTTCTGTGAAATGTGTAAGGCACTGGAAAGAGCCCATCTGCTAATCCACTATTTTTGTTTTAACAGCTATATTACATTTTTCTTCTGTATCATTTTTGTGTGATTATGCTTTTTTTTTTTTGATTATAGTTCTGATTGGTTTTAGGGTGGAGGAGGCTGTCATTTTGACTTACTTTCCTGTGGTCCACCCGGTCATGATTGCAGTCTGCTGTTTCCTCCTCATAGTTGGAATGCTGGGCTACTGTGGAACAGTAAAAAGAAATCTGTTGCTCCTTGTCTGGGTATGTTTCATAAGCTCCAAAACCAGCTAACTTCTGCTTCACTGCAACAGTATTAAGAAAAATTTAGATCCACAGGCACTAGATAAATACTTATTATTTTTTTATTACTGTGTCAAGTTATGATATCAGTGAGGAATTGTAATTACAAAGCACACAGTAGGAAAGAATTTATTGCCCAGACTATGTTATGTGGTGACTGAAAGGCAAGCAGTGTCTCATTTACAAAAATCCACTTCATTTATTAGAGGAGCTGCTGAAGGAAAAAATAACTCTTAACTGTTAAGTACTAGTAATTATAGGAACATGAGTCTGAGTGCTCTGAAATAAACCTTTATGCTACCCTTTTGACTCTTGACTGTGCTATAGCTAA
Organism: Psilopogon haemacephalus; assembly: GCA_013396835.1. Lineage (NCBI taxonomy): Eukaryota > Metazoa > Chordata > Aves > Piciformes > Megalaimidae > Psilopogon > Psilopogon haemacephalus. Next base: position 263,390 of record VWZI01022215.1, read on the forward strand.
ATAACTTAGACTTTGCTTCATCCCCACAATTGATTGTGTCTGTAAAGTAGCAGCATTTGTATCTGATTAAAGCTAATTTTGAGTATATTCAGGAGCTTTGTCATATGGATGTCAGGTTTTGCAGTTATATTTAGTTGTGAGAAAGTTGAAAAATAAATTCTAAGTACCCAGCTTTTTCCTTTGCTTGGAGACTGCATAACTGAGTACTTCAACTGAAAAGCATAGTCTTTTAGGTGCAAGGCTCTGTACAGGCTTTGACTGCTAAAGAACCCAAAAATCTTCATCTGGATGTCAATGAGTTTGCAGACATAAGCAAACAAACAAACAAAAAAAAAAAAAAAAAGGCTCCAAACACTCAAAACTGAAAAGCCCATCAAACTCAAATTTTCAAAGTTCAGAGTTTAAACATATTTAGCCCATTGGCAACACTGAGAAAAAGAAGTGCCATATATCTGTATGCTTCTTGGAAGTCCTGCTGGCAGCCCTTTGTAGAGTTGGGCTTTGTCTTCTAACATGAGGATAAGCAGGATTCAAAGCAACCTGTAAGCCTGAGAGAATGTGAGCAATGGATATGAGAGATGTATCAGAATTTACTACCATAATTGCAGTAGGAGAAAGCTGACAGGTAAAATCCTTCAGCTCTTGAAAACATCTAGGAGTCTTATACAAGTAGAGTTTGGCTCCTGTTTTTTCATTGCAGTATGTGCCGAGTTCTCCAAAAGTGCACACAGTTCTGTTTTTCTTGTGTAGGTTTAAGTACACAATACCTAGACCTCATAAATTTTGCACAAAATGACCAAAAAAAGTGAGAAGTTGGCTGAGATTTATGTAACCTTTGCTTTCATCTAGTAGGAATACTCAAACTGCAGCTAAACCAGCTGAGAAATTGTACTGAGTCTCTGTATTAAAATGTGGTTTTGGGAGAATTTGAGTCAGCTTATTTCCAGCTGAAGATCTGCAGCAGAAGTGTTTCTCAATAGCAAGAGGGCAAATGCTGTTTCTCCTTTTTGATGTGTAAGTCCATATACTCTATGAAGTTCATTGTATCAAAGATAGGAAAAACTCTCATTTCAATCTGATATAGTATAGTATAGTCATGCATTTTTTATTTCTAGATCTTAACCTTGCCATGCTAAAGTCAATGAGAACAAGTTCTAAGACAGATATTACTTAGTTATGAGCACTTGCAGTAAAATAATGGATTACTGTAATATTTCTTACATAACTTAAAAAAGACTTTGTACATTTTTAAAATATAAATAGTGAAAGTATTAACTTATGTTAAATTTATAAACCCTTAGTTTTTATGGTAACATTATAAGATTATTTTAATAATGTGTTTTTTACTTTATAGTGGTGATAGTTTTTTATGTGAACTGAAATTAAAGGAATGGTGAAAGCAACCATACGATACAGACTGATGGGGAAAAAAGTTATAATTTTTGCTATAAACTTTGAAAGGAATCCTAACTAATGAAAAAGAAAATTAAGTTAAAACTGCTTTTGGTCTTAAGTTTAGACTGCCAGTGAAAGGAAGAAATCATGTATAGCTTTTTGTACCATCTGGAAATAAATTATTTGAAGTGTGTTTAGGCAGTGAAATTACACTAAATCAAAACAAGACTTTTATGTTATGTTGCAATATTTCATTTCCAGGAGCTTGAGAATTTGTTCTTGCTAAGCAAACTGATAACCAAAACTGAATGATGTCTTCCTGAGTATGTCATTGCCTTTGATTAATTGTTAAATGAATACAATTGTGTTATACCACAGAAGTATGTAGGCATAAGTCAATGCTTCATTCATCAGACCAATCAGAAAAGTGATGGATCAACAAAATGAGCTTTTGTACAACCAGATGAACTAAAATAAAAGAACCTTCATGTAAAACATTTAACAGCCTCTTCAATCATGCTTTTAATCTTCGTTTTGAAGTACATGAACAGTCATAATGATGACATGCAGAGATATTTGGAAACAAATCTTGATGTTCCTGGCAGCATGCTAATTGCTAGTGCTAATGTTTTTAATTGAATTGGATTTTTGGAAAATCTAATAAAATACAGGGACTATAAAATATTTATATTACTGTGTCAGATATTTTTAATACATCTGAATGTGTAATTATTTTAATTTGGTTTTGAAATTTTATCTCGCAGTTAAATGCTTGAAACCTTTCCAGCTTCACATGGGACATGCATATAAATTGAACTAATGTTTACTCAGCTTAATAATAAGAAAATAAAATACCTCAGTCTTCTGAGGTTCTTGCTTGCTCTGGATTTTTTACAGAATCAGTATTTTAAAGCTACAATAATTTAATTTTGTTTCAGGAATGTGTAGTCCTGAAGGCTAGTTGATATAAAGAGCCATGTATATCTTAGATACCTATGATACAATTTTACTGTGTGTCATGAATGACCAAAATCCTGATGTAGAAGTGGCTGTGATGCCAGTCTAAACTGAAATATCTGGGGACTCTTCCAAGTCACTGACTTAAATGTATAAAAAGTCAGTCCAAGGGTGAGAAACTGAAGTCCAGATTTTATGATAGTTGTTACAGTTTTTCAAACATTTTTTAAAAAGTCTTGAACTATCCTTTGCCTCCTCTTTTCTGAGGGTCTGTGTTTTTTAGATGGTTGTGCACATAGGCTAACTAAATAAACAAAACCACACTCCCACACACCTTGATGCTTATATTTAATAGTAACCTTACGTGTCTGTGATACTATTTTAAAAAATTAGTGAACTTGCTGCTTGAGAAGAGCTTCATGATAGTCCCAGTGGAAAATGTTTCTCTGCCTGGAGGTTTTGCATTTATAGCTATGAGTTTTCTCTAGTTACATGATTCAAAGACAGCACACAATTCAAATCTGTCTGTGTGTGTTTTCACAAAGAGAAAAGCTGTTAGAAGTATTCTGTTATGAATAGGGTGAATCCATTTACTGATTTTTATCACAAAGTTGGCAGAGAAATATTCCAGAGCTGAACATGGTTAGATGCTGTTTGTGTGTGGTTAAACAGCTTGTTAATTCCATTATGGCAGAACGTGGTTATAAGCTGGAACTTGTCAGGCTAACTTGCCTATTAATTGAATTGAAACAAAACCAAACAAATCATCATTAAACTGATCTTTAAGCAGGCAAATAGTTCATTAAAAAAATTAAAAATTAAGTGATGCTATGTTTTAGTTGAAAAGGCAAAGTGAAGATGAGACAAACCTAACAAACCTAACATGCAGCTGTTTGCTCAGGAATTCTCAGCCAAGTAAATACAGTACTTGTGAAAGTGGTTTCTGTGAAGTCCATCTGAAGAATGACAGGGAACCATTGACTGGATCATCACTTAGGGCAGATTCTTCTATACACATGCACCTGTGTCAGTCCATATGGAAGTAGAGAGGGGAGAGGTGATTAAATTTGGGTGCCTGCTATATTGAAAGATATCAGTAACTGCTAATTCCATCCTAGAAGGCACTTGTACTCTGTGTGAAATGTTAGCTGCTCTGTGTACCAGTTGTTCTGCAGGACTTGTGTCTACCACTGGTGTGATTACAGAATCACAGAATTAACCAGGCTGGAAAAGACCTCTAGGATCATTGAGTCTGACCTATCACCTGACCCTTCTAATTAACTAAACCATGGCACTAAGTGCCTCATCCAGCCTCCTCTTAAACATCTCCAGGGATGGTGACTCCACCACCTCCCAGGGCAGCCCATTCCAATGCCATGAAAAACTTCTTCCTAACGTCCGGCCTAAACCTGCCCTGCTACAGTTAGAGTCTGTGTCCTGTTGTTCTGTCACTGGGTGCCTGCAAGAAGAGACCAACCCCCTCCTGGCTACAACCTCCTTTCAGGTAGTTGTAGAAAGCAATAAGGTCTCCCCTGAGCCTCCTCTTCTCCAGGCTGAACAACCCCAGCTTCCTCACCTGGTCCTTGTAGGGCTGTGCTCCAGCCCCCTCACCAGCCTTGTTGCCCTTCTCTGGACACGCTCAAGCACCTCAACATCTTTCTTAAGTTGAGGAGCCCAGAACTGGACACAGGACTCAAGGTGTGGTCTAACCAGTGCTGAGTATAGGGGCAGAATGACCTTCCTGATCCTGCTGGCTGCACTGTTCCTAATACAGGCCAGGATGCTAATGGCCTTCTTGGCCACCTGGGCATATTGCTGGCTCATGTTTGGCTGTCGACCAGTACCCCCAGGTCCTTCTCTGCCTGTCTGTTGTCCAGCCACTCTGTCCCCAGCCTGTAGCACTGCCTGGGGTTGTTGTGGCCAAAGTGCAGAACCTGGCACTTGGACCTGTTAAAACTCATGGTGTTAGACTGTGCCCACCTGTCCAGGTCCCTCTACAGAGCCCTCCTACCCTCTAACAGATTGACACATGCTCCCAACTTGGTGTTGTCTGCAAACTTGTTAATGCTGGACTCAATCCCCTCATCCAGATCATCAGTGAAGATATTAAATGGGACTGGGCCCAGCACTGTTCCCTGTGGCACACCACAAGTGACTGCCCCCAAGTGGATGTGGCACCATTCACCACCACTCTCTGGGTCTGACTATCCAGCCAATTCTTAACCCAGCACAGAGTGGCCCTGTCCAAGCCATGGGCTGCCAGCTTGGCCAGGAGTGTGCTATGGCAGACAGTGTGAAACGCCTTGCTGAAGTCCAGGTAGACTACATCCACAGCCTTCCCCACATCCACCAGGTGGGTCACCTGGTCATAAAGAAAGATCAGGTTGGTCAAACAGGACCTCCTAAATCTGTTGTATGTGCTGGCTGGGTCTGATCTCTTGGCCATCCTTCAGGTGCTCTGTGATTGCACTCAGGATGCTCTGTTCCGTTATCTTGCATGGCACTGAGGTCAGGCTGTAATTTCCTGGGTCCTCCTTCTTTTATTTCTTTTGTATGGGCACCACACTGGCCAGCTTCCAGTCTTCATGGACCTCTTAAGTGAGCCAGGACTGTTGATAAATGATGGAGAGCAGCTCTCTCACCACCCTAGGATGGGTTCCATCTGGTCCCATAGACTTGTGAGGATCCAAAAGGTTCAGCAAGTCTCTAGCTGCTTCCTCCTGGATTACAGGGGTCCTGTTCTGCTCCCTGACCCCTTTTACCATCTCAGGAGGCCAGCTGTCCTGAGGACAACCTGCCTTACTATTGAAAATTGAGGCAAAGAAGGTGTTAAGCACCTCTGCCTTTTCCTAATCTCTGGTCACTGCATTCCCCTCCTTGTCCAATAAAGAGTGGAGGTTACCCTTGCACCTCTTTTTGTCATTAATATATTTATAAAAACAATTCTTGTTATTGTTCACAGCAGTGGTCAGTCTAGATTCTAACAGGGCTTTGGCCTCTCTAATTTTCTTCCTACATGACCTGGCAACATCCTTAAATTTTTCTGGAGTCACCTCCCTCTCTTCCAAAGGTGATATTCCCTCCTTTTTTCCCCTTAATTCCTTCACAAGTCCCTCACCCATACAGGCTTCCACAGTGGCACTGCTTTTGGCACATTGGCACAGCCTTTTCCTGTGCCTTCAAGATTTTTCTTAAAGTAGGTCCAACCTTCTTGAACCCTTTGTTTTTAAGGGCTTTTTCCCAAGGTACCCTTTGAGTTAGCTCCTTGAATAAGCCGATGTCTGCCCTCTGCAAGTCCAGCATGGATGTTTTGTTGATGCCCCTCCTAGCTTCACTGCATATTGAAAACTTTATTATTCTGTAGTCACTGCGCCCCAGATAGCCTCTGGCCACCACATCTCCCTTCTCTATTTATGAACAGCAGGTCGAGCAGAGCCTCACCCCTGTTAGGCTAGCACACCAGCTGTGTCAAGAAGCTATCCTTTATACTCTTCTAAAAACCTTCTAGACTGCCCCCTCTCTGCTGTGTTGAGTTCCCAGCAGATAGCTGTCAGGTTAAAGTCTCCTACAAGAACAAGGGCTGGCAGTCTTGAATCTTCCTGCAGTTGTTTATAGAATAACACATCCACCTCCTCTTCTGGTGCACCCTAGTGAACAGAGGAGAAGGAAGGTACTGATAGATTGGTGAAGTGGAATGGTGGAAGTGGGTACTAGGAAGCTATTGACAGGAAAGGGACTGATATGACAGTATATTCAAATGACTTAAGATTGAGGCTGCAGACTGAGACTGATACCAGAATGGGAATGAGAGGTGCAGCATCTTGGCTGAGAAAAGAAGATGAGGAACTGCTGAGATGATATGTGGTCTTTCTGGTGTAATGGTTTGGTTTTTTCTCACTTGGTCCTTCCCAGCTCCTCTTTTCACACTGCATGTTTGTCTAGCTTTTTTTTTTTCCCTCTGCTGAAAGGAATAGGAATTAAGGGCCTCTGAGAGCAAGTAAGGGGTAAACAAACCTGCAACACCTAACCAAACCTCTGTGCCTTGTCTGAAATGTAGCCTAGTGTCACTGTTAGGACATGTCTTTGTATTGTGGTTCAGCTGCATTCTTCTTATCACAGACTGAATATGGAATGGATGTCCTGTCAGGTAAATTAATCACTATTTTGTTTGATCTTACCCTTTGACTCATTAACCACAGACATTTTGTGCATGGGGACTGCAGTAAGGGTTTGTGCTGGGAGTTAAGAGCACTTCTTCACTCAAAATGGTGAACATTTGAAGCAGAGTTGCTTTGTGTGTCAGCACTAGATTGGTCTATTTTATAAGCAAAAAGGTCATTCATGACTGAAGAACCATTTTGATGGTGTTCAATTTCCTTGGTAGAAAATAAAGGGGAGAGAGACATGTTTTGAAAATCTGCACAGAAGAGGAAACTTTAGTTTTCAATAGAAATCCTGTGAAATAAGGGGAGAAGAAAGATGAATGGAATGTTGTATATATATAAGAATGTTGTGTATATATAAGTCTATTATTACTTAGGTCCTGCTCAATATTTTACTGTGACCCTAGAACAGCCTTTATTACCTTGAGGTAATTGAGCTTTGAGCAAATAAATCCTAATAATTGTCTGAAGTATGCATTTGCTTGTTTCTGAAGACCTGTTACCTTACAGAAACAAAGATTAGCCAATAAACACTTAAAAGAGGTCATTAATACCTTGCAGAATGAAATGGCTAACTATTCATAAATAGATCAGCTTGTTTTTTAAAAAAGCAAAGGAGTCAATCAAGAGAACATGGACACTTACGTTAGAAAATTCAAATGTTCATATCCATCTTTTATTTTTTTTAATTCAGAAAATAAGTTATAACAGTTCTGGAAAAAGTGGTAACTTGGACTTTGCAAAGGTCACAGGCTTTAAGACATCTTGATAATTTTTGTGATCTAGGAAACAGAATCTAAAATAATAGACACGTGATCATTTTTTGTGGAATGTATCCATTTTGAAGACCTGGATGACATTCAGTAGCTAGTATTCTAAGTTGGTGGTTTCAGCCCATTTCCTTGTTGACTTGTGACTGCAACTCTCACAAATTTCTGCTTCACGTAAACCAAACTTTAAATCAGAATGACAAATGAACTTAATCCCTGCAGGGCAGGGCTGAAGGAAGCGAGTAGAGTGGAAGAGGGGATAGGGTAAAGTTTGTGTTGCTGGAGTGGATAAACAGGATTTTGGTTTTCCATGCAGCTTGTCTGACTCCATTTAATGAGTCTTTGCTTAATTTTTAAAAATGTATAGATGGATGAATCAGTAAAATAACCTCATTAGTTTGTAAATTGTAACAAAAATGAAGGGAAACATAGGTTGCTGAGAGAGGAAAGGTTTCTTACTATGTTTTGCTTTATATATACTTTGTTCTTTTAAAAATTCCCATAAGGTTTCATTCTGCAGCTGCTTTACCCTTCAAATCCCCTTCAGCCCCTGCCCTTTTCCAGAGTTTTCCTTGCCTCTCTTGTCATACAGACCATGTTGCCCACGAAGGTGATATGACCATCAGAACACAAGCTTGAAGAGGCTGGACTTGCTGATCAGCTGCTCTTCATTTGTTCTGATGTAAGGGTTGTGTGTTTTTTTCTGGAGTCTGAATTAAAATTTTTAAAGTTTTATATCTTCTGGAAGAAAACCACTTGGAAAGAGAGTGTGAAAAAAAAGATGTTTATTAAATGAAATACAGAGCACACGAATAATGACTCATTACTAAGTACACTATTCCTTCAAAGAAAGACATGTTTATTTAAAAACAACAATATGCAGACCAGATTATCCAAAATAACTTCATGCTCTCACTTTTGTTAACCATGCTGCAAGTTTTGATTTCAGCTGTTAGTCCCTACCTGCTGTTGCTGTTTGCCTTCATACACTAAATGCTCTCTTGCTTTCTCACTGTCTGAAAGTGAGTTTAAGAAGTTGTTATTTTGAGTATGTTGCATGATGTGATTTTTTTTTTTTTTTTCTGTAGGGGTGAACTTAGTAGGCTGTAAAGTCTCATCATGTTTTCTAGGATGACAGTAGTTAACTAGGAAGCTGTCAGGACAGATGAAATAGGGTCCTAATCTCGCTAACAGGAGCAACATGCAAATTAAAAGAGGTTTGAAGGAGAAAAAAGATTAATTAAGCTACTCTTGTGCCTTTCTAGTTCTGATAAATTTTGGGTTACCTTAGAACCCTGATGATGCCACATTTGGTATAAGTGGGATCAAGAGATCATGGCTGGAGATGTGTTCAGATCTTTGGGTCAGGCTAGCAGCTCACTGATTTTACAGTTTCACAGAATCATAGAATGTTAGGGGTTTGGAAGGGACCTCCAGAGATCATTGGGTCCAACCCTCCTGCCAAAGCTGGGTCACTTACGTCAGGCCACACAGGAACATGTCCAGGCTGGCTTTTTCTGGAGGAGCAGACTCCACAACCTCTCTGGGCAGCCTGTTCCAGTGCTCTGTCACCCTCACAGTAAAGAAGTTTCTTCTCATGTTGAGGTGCATTGCCCCTTGTCCTATCACAGGGCCAAATGAGAAAAGCTTGCCTCTTCCTTCCTGACACCCACCCTTCAGATATTCATAGACATGAATAAGATCCTGTCTCAGCTGTCTCCAGACTTAACAGTCACAGTGCTCTCAGTCTTTGTCAATAGGAGAGATGTTCAAGTTCCCTAATCATCCTGGTAGCTCTTTGTTGGATCCTCTCCAGTAGATCCCTCTCTCTTGAACTGGGGAGCCCAAAAACTGGATGCAGTATTCCAGGTGTGGTCTCAGCAGGGCAGAGTAGAGGGGGGAGGAGAACCTGTCTACACCTGCTGCACACACTTTTACTAGAACACTAGAAAATAACTCCGCAATGGCCAAGAGTCCTCTGAGGGAGGTATGCAGTAGTTAAAGGTAATATCAGTGACCCAGTGGTGTATTTTTGAGAGTAATGAACTACTGTGCTTCTTAGTGAGTTAATCTCCTTTATAAAATGTAGCCACTCAGCCCACAGGGAGAAATACTAAGCCTCAAAATAAAGTCTCTGTTTCTGGCAAAAATCAGAAGTGTGTAAATGCAAGAAGATACATTCAGCATCCAGAGTCCTGTGGGATTTTAGTTGGGTACAAGAAATAAGCATTGAAGCCAGTAATAATTTCTGTGTTTGGAAGATAGAAATTAAGGGTAATAAAATTAAATAATGGTTATAGTTTTTTTCTCCACACCACTTCTAGAAGAATTATTTGTTTTGCAAACCATTATGTTTAGAGAGAGAGATAATATTTGCTTTTAGTAGCAGAGTGAAACTGAAACTCCTGTGTGCAAGATTGGTGTGCCTGCAGTTGCTCAGTTCCTAGCATGTGCTTTTGTGAGTGTAAACTTCTTGTCCCTCTTCTTGGTTTTTGTGTTATGGAGAGATGTTCTTTCTCAAAACAGAGGACTTGATTCTGCAGTGCCCTGGTATGTCCAGATGTAGCTAGTCATGAGTGCTTAATTCTTGGCAGACCCAGAAGTGGTTTATGAGTGAATCTGGCTAAACAGTTGTCTATCCTGGACTATATTCAGCAACTTTCTTAACTATATGCTGACAAAAATGAGAATGTTTCACATGTGAAGGCTGATGGATGAATGAATGAACTGTTACAAGGAACTGCAAGTTAAGTGTTTTCCAGAGAATGCCATATGTACACGCCCAGATGTATCACTTTCACCACGACAGCAAGTTTTGTCTAGGATTTGAAGATAGCAGCCAGTCCCAGGCTTGTTATTCAATTACAGTATAAAATTACTGAAATTTTCCTTGACAGATGAGAACCTCAATTTTGCTTTTTACCACAATGTTTATTTGTTCTTCGTCTCAAACATGTCAGTATTAGCCATAATGTCCTTAAACACATTTTTTTAATATGAATTAAGAGCTAAAAATGCATGTAGCATTCTTTCCTTCTTCCAAAGTGAATACTAAAAAGTAGATTTTTTTTTTAATACCCCTTTGCATAATTTGCAAGTGCTACAGTGATAGTGGATACATTGTCTAGAAGTTCATGAATTTATGTTTTAGAGGAACTGTCATTGTTCTTACGAGGTAAAACTTAAATTGTGTCCTCTTGAACTTTTGGAGGATTAATATGTTGGTTATTGAAGGCTCATACTGGAGCTCTATGTTTGCTCACAACATTAATTTTAAGGATATGTGATGTGTTGTTCAGCTATAATCAATCACAGAGCTGTGGGGATAGGAAGTGACCTCTGGAGACCCTCTGGTCTGCCCCTCCACTGCTAAAGCAAGTTTGCCTAAAGCAGGTTACCCAGGACTTTATCCAGTCAAGTTTTAAATATCTGCAAAGGAGACACCACAATTTCTCTGGGCAGCCTATTCCAGTGCTTTGCAACCCTCAAAGTAAAGAAACCTTTCCTCATGGTCATATGGAATGTGTTCCCTTTTGTGCTCATCACCTATTGTCACTGGGCACCACTGAAAAGAGTGGTGCCCTGTCATCTTGACACTTGCTCTTTAGATGTAAGTATCAAAAGGTCCCTTTCTGTCTTCTTTTCTAAAGGCTAAGCCTCAGATCTCTCAGCCTGTTCTTGTAAGAGAGATACATCAATCTTCTAATCATCTTTGTATCTCTCCACTTGAACTGGAGAACCCAGAATTGGACACAGTACACCAGATGTGGCCTCATTAGAGAGGTGTAGAGGGGGAGGAGAACCTGCTGACCACTCTTAATGCACCCAAGGAAACCACTGGCTTTCTTGGCCAGAAGGGCACACTGCTGGCTCATGATGAGCATGTTATCCTCCATCACTCCCAGGTCCTTCTCCACAGAACTGCTTTCCAGCAGCTGTACTAACCTGTACTGGTGCATGTTTTTTTTCCTCCCCATATGCAGGAATCTATTTTTGATTTTGCTGACCATAAGCTTCCACTCTGCCCAAATATCTCTCTGTCTAGATCTTGCTGAATGGCAGTACAGCCTTCTGGTGTATCAGCCATCCTTCCCAGTTTACTATCATTAGCAAACTCGCTGAAGTTACACTCTAGTCACTTCATCTAGGCCATCGATGGTACTGAACAAGACTGGAACCAGTGTTGACCCTTGGGGAACACCACTGGCTACATGCTTCCAGCTAGACTCTTTCACTGATCACAGCTCTCTGTCATTCATCCAGTTCTCAATCCACCCAGTTTCTTCTGGTCCTGTTTGGATACAGTTGGTGAAGTGGTTAAATTAAATTGATTTTGTTTCTGCGAGTCAAGTCTCTTTTGCTTGTGACCTTAATTGGCGAGTGAGCCCTCCCTGTCCCTTGTCTGTGCTTGAGATTTTTGTTTTCTCCTTCCCATCCCACTGGAGGGAGGCAGGAATAAGTGAGTGGCTGCATGGTTGATTCGTTGGTGGCTGGCTGGGCTTGAACAGTGACATTCTTAAATGCTAATGCTTAAGGATTTATATTCTCTACTTTAATATACATCTTATTGACCTCTGACTAGACAAAAAAAAACCAACAAAACAACACAAAACCCGAACAGCAACAAAAGCACCCAAAGTCTCGGTGCATATATTGTGTATTACACATTTCCTAAATAGATTCCAGAATGAAATTACTAAATTAGAAGCCTTTAGGCATGGAATTATGTATTTGGAATGGAATTATGTACTAACGGAATTATGTGTTCATTCTATTTTATATTGTGATAGTGTTTCTTTGATTTCCTTATAAAATTAAAATCCTCAGAGACTGTAAGTCTTAAGTATTGTATGCTGAGAACAAGGGGGAGTTCATTCCATTGACATGGAAGTAAGTTTGGAGTTGAGAATGAATGGAACTATACTTCTGCTTTAAATAAAAGATAAATGGTGTACTTTATTAATAGAGAACACCGAGAAGTCTTTGCTTCAAAGCAGCTTTATCTTGCAGTTCCAAAAAGATTTGTTGATGTTATACAGAAAATAATCCTACTTTTTTTAATCATAGCAACCAATTTTCCTTAACTATCATTACCAAGACCTGTTCAGCTTCTTCATTTATGCATTTATTTTCTGTTTTTAAATAGCCGAAGGATTAAATCTTGTAATAGAGAAAAATGTGTTAAATCTGTCTCGTTAAATATTAGTATGATTTTACCTGACTTCAAATAGCTAAATAACTTTGATGAGAGCACAGCTTTCAAGAACCTTATTTGCTCTTCAGTCTTGTCAGTTTTCATTTTTATTATTTTTTCTTCCACCTTTTGTCTTAGCATGATTTGGGTATGTTCCTTAAATTCACAGGACTGAAAAAAAGGCATTTCTCCTTTTCCACATGTACACGGGAAAAAAGATTGTCTTCTTTCTAACTGTCTTAGCATCATGTGTCATGGTGGCCTTGTATTCTCGGGATGAAAGGACATGAATTTATTTTACCATTGTAATGCTCATAGGTTTCATGTTAAGTTAGTAAGAAATGTCATGTGACTTAAATGCTTAGAAATTTTGCTGCACAACTGCTCCAGATTTTGTCTTAAGTCATTTGAAATGTTAATAATGTTTTGTTATGTCCATTAATATTGTTTAAAACTTCTTTCAAATCTAACCTGAATGTCAAAAGTAACTAAGACCATTTTGTTTCCTGCAGTACTTTGGAAGCTTGCTTGTAATATTCTGCGTTGAGTTGGCCTGTGGTGTTTGGACCTACGAGCAGGAAGTAACAGTGAGTCAGAAAAGGAGGCTGCATTTTTTCAGCGGGAGAAAACAAAGATTTCCATTAGCTAGCTATTTTCTAATTGCTTTAGTGTTTATCTTTGTTTGTTATTCTGACAGTCTTCATTTAAAGTGACTGCCTTTTTTTTAAAGCAGAGAATTCTTCTGGGAAGGCTTGTCTGTCTGGAGGGTCCTGTCTGGTTTTCTTCCCTCATGCGGTATTTGAGAGTAAAATCCTGCGGTCTCTGATTTAAGAACTTTGTTTCCTGTTAATTCTTGAGACAGGAGATGTGAGAACTTGAAATAATTTTGTCCCACAAGTTCTTCATGCTTTCAGAGCTATAGCTGAGTGCACTACGTTGTAAACAAATAGCGTGTTCTTTGAATAGAGAACGCTCTGTCTGCTGAAATCTTCACACTGCCTCCACAAGCTATAAATGCCAGTTTTAAGCAAAACATGTCCTAGCTATAAAACACTCTTATGTAAATTTGTGAAGAGGTTTTCTCTGTATAGTTTTCGTAGCTGTATCAACCTTTTCAAAGTGAAGACTTGGTAACTGTTGTGCAAGAAAATGGTTAAGTGTTTAGCAGAAATCAAACTAGACAGTTTGGTACATATTTTCTCTGAACTGCCAAGGTATTCCTAACATACTGGTATTTCCAACAGATAGTTAAAATTACAGTGCAGTAAGATGGGAGGGAGCTTTCTTGATATTTATGTGGTGCTAGGACCAATAGAAATTTGTAAGAGATTTGAAGTCTGAAGTTATGTGGCAACAGTTTGCATCATCAGCATTCATTTCCTTGTGGTACAGACTCTCCAGAGGGATGTCCTAATATAACAGCAATTAAGGCTATTGCTTTACTTTAAATGTCAGCTTACACTAATGCATTTTAAAATTGGGAATGAAGACAAGAAATATGCTTCCTTCTAAGGGTACAGGTGCCCTCTGTGGGTGTTTTGCCAAGGATGACAATTTTCAGTAACATTCATCTTTCTACAGAAATATTGTCAGTTGAAAGTTGATTGGAACAATATAGCCTTCAGTGCAGTGGCACATGTCTTCTCCAGCCTTGAGAGTTCAGTTAGAGAACCTGAAGTTAGTGTGGTTTACTGTGGGCCCCAAGCTTACAGTTACCTACTGAAACCAAATCCCGGGACAGTTTGATGAAAGCGGGCATAGCCTTACCATATGCTAAAGCACTGGTAATGCTGCTTATCTCTAGAGAAAACGAAATACAGCTATCCCTGTACCCCTTTGCCAAAAGAAGCAGCAATGAACTCCACGTCTGCTCCTTCTGCAGTGGGTCACAGTGAACTCAGATACCCTACACTCTTCTGACTTTTTCATTCTCCCAGGAGCTTGAGTGTGTGCGCATGGGCATGCAAATAGAATAGAAAAAATACCCGAACACTTTCAACAACTACTTTGGTTTTTTTCAATCTTTTTTTTTTCTTTTCTTTTATTCCTCATCCCCTGTAATGTTTTGGGGTTTTTTCATTTCCTCGTTCCATCTGATTTCCCCGTCTTATTCCCTTTGCCTTAACACTACTGCACTACTGCTTTTCTTGTGATGAGGCAGGCCAGATTTCTTGCTGTTTAGCGCATCTTAAACCTATGGGGGTGACTTGATATCTTGTTGGTTTCAGCATTGCATGAAATCACAGGAGCCCTTGGTGAGTTTCAGAGAATCAGTTGACATTAGTGCAGGTGGGTGGGTGATATTGTCAAAAATGTCACTGAGGCATAACCACCTCTGCTGATCCAATATGGGCGTATGAACAAGTTGCTGTAAGAGTCCTTGTGTAAATAATTTTCCTTCCAGCTTATGATAGATCTCAGCATGAAGTGTGTGTCATGAGTAATTTATTCTGCTCACAAGATTGAAAAGCCAGTGTGAGTTCTTGCCTTACGTAGGCATTGGTCAAGCCTTGATACTCATTAGAAAAATAATAATAATTAGAGCTCAGTGGCTAACCAAACTCTGCAGAACTTAGGCTAAAATCAAACCAGCATCTCTAGTTCATATTTGTGTACATGCTGCAGAAAAGTGCCAAATAAATGCATCTCAGGATCATGTATTATTGTGGACTACTGCGTGCATGAGCTGAAGTATCTACTAACTAACTTTTCTTCAGCGTTGTTAGCTTGACATGTTGGCATTCTGGGACAGTCAGACACACAGAGTCCCATATCCATCCTTAGATCCAGAATTGAAGTTGGCTTCCTACAGTGGGTTTTAGTTTGTTTTGACTTGCTTTTAATTTCTTTTTCTCACTTGATTGTTTTCCTGTTCTACATTGTTTTCACAAAGAAGCTGGATGCCTTGTGTTAACGTCGTAACCTTGGACTGTATTCTATTATCAAATAAGATAATAGAAAAAAGAGTCTAGCAGATATGAGCATAGTTGCAATCATATTATTCAAAGAAAGCAGAATCCTAACTTCCAATACAGTGAAAAGACAAATGCATTGAGCACAAACCCAGATTATTTTATTAGTGACCAGGGTAAATGTTCTATGATACTGTTTTAACATTTTTTAGTACTCCTGCTAATGTGTTTTTCACATGGACAATTTTGAGTTCAGTGTTACATAGCTTAGAAATAAAAACTCTGCTAAGTGATAAATGTGTTAGATTTCTAAGTTATTATATTCATGACATACATAGCTTTACCAAGGTGTTAAAAATGTAGTATAACTTACCAAATGTTATTATTTGAATTAGGGGATCAGTCAGGCAGCAACTGTCCCTATATTTTTGTACATCATGTAGCACAACAAAGACCAGACTCTGTGAAGTATTGTGATAATTTTTTCCTTAGATAAATTTTGAGAATGCCCTTGTTGATTTCAAACTGAATAGGATAGCTAATTCTCAGTTGGCTCCCCCACACTCCAAATGAAAGCTAATACTGTAGTTAGGATTTTTTTCACTATAACTGCTAAGGCTAATGGGAACAAGATGAAAATCATCACGAATGGTGTGTGTGCCTAAAAGGGCAACTGCAGTCTTCAGCTCCATGTTTTACCTTGGCACACTGAAATTTGTGCTGCTGAACTGAACTTAGTTATCTTAATGACATTATATGGCAGGCACTTCATTGCTATTGTAACATATTGCTAACTGAGGGTCATGGTCTGACTGCAAAGAGCACCACCACCTCACTTTTGAGTAGTCAAATTTGAAAGAGAAATACATCCAGAACTGTTTCCTTCTTTCAGAAGAAAATATTTGCAAGGCTATGAGTATGTGTGAAGGACAAAGTTCACAGGGCCTCATTGTGTAAGTTTATTGCTATTCTTAAGCCACATGCTGACACTGAGTATATTCAGGATACTGGTGTGCAGGACTCCATGCAAAGCCAGAAAGCCATTGAAAAGACTCTCAAGGTAGAATTAATCCAAATTAATGCTATATTTTAAAAAGTTGGGCACTTAGATCTAAATTTGCTATCTTAGTATAATGGGTTTGAGACTTACTTTGTTTTCTTTGAAATGTTTATCTTGAGATGAACTGCCCCTTATGGCTGCCTGTTTCTGTTGACTAAGAAGATGCCAGGGAGATACCTAAACTAGGGCAGACAAATGTAATTTCTTTTGGTTTGAATGGAACTCAGTTTAAATTTTATGCCAGGTAAAAATCTGGTGATGTTACCCAATTACTCCCAGCTATCTCTGAGTCTCTCAAAAATGCAGCTTATTTTCCAGTGTACATAAATTTGTAAGTAAAAGATAAAGTCTTCAGGAAAAAAAAGTTATTTTTTAATAAAGGCTTATAAAGTTTCAGTATTATAAAAACTGAAGCATTAATTTTCCTGTTTTATTTTTCATACAAAGTTGTGGTTCTCATTGCACTGAGAAGATCTGAGAATAGGTGGAGGTTCTGAGTTTGGAGCCAAAAGGCAACTAATCACTCCTTTCCTTGCTCCAGGTTCCAGTGCAGTGGTCTGATATGATAACACTGAAAGCCAGGATGACCAATTATGGTCTACCTAGGTACCAGTGGCTGACCCATGCTTGGAATTTCTTCCAGCGGGAGGTAAGGAGACAGTTAATTCATAAGCTGAAGTGTTTCATAAACATTATTTATCTGCTAAATAAAAGGGTTAGTTGTAAGTCAACAGGTAAATACATGCAAGTTCATTTCATGGGAAACTCTGTATAGTGATGATAAATTTTATCATCACTTGATATCCATCTCTTGAGCTTTTCTAGACTGTTAAGATTGTTAAAATACTTCTTTAAAAAAAAAAGTTGCTAAATTGAGTTAAATTCCTAATGCTGCTTCCTAATGCTTTGCCAGTAAGTTTTGAACACAAATACTTTTTATGATTATTGTAATATTTAAGAGTATGATGTATATAAAACTGAAAATGTGCAAGTAAACAAAATGAACATTTCTGTATGTTGTTTTAATGCTAAACTGTGTTCCCCTTCCTGTAGCCTCTGTTAATTTCCTTTTACAGAGCTGTGATGGAGAAGATATGTATTTAAGTGGAAATGAGTGGAAAAGGAAGTATCTGAAAAGATGCCAACACTGTCTTTGGCTGAGATTTGAGAAAGTGATCAGGGATTTTATTTCCTTTGACTTCAGTGGGGTGGGGGGAAGGAGAGAAATGAAAAAGCTTCCTTGTGTATTCACAGCTTTGCCCTCTAGCCTGATAAAATTCAGAACTGTTGCTAAAGAACTAAGTACTGTTACAAAAACATGACATTGCCCAAGGTAAAACCCATTAACTCCAAATATAACTCACGTGCAGGAAGAGAACTCTAAATACCCGTCATTATGCTGCCTGTGTTGAAATATTGAAATCTATCATTGTTTCACAGATTTCCTGTTTATTTAAACATTTCCTGGCAGCACTTGGTTAGTTGGTATTTTTGCTACAGCCTCACCACCACCCTCAACAGTCCCCTGCTCTGCTATATAACTGCTCTGTGAAACGAATTCATACACAGATAAGAGTGCTCATGGATGTTCTGTAACAGAGATAATAGACAGTGTGAGGATCCTTAAATGGAGCTGATACTATGTCTCTGTTTAAGTGTATAGGCTGATTAAATTAAAAGCTTCTTCTTACCCTTATGGTTGTTGTGGTGTCATCAGAATGGTTGCTTTTAGTATTAATTTTAGCAATAAAACTTCAGCTATGCCTTAACACTTCCATGGGAGAAAAATATCTTTTCAGAAGTTAATTTCCTGTATTCCATATCTGAGCAGAGGAATTGTTTGGGGAAAGTTTGAAGTGAACTGAGAAGGCTCTTTTATAGCTTCTGCTTAATTGGTGACCTCTACTTGTAACTCAGCTAAGTATGTGTGAGCCTGGTATGCAATTTATGCCTGAATGAGCACTGTGCTTGAGGCCATTCTTCAGTCAACATCAAAGTTTTTTTCCTCGATTACAAAACTGTAATTGCAGTTTTGTTCCCAAAGATTTAGCTCCGATTATCTTGGTTCTCATTCTTCTGTATCTTTTAACATTTTGAGAAAGAAGGGAAATACGTTTTTTTTCCCCTCAACCTGCTTGCTGATCTAATATCAGAGTTGTGACAATGCTGAGAAAATGGGAAGGATCATCTGAAGTCAGGAAGGAAGAACTATGCAGGGGGAAGAAAAGATTTAAGAGAAGAAAAGTATCTTGAACAAGACGATCTTCGTAATAACAACGAGGAGCCAAAAGCTTGAACTTCCCTTAGAAAGTCCTGCATTGGAAGGATTTGACTAATAACTGTTAAAAACAGAGGCATTAAAGCTGTGGAGAAAAAAGGAATTGATATTTTTAAGGAGGAGAGATGAAGTCAAGGCACAGTGTATGTCAGTGTCATATCTGGGCACTGATCTGCTGGATTGTAACCTAGGCATGGCATGATATGTAGGACTCTGAAGTGAGTAGCAGGGGACAAATGTTCCCAAGCCCAGGGGTCAATGGAACTAGGTTATGATTTACAAACACTCAGACTGGTATCAGACGGAAAGAAAAATCTTGTCCCTGCAGCAAGGCATTTCTGAAGTTATAGCAAGTCCCTGTTCAGTGGCACAGAACACAATATAGCCGTGTCAGCTTTTTTTATTTTTATTTTTTTTATGGGAAAGCATCTAGGCTGATTGGCTTTAACTCTCACAGTGTACTTTGCAGAGAAGAGAGGCTTTAGTCCTTGTGGGTTTTATAGTCAATTATGGCACATCTACTTTGCAACCAGACTTTCTTACAGTTTATTCTGTTGCAGTGCTTAGTTTAGTGTGATACACCTTCCTTCATTTTCCTTTTACCTTTCAGCATGTGTGATTTCCATACCATTTAACTTGCTTTAAATTTCCCCCCCTCATTTTTCTGTTATGACAAAACTGTGCTTTTTCTCATTCCATATTCAAGAGATGTCCATAGTTGTAGTCTTGTGGGATTAGTCTGCACTAGTAAGATGTTAATCATCTTTTCCTACTTCTTTTAGCCACAGATACACGTGTCATTAGTCAATATTTTAACATGAAATTATCATTGTAAGGATAGTAGAATTACAGCATAGGACAATTTCTGTGAGATATCCTTTGAGGGAGCAGTTGGGATGAAAGAAAAGAACAGAATCATTGGCTGTTTCTGAGATGTTCATTGGTTCCTACATTACATTTTTCATGTTGTTTTTATGTCAAAATGCAGTAAAAGAAGGTATATGGAAGCTCTATTCAATGTTTTTAGTCTTGTGTAAATGTTTTGAAAGTTTTTAATAGAAATTTTATTAACTTCTTTGTGACCTACTATTATGAATAAGTAGCATCATTATTGCTGATCTTAGCTAATCCTTCCTTTGCAGTTTAAATGTTGTGGGGTGGTGTACTTCACAGACTGGCTGGAAATGACAGAGATGGACTGGCCACCTGACTCCTGTTGTGTCAGGGAGTTCCCAGGGTGCTCTAAGCAGGCACATCATGAGGATCTCAGTGACCTTTATCAGGAGGTAAGAAGAAAAATGTGGCTGTTTCAAAAGGCTTTGTACTTCCTTCTTAATGGAATTATTTTCTGAACTCATAACTTGCAGTGCAGCAGAGAGGATTGTCAAATAATTATATTTATGGAGAGTGTTTATTTTGAGCTTTTTTATGGTTACCATTTATTAGAGCTGAAGCAGGGGTAGGATGAAAGCAAGCACCCACCTACCCTTACCAGGAAGTGAGATGTTAGTAGCAATTCAGTTATGTCGATGTTTAAGGCTGTCTTACATGTCATTTGTTTCATATTGGTTAGGTTGGAGTGGATATTTGCTCCAGTCAAAAATTAAAATAATTTAAGTGTAATGTCCCATCTCTGGCTTGCCAAGGTAAGAGGATTTCTATTTACCCTACAACGATGAGGTCTTTAGTGGTATGTTCAATGAAGGAAACTTTTGAGAAGTCCTTTGGAAGATGAGAACTCTCTTGTTAATAGGGCTTATGCAAGGAAGCAAGTATTTCAGTTTTCTTCTGTGAGCATGCATAAGAACTTCAGTGAAAATGCTTTTTGTCACTCACTGCTACATTATAGTATGACTTTTTAAAAAGAATTACACAGAAAAGGCCTTATAATTGGGAGAGGACTTACTTAAAATCAAAATCCATGAGGAGTAGTTTAAGTCATTGCTGTTCTTAAGGTGGAAATTATAAAAACAAGTAAGTATGTTCACAGATGGCATTGGATTGGAAGAGACCCTCAAGGTTATCTTGTCCAACCCCCCTGCAGGGGGCAGGGACACTTCAGCTAGATCAGGCTGCCCAGGGTCACATCGAATCTGAACTTGAATATCTCTAGGTATGGAGCCTCAACCACATTCCTGGACAACCTGTTCCAGTATTTTACCACTCTCATTGTTAAGCACTTCTTTTTTGTGTCCAACCTTAATATACCCTGCTCCAGTTTAAAACGTTTCTCCTCATCCTATTTCTACAATCCCTTCTAAACAGTCCTTCCCATAGGTCCCCTTCAGGTATTGAAATGTAACTATAAGGTCTCCCTGGAATGTTCTCCTCTCTAGATTGAATAATCCCAACTCTTTCAGCCTACCAGGATGCAGTTTGCCTTGTGGGCTGCAAGAGCACATTGTTGGCTCATGTCCGACTTCTCATCCACCAGTACCTCCAAGTCCTCTTCTGCAGGGCTTCTGTCAATCTCATCATCCCCCAGCCTGTATTGATACAGTGCATTGCCTTGACTTAGATGCAGGACTTTGCAGTTTGCTTTATTGAACCTCATAACATTCTTCTCACACTTCAGTGCTTCAGCTGTACCACTCAGCTTGGTATCCTCCACAAATTTGTTGAGGATGCACTGAATTTTACTGTCTATATTGTTGATACAGATACTGAGCAGCACTGGTCCCAATACAGACCCTTGAGGGAGACAGCTTGTTACTTGTCTCCATCTAGACATTGAGCCATTGACTTTGGGATGCAGTCATCCAGCCAGTTCCTTATTGACTGCACAGTCCACTCATGAATTCCATATCTGTCCATCCCAGAAAGAAGGATGTTGTGAGACACTGTGTCAAAGGCTTTACAGAAGTTTGGACAGATGACATTTGTTGGTTTTCCCTTGTCTTCTGATGTACTTACACCATTGTAGAGTGCCACTAGATTGGTCAGGGAGGACTTGCCTTTGGTGAAGCCATGCTTGCTATCTCAAAGTGCCTTTATGTCCTCCATGTGTCCCAGTATAGCTTCCAGGAGGATCTGTTTCATGATATTCCCAGGAACAGAGGCAAAGCTGACAGGCTGGTAATTTCCAGAAACTTCTGGGTGTAATGTTTCCCTTCTTCTGGTCTCCAGGTACTTCACTTGACTGCCAAGACTCTTCAAATATTGTGGAGAGTGGTTTTACAACTACATCAGCCAGCTCCTTCAGAACTATGGAAAACATCTCATCAGGTCCATAGATTTATGTATGTTGAGGTTCCTTATATGGTCCTGAACTTCCTATTCCCTTATGGTGGGAAGGACACTTAGTGGTCCATCAACTTGGGAAGGGAGCAGAGTAAGATTGGCAGTAAAGACTAGCAAAAACGTTATTGAGTACCTCAGCCTTCTCCTCATCTGTTGACAGCAGCTCTCCATTCTTGTTCCTCAGAGGGGGAACACTTTCTTTAACCTTCTTTTGTTGGTTGATGTACCTGTAGAAGACCTTTATGTTATTCTTTGCATCCCTTGCTGGGTTCAGGTCCAGCCATGCCTTTGGCTTTCCTGACATCTCTATACAACCAGGTGGTGTTCCTGTAGTCCTCTCGGGTCATCAGTCCCTGCTTCCATTGTCTGTACAGTTCCCTCTTGCACTTTTTTCTGACTAGCCATGCAGTCTCTTCCATTCCTTGCCTGATTTCTTACAGGGTTTGAGAGGTCTTGCTCTGTAAGAATAGTGTCCTTAAAGATCTGCTAGCTCTGCTCTATTCCCCTTTCCTTGTTGCCCTCCTAAAATTTATGAGTCCTGACTCTGTTCCCTGCCTGTCCCATATCCATTAGGATTGCACACTCCACTAGTGCATGGTCCCTGCCCCACAGGCTGTCCCCAGTCTTTACATCAGTAATGAGTTCATCTGCATTTGTGGCCATCAGGTCCAGTATTGCAGGTAGGGCTGTATTGCATTCCCTCAGGTGGAGCTGTTCTCTACTAAAATTCTTTTTAACTGTTCTCACAAAAAAATGTTGTCTAAGGTTATCTTTGTCTAAAGGTAGCTTTATTACCTACTTTTTTTTCTTTTTCTTTTTTTTTTTTTTTTTTAATGCTAACAGATCTTTGAATACCTTTAATTGTACATTCAATCAAAAGTCCAGAGAGTCTAGTAGTGACAAAAAGAATATATCAGTCAGGTAGTTACAAGGATCTGAGAAGAGATGCAGTCTTCATTTGCTTGTTTTGAAAGGACAGTAGAGTGCCTTAAAAGGAGAATGGATCCAAAAAGTCATGCTGCAGTTTGAACTGCATTCTGAAAAAAACACCTGTCTACATTTAGCTATTGTCTGGGCCTGAACTATAGCAGTTATTATATGACCTGACAACCTCTCCCCAGCAGAGAAGGGGAATCAGGAAGAGAAGATACACAGGTTGAAATGAAAACAGATTTAATTAAATAGCAAAATTAATACCAATGGCAATACAATATATATATATATGCATGTGTGTATACATATATGATTATTAT
Organism: Psilopogon haemacephalus; assembly: GCA_013396835.1. Classification (NCBI taxonomy): domain Eukaryota; kingdom Metazoa; phylum Chordata; class Aves; order Piciformes; family Megalaimidae; genus Psilopogon; species Psilopogon haemacephalus. Next base: position 286,612 of record VWZI01022215.1, read on the forward strand.
ACTCAGCCCAGCAAAATTGTAACAGTCATAATATCCAGGAACATAGTCTAGAGAGCAGAAAGGAGCAGGATGAGAAGGAGCCTGAGCATTAGGCCCTAGTAGAAAGCACCCCTCTCCTGAGCAAACTTCCTCCTTTATGCTGAGTGTGATTGTAGTGGTATGGGATACACCTGTGAGCCAACTCAAGCCAATTGTTCAGGCTGATTCAGACCTGCTAGTGGCCTCCAGCATGTGTTTGGCCTGTGATTCTGTCTCGGCTGGTTCAGTACACCACCAAAGAACCATTTTGTCTTGTCCCAGTCTTTTGCTGTTCTCTTTCTTAGAAGAATGTATTGTGCAGCTCTTTTTAAGGAACTTTGGAGTGATACCTGTGTAGCAGAGGAGATTCACTGTGTAAACCCCCCTCCCTTAAATACCCAAGGGGGTGTGTGAGACTGACCAACAGGCACTCAGCATTCTTCAGCTGGCCAATTGATTCAAAAAGCTCCACGCCTGCGTGCCGCCCGAGGTATCCCTGGCTCCTGGGGCCACCTGGGGTGGCCCCGCCCCTCAACCCCTACTGGACCTTGGGCGGTAGGGGGAGGAGAGAGCCCAGGGATTGGACCAATTCTGGGGTGTTTGTCACCCCATACCGGGACACAGCTACTTGTAGAACTTTTTCTGTTTTATGGCAAAGCTTGCAGCACAGATAATGCTGGTTACGCTGTGGAAGTGTCAGTCTCTGAAAGGAAAAGCTTCTTCTGGGACCTGCCAACAGTTTTTTGAGGAAGAGTTGTGGCTACTCTGTGTAATGGTTGCTTTCTGTAATACTGTTGCCACTATCGATACTGCACAGACCGAGTCTGTCAGAGAGCTCTCAAGGAACATGAATGTATGGAAGTCGTAGAATGTTCATTTGCCTTGAGCATCCTTCTTGCTTATCCAAAAAGGCAAGAATGTCACTAAAAATGTGGAGAACACTCAGTTTAGATGGGTAGTCTCTGGATCGGCTGGAGATTTTGTGCATAATATGATGCAAGAGGGAAAGAGGCTCCAGGAGCAAGCATAGGAGATGTTGAGAGACATTCAGGTGGAAGGAGAGGAAACAAACATGAGCACAATCAGTGTTATCTGAGCAGGGCTGTTGTGATGTCTTCTGAAGAATTAGTGAGAAAGTTGGAAGGAAGCACAAGGAAAAGACTCTGGGCTTGTTGCAGCAGCTATGCTAGTGAATAATCCCCAGTGATACCAGTTTCTAAGAAGGAGTAGTATACACTGGAGTGTTTTGTCAAAAATGAAAGGTTTTCTCATGTCATTGCTTCTGGTAACATTTCATGCCCACAGCCATATTCCAGGACAGTGGTTCTCTGTGCATTTCATGTGTTCAGGTTCCTTTGGTTCTAGTTTGAGAAAACTAGTGGCCAAAGGTGATGATGTAAGGACTGTGTTAAGAGACACACTTGACAAAAAGAAAGGCTACCTGGCTTTTTTCATTAAAAAAAACGGACAGACATCTTAAGAGCATGTTTAGGATTCTCCCTCTACTTCACCCCAGGCCACTTTTCAGCAGTTCAGCAAATTTATGTTTGGTTATCTGCTGCAGAATCCCTTCCAAAAAGGGACAGGCTGTGTTCTGTTTTACCAGACAGAAATATAGTCTGTTGCTCTTTGAGATACCTACAATATTTGGTTGGCAAAACTTTTTTTCTCCTGCAGCGCCCCCACCCATGGTGCTTGCCTGTGGGTTGTTTCACAGACTTCTACAGCATAGTTGCTAATGTGTTTACCAATATCATGCAAAACCAACTTACACTTGGAAGGCTATCTGTCTGACTTCTCAGGCTTTGGAGAACTGAAGAAGAGCTTTTTTTAGAAAGTGATTGAAAACAAACTTGCATAGGCTAGTGGTTTGAGAGTGAGCCTGATGAGATTAGCCTTGCTAGCCTGAAATTGGCTTATGCAAATGCTTCACAAGTCCATTCTGGTACTTCAGAAGAATTGTTTATAGCACTTCAGAAAACTGAAGTTCAGTTTGCTTGGGGTTGATAAAATTGTTCTGCTGCAGCTGTGCTCTATTTTTTCACTGAAACCTCAGAGCTTTCTGTAGATTTGAGTTGGAATCCTTCACAATAAAATGTTGTCGAAAGAAAGGTGGCTTACTTAGTTCTGCTTGAGAATATTTTTGGTGGAAATCATGTTTGCCCTACTGGATTTTAAAAGCTATTTTTCAAATGTGTTAGTCTTCTTGAACTGCTTTTATTCTGATGAGCTTCACCACTGGCACAGTTCATGGAACAAACTAACATTAGAACGAGTGCAGTTATGAAGGAAGTGCACATGATGATGTGGTCTTGGAGGTTTGTTTTGGTATGAGAATAAGTGAGCTGTGCCCATCTTGTGACTGGGAATTATATCCTGGATAAATGGTTTATAGGCGTTGGTATCTTCAGAAAAAAAAATCATGTTCAATATTTTTTCCTTTGTTTTCTAGCACAGTTTTGAATATCTTTAAAATTTGTGTGTATAATAAATATCTTGAATATGCTGAGGGCTTATCTTTTCTGCTCAGAGAAGTGCCTTATTTAAGTTCTGGTCCTTACTGTATGATGTTGCAGTAAATCAGAAATACATGTTTTGTTTTTTTTTCCATTTAAAGACTGAAAATATGAAATAGCCTTTGTAGTAGATATGAATCAGGCCTTTAATCCGAAGCTTTGTAGGAGTTTGAAGCTAATTCTTCTGAATGATTGCCACAAAGTTTTACACTATTTTTTGAGTTGTCAACAAGAGCTCCCTGTTCAGTGACAAACATTTTACTTTTGCCAAGAAAGTATATTTATGTACTCTTTAATTGCAGGCTACCAACTATGAATGTGTCTCATAAGCAGAAATAAAATGCGTGAATTGTGAAGATAACAGGGGTAGTTGGTATTGCTCAGTTTTGAGACTGATTTTGAATGTGAATTAGAGCAGAACCGTAAGAACATCATTAAATGGGGAGAGGCAGTCTATCTAGATTGGGCATAATTTGTCTCAGTTATGTGTCTGTGCTGCAGGAGATGTAGGCATTAATGTTCCTGCTCTCTGTTAATGGATGTTTCCTCTAGGCAGCGAATGAACTGAATTTGAATACTGCTGTGGTAGAGCATTTTTAAATTGTGACTAGCATGTATCTTCATCTCTTAAAGTTATCAAAAGTATTAAAATGCAGCCAGTTTCTCTGTAATTAAAAACGTACTTGGAAAGTAGTATAATTACTGTCCTGTTTTCTAGTTGAAGGAATAAAAGACACCAATGAAACAATTTTTGTTCCTCATCAAGTTCAATTACATTGTTTTAGCTATAGTGCTTTTTTTTCTTTTCAAATGTCAAAAATTCTTCATTTACTCCTTTTTCTGTGTCTAAACTATGTTAATGTTTAAAAGATGACATGATGGAATGATGAATGGACACTGAGATCTTTAACTTACTCTGCTACAGTTATCATGTAGAGCATTAATTTTATTCAGTTCCTAAATGAAAATCTGACTGCAGTGTGAATTTTGTGTGAGGCAAGAATTGGGCCTTTCATCAAATATATTCAGGACTATAACATTTAAATTGCTGACTTTAGGTAATTTCAGTGTGATTGAAAAATATTATTTATCATGTCCTGTCTTCAGATTCTCTCGCTTTCATGAATTGCTTTCTTTTAATGGAAAAGTTGTAAGAAATAATGTAATAAAGATATAAATGCAAAAGTGACATTTCAAAGACAGTGCCCATTTTGATGGGTTCCTGATGTCTTTTTCTGGGACTAACACTTGTGGTGTTATCCCATGCAGTTTGCTATTCTGAATTTTCCCTCGGTGGCTGTGTTTCTTTGGTTCTTTTTGTGTTGTGAAGCCCTGTAAAGTTAAGGATAGAGAATAACCATGGGCCAGAGTAGCTAAGGACCCTATCTTCAACGGTTTAGCCTTTCTAAGACTAAGTATTACCTTTCCTGATGACAGAATCTATGTTAGCCAGCAGTTCCCAGAGATGGTGTCTCTTCATGGATCCCTGCCACCTTACAAAGGCTTGGAAGCTTTCATGAAGCCTTGTATAATAATTAGTTGGCCACATAAGCAAACAGTGGAACATGAATTGATGGCAGTTGGTGGAAACTCAAATAAAGTTTGAGAAATTTTTTTAATTGAAAAGTATCATAGATCTCTTGGACCTTCTTACTTGCAGCAAACTTTCAGTGTGTGAGGCAACTTAAAGATGACATTATGGAAGTAATTAAAAAAATAGGCAAAACAATTTTGAAAGTATCATTTGAAGGTGGTGAGAGAGAAATTTTGGGGAGCCAGAAAGCTAGCACTAGGTAGGAAAGGATAAACCTTGAGAACTGCAAGCCAAATAACAATTTTTTTTTTTTTTTTGTTTCACAGGGATGTGGTAAAAAAATGTACAGCTTTTTGAGGGGAACAAAGCAATTGCAAGTGCTGAGATTTCTAGGAATCTCTATTGGAGTAACACAGATCCTGGCTATGATACTCACGATTACTTTGCTGTGGGCCCTGTACTACGACAGAAGGGATCCTGGGGCAGATCAGATCATGGCCCTGAAGAGTGATGCTTCACAGCAGCTGTCATGCCATTCCATGGAGCTACTGAAACCAAGCCTGACGAGGATCTTCGAACACACATCCATGGCAAACAGCTTTAATACACACTTTGAAATGGAAGAGTTGTAGGTGATGCAGTGAATTGAAGGAATCACAAAAGAATTAAATTGTTTTGTTCATTTGTTTTTTTTTTTCCAAGTACACCTATTTTTCTAAGTCAGAAAACAGGTAATGGATGGAAGTGAAATAGAACAGTGTGGAGAAACCTGCCAACCTCATAGCCATGGCCCTAGCCATGAAACAGAGGTGATTTTGTTTGTTGGCTTTTTTAAAAGGCACTCATTCACTGGGCACAATAATATTTAACTTATTGTCAAAAACTGTTTGATGTGTGAAATACTCATTCACACGTGGACAGAACCTCTAAGCATCATGAGACAAAAGGAAAAATATTTGTCTTCTGAAGAAAGGACTCTGTTATGGACAAACAAAATGTGATTTCAGTTGAAACTGACTTTTAAAAAGCCATTTGGAAAATGTCTTAATCAGGGAATCTGTATATATAATTGTGTGGATTTTTGTGTGCATGGATAATACTCAGATTTTAAAATTCACAAGATTTGTAAGAAGGGCAAGATTTCCTTTTTTCTAACAAAATCTTTATCTTGTCTGTTGTTAAAGATGTTCTAAAATGTCTATTTTTAATCTAAATACTGCTTGATTTTTAATTTTAAATATGTTAAACAGGGATTGAAACAACTATTAACTCTGGATAATAGACTAATTTTCTAAGTAAGTCTGGAGAATTCTTCTTTGAAACAGTTTTTTTTATGGACTATTTCTTAGCGAAAAAAAAAGAAAACCTTCAGCATTCTTTCTAAAATGGGAATCCGTATAGGAGTAGCACATTTTTGTAGATTTTTTTTTCTCCTGTCTGTGATTCCCTTGAAGGCAGAAATAAGACTGCAAGGAAAATGCTTACAGTTCTGGATACTGTTGCAATAATTGTAAAAATAAATAAGGAGAAATTATACTTTAGCAGCTTCTTCATTAAGAGCTCTCTAGTGGCTTGGAATGCCAACTGGAAACAGCATTAAAATATATTTATTGAGGTGGGGAAAGTGCATTTTACTGTATTTTTATGAACAAGTTTTATTTCTTAGGATTATTTTTACAATTGGCCATGCTCCTGAAATATATATTTGTTCCACTGAATACAATAGTTTGTGGCAAATAGGTTTTTACATGATACTACATTTTTAGAAAAATCTTCAATTTGTTTTGGAATTTGCAATATAAAAGAAAAAAAATTGTGATTTGTTATACAATAAAATTACTTCTGTCTTAAATTCCATAATGGCTTTTTTATTTTTAAGTCCTAGAGTGTGAGTGCTTTGGGTGGGGGTTTGGAGGGTCCTCCTGTTAGTGTGAGCTAATTTGATGTGCCTTCATTCCACTTACTCTGTTGTAGAAAAACTGCATTATAAATTTAATTTCACAGTTAGTATTGCAAGCAAAATTACCTTTCTGGTTTTGTACCTTTTGCAGCTGCTAATACTTATTTTTGGGAGGTAAGAAAAAGACTAAAGGTTAGTCCTTCCCAAAATTTTGCTTTGAGTGTCTTTGTCTCCCATGTGCCACGTGGGAGCCCTTGTGTCTACTGTTACTGCTTCTGTCCTTCCCACTGCTCAGCCTCGACAGTATGACTATAGCTAAGGGTAAGATTCCTATGCAGAAAAAAAACAGGTGTCCAAGAAAGCCTAGAGAGAGACCAGTAGACATTGGAGTCCTACAGTGACCTGTGATGGTACACAGTGCATTGAGCCATTGTTGGTTTTCCCCCTATTAAAAAAAGAAAGCTAGACGAATCACAAATTGTGGAATGTTTTGATTGTGGATCGAACAGATTATATGTACAGAGCTACATCTGGGTGTCAGTGTATGGAATTCCACCATAAGTAATGTAAAATTGAGCAGGAAGTAAGTTCTGCCCTTTGCCCAGGAAATCCTGACACTTAAGGTTTTACCCAAGGTGTCTATGAAATCTTCCTTAGCCATGCTTCAACTACCCCAAGCCCTCCTATGAGCTCCTAGACTACCAGAGCCTGCATGTCTTCTCACAGTTGGAGGATTGGAGTGCATGAAGAAATAAAGCAAGCAAACCCAACCTGGGAGATTCATTGGAGCATTCCACAGCTAGAATTAAAGATACTAATAGCCCAGGTCATTTGATTTTAGGCTTACTAGGTGATGAGGAGGCACTGCTGTTTGATGTAGTTAGATTATTTTAGGAGCAGAGAGATTTGAGACTCATTTGATAACAGAGCTATATCCCAGACCAATGTTTGCAAACTCTGTGACAGTGAGTATCCAAGGTCAGGGTAACCTCACTTGGGTTTGGCTACTCAAATCCTGACCTAGTCTGTGCTCAGTGTGGGACTAGTTTCATTAGGGGAAAGACAGAAATGTTCTTTTCGATAGTATGTTCTACTGTAAATATTCTGGAGAAGAATCCTGGCTTGAGTATCTAATCACATTTGCTGAAATAGCTCTCTGTTGTGAACTGGAACACTTTCAGACCTTTTTTTTCCCTTCTATTGTGCTTAGGCTATGAGTTGTCTCTGATTATTTGGGGCTTGTTCAGAGTCTTACAATTGATTGACTAGGCTCCTGTGAGCCTGTTCTTTTCCTGCAGAGCTTTAGGCTGTATGTAGGAGAGAGGCTGCTTGGCAAGAGGGTAACATATAGAGACAGTAGCAAAAACTACTTCATCATTCTGTTTCCTTTTTCCCTTAGTCTTGCAGGAGTATTTGCAGAAGGGTTGTGTATTCTTTCTTTGCAGCATAACTTGTAATGAACCAAATCTGTCTTGTCGTGAGGAACAACTGTGAAGCTGCTCCTTAATGTTACTCACACAGATCATTTGATGTTGAGTAGAGGAACTGTGTCAGAAAAGGGGTCACCTCCTGCCTGCATCAGGTGTATCTGTTCAACCTAGTGAATCACATTGAGTCTGTGGGACTGTACCTGTAGTTGTGGAGCTAAGCAAAGTTTGCACCACCCATGACCTGGGAGTATGGTGATGCTTTTAGGAGGCAAAGTCACTATTTCCAGTCTTCGCACGAGGTATTAATTCACCTGCCAGCTGGTTCTATGACAAGGCTTTTGGAAGGAAACAGCTATGCTTTCTGTACTGGTAAATTTTGTAAAAGCAACCCATAAATTAAAAAACAAACAGTAAAAAGAGATGCTGCTGGTTACAGTGACTGTACAGATAAAGATGATGTGAGAAGGGATTTTTTAATTAATTTTTTAAGTATGTACCACAGAAGCATTCTTTTTGGCTTGTGTGGCAAGGGTTTCATAGTGTAGGGATGTGCTGCAGGGATGAGATTTCTGTGAGAAGCTGCTAGAAGATGCTCCATGGAGCCAATTACAGCTGTTTCCAAGATGGGCTTACTGCTGGCCAAGGCTGTGTCCATCACATACACTGGTAACACCTTTGTGATAACATATTTAAGAAGGGGAAGAAACTACTTCATGACAGCAGCCAGAGAGAGGAGTGAGAAAAAGTGAGGTAAACAAATCTGCAGACACCTACATTAGCAAAGAAGGAGGAGGTGCTCCAGATGCTGCAGCAGAGATTCTCCTGTAACTAGTGTTGAAGACCATGGTGAGTCAGGCTGTCCTCCTGCAGCTCTTGGAAGTTAATGGTGGAGTACATGTCTACATGGAACCTATGGAGGTTAGTGATGGAGCAGATACCCACATGCAGCCTGTGGAGGACCCCTCTCTGGAATAGGTGGGTGCTTGAAGAAGACTGTGACCATGTGGGAAACCTATGCTGGAGCAGGTTCCTGGCAGGACCTGTGGCACCATGGCAAAAGGAGTCTATGCTAGATCACATTTGCTGGCAGGACCCATGCTGGAACAGTCTGTTCCTCAAGGAGTGCTGTCAGAAAACGGACCCACACTGTAGCAGTTCATCAAGCACTGTAGCCTGTGGGAAAGACTCACATTGGAGAAATTTGTGAAGTACTGCCTCCCATGGAAGTGACCTCATGCTGAATCGGGAAGAATTCTCAAGACAGTTGAAATGAACTGTCCACAACCCCTATTCCCTGTACCTGTGTACTGCTCAGGGAGGGGAGGCAAAAGAAAATCAGGAGTAAAGATTAGCCCAAGAAGAAGGGAGAGGTGGAGGAAGGTGTTCTAAAATTTGATTTTGTTTTTTGTTATCATATTCTTGATTATGAATAAATTAAACTCATTTTCCCCAAGTGGAATTTGTTGTGCTTGTGCCCGTAATTGCTGAGTGACCTTCCTGCCCTTACTCTGTAAGCCTTTTGTTTTATCTTCTTTCTCCTATCCAGCTGAGAAGAGGGAGTAATAGAGTGGCTTTGGTGAGTACTTATCATACAGCCAGGGTCAATCTACCACAAGCATTATGTTTAACACATGTTATTGAAATGAGATTGTATCTAAAACTTTAAAGCATTTATTACAGACTACATTAATTTAAAAAAATTGTGATGTCCTAAATCCTTCAGAAATGTTATGCATCTACTTGTTTTTTATTCAGTGCTCTCCCACCTTCAGTTGTTACTCGTGCATAGGTGCTGTCAAAACAAGTACCTTAGAAGTAGATAAATAGATAATGGAGGCAGGTAAACTAAGGCATCCAGGTAATTACTTTTATCTTACAGAGTTTGTTAATCTAAATATGTTGTTCACTCCTGATTGCTCTCTTAGCTGCACATTTACATATCCCATCAGCTGATTAGTATTCCAGAATATCCAATAGTCTTGAGATGTTTCCATAATCAAGGGGAAAATAAAGTCTTGGTGGGGTCCAAATGCAGGAAAGTGAGCACACGACCTCCTAAACACCTTCTCTGTCCAAAAGCTAATGATTCCAATATTTCCAGACCAATTTACACTATGAAATACAACCTTCTTCCTGAAGCAGATGACATTGTGCTTTCTGCTCTGCTGCAAAAGCTTTCTCTTGACTGTGAGCGTACTTCCACAGCAAGTATACCCAAAACCTCAAAATGTTGAGCGTACACTCTCTGTTTGTCTCCAGTAGCCATTTTATGGGAGGATAGTAATTATAAAAAATGTCCTGGGGTAGTTCACAGGCAGGTGGTGCTTTTACCTCCTTTCCTCTATTCAGAGCAGTGCACTCCTGGCAGAGGGGCCATTACACATGCCAGTGCTACAGTGTACACAGCTGATAGATTGGCATCCCCTGCACTTCCAGTCACTCTGTAAGTGATCCTCAGTGCATTGCTACCCACTGTTATGCTACAAAAGCAATTTGACTTCAGCTGTGCTCTAGTATTTTATCAGGGGAATTTGATACCAGGTTTGAGGAGGCCCTGCAGCCTTGGGACGGTTGGCAGAGTAGTTGGTATCTGGACTCATTGAAAACATAGCCGATGCTTTCTTAAAATACAGAGGTGGAATTTATATTGCTGGAAATAATGTATTGTCCAGATTTTCTCTGCTGCAGGTTCAAAAGGGAAGGGTGATAGCCATTCACACAGAAGAGTAGCTCTGTGCTACAGAGTTGTGGCATCCTGCTCTTGGTGCTTCTGGTAGGGTTTAGATGCACTCACAGCTTGTCTAGAAACTGGTGTTGGGGAGGACATCCTTTGACCTCAGGTTTAGTGTTCCTTCAGTCTTATTAGGGAAAAAAAAACAACAAAAAAAAACCCCAAAACCATGAACCATTAATAAGTTAGTGCAAAACCAGGATGACACATTCAAGCATGCAGATGTTTTATTTAAATATTCCTCAGATGTCTATTTATTTACTCAGCATAACGCATGTATTATGCTGCCTTCCAAAATACAATATATGCCTGTCAAACAAAATTGGCAAAACAACAACCTTGGTTTCTTTGTATGATACACAGAAATAATTACATTTCATGTACAGTACAGATGCATTTTACACAGTCATCAACAGTCATTCACTACCAAAACAGCATTTAAATCACCTAAAACACCAAAAGAATGTGTATTTCCCAAATTCAGGATAAACAAATGGATTTGCATATGACATAATGGGAATAGGAGACAGGACTGGAATTCTGCAAAATCATATTCAATTATTCCTTAAGCTGCATTTTAAAAGTAAAAGTACAAATTCCTTCAAGGGGCAACTGTTATGCAAGTGTATTGCTGTAGTGCATTCTTTTTAGTCCATACGAAGAGGAAAATAAGGAGATTTTAAAAGACACATGACTTGGTGGAGTCAGTAGGCTTCCTGGGCTGTATGTAATCTGTACCAATGTGGGTTTAATAACTGCCTTTTTACATTATCTACCTGAAATAATTTTTTGAGGGTTAGTCAAGAAATACAATGAGGCATAAAGAAGATGTTAAGTGCAGACTGATAATATCAAGGCAGGTTTTTCCATCGATAATTGTATAGCAAAAGGTGGAGACCAAGCCTTTTCTTGTTTGTTTGTCTTTTTGGTTTTTGGGTTTTTTTGTGTGAATGAGCATTGTTAAAAGTAGGATGCAAGTGAAGACTGGGTCCATTCTGCCTCTCTTTTAAACCCATTAAAACTTATGTAACCCAGCAACTTTAGTAGTTCTACTGCAATTTTCCAACAACTTAAGAGAGATGAGAGGAATGTAAGGTTGCAAATTCCTCAGAAGGAGCACTCTAATTCAGATGACAGCCTGTGCTTCTGCTCTCTGTTAAGGTTTGAAAGAAACATAGAAGCTCAGTTTAGAAAGAGTAAGTTACTCTGATTTGCAGAATAGGTGGGAAGTGCAAATTAACCAAGCTTTTGACTAAGTGAACAATGAGAGAGCAATGCATGACATTATATACTCCTTTTAATTGCAGATTAAAATTACAGTTGAATTCTGTGATATTGTTGTATTTTGGTGTATATACTGTAGCATGATAGTCCATCATCTACTCTTCAGTCTTTGTTGACAGGTAGAGAAAAAGACCTGTGTGCAATAAAAAGTGTGTCATCAGCAAGTTTCAGTTTTTACTGGGTGTCTTCTCTTAATGTAAATTTTCAGGTCAGTAGAATGCTAGCAAATACTGTACTGAAACATACACTACTCAAACTATTAAATAACTGTGTTAATAATTTATTGTAATGGCATCTAATGCACTGAGCCTTTTGATTTATATGCATATTTTATTTTGCAGACATGCAGTTATTTCTGATCCAGTGTTTTTTGATGTATATATGTATGTACTGATATGCACATATTCCATGTATATGATGTATGGTATGTCATGTATATAGGAAGCATTGTGATACATGTAATGCGCTCTTATGAAGAAAAATGGCACTTTTTTAATAAGAAAGGTTTCTGGTAACATTGAAGTACTTTAAAAATGAAACAAAAGAAGCCTCAACTAGTAAAGCCTTCATATTAACTTTTAGGCCTGCCTACATAGGCAAATTCCAATTGAAATTAATTATGTTTTTATAGCTTTTGGACCCAATCCATTATTCTGTCAATGTTCTTAGGTAATTAAATACCTTTGCACAGTATAAACTCTTAAACCAGTTTTAGGATACATGCTTACAGATAATTACAACATGAATTTAGCCATCACTTTTACTGAGTGTTTTCCAGTGTAGCTAATACTCTGGATGCTGTAGAATGTCAACAGGGAAGGTCTGGAGAGAAGTGTAGGCTGATCCCCAAAACATCTTCATGGTAATTTTAACTCAAATAGGGTTGAGCCTGTAAAAGTACATTGGGACAAGAGGTTTGTTCTGAAAATACAGAAGTAGACAAGATATCTAAGGAAGAAAGGACTGTACTGGTTTATCAGTAGCCATGAAATCCCAAATGGTACATAATGTTGGAGAGGGCAGCAACTTGTCAGAGATATAGAAGACAGTGGACAAAAAGAACAATGACTGAATAGCGTATTTGTGCTGCACAGTTTGGCTGTAAGATTATTTAAATGTTTGCCATTAGAAGTTTATAGTGTAGATGAAGTTGTGTAAAATACCTTTAAAAAACAGAAATCCTGATTCCTGATACAACAGGTGTACAATGACTTATTGCAGTTGTAACAGTACCTAGGAAGCAAGATAAAACAATAGTAAATATTGAACTAACTGAACACTTTTAGTTCACTAATGAATGTTTGAATAAGAAATACTGCGCTTTTCAAAGGGAAGTTATTTGTACAACTACCATGGAACATTAACAATCAGCTTGTTGTAAGTGCACGGAAATGCCCCTTTCTACAGTAATATTTTATCATGCCTAATCTGAAAAACAACAAAAGTAAACTGAGATCACAGCTCCAAATAATTTCAGCATGCATTATGGTTGTAGTTCTTTCAGTCAGTACAAACAGATTTCATATGAGCATTTTATTCCTTCATTTTTTTGATAGTTCCTCAACAAGTTTGTGGTTTATTAACAGGAAAAAAAAAAAAAAAGACATGTTATCAAAATGTTTTTCATTGGTTTGCATTCAGCAGGAATGCAGGTTTGTTTCTATTTTTTCTTTTGTGTTTTTGTTTTTTCTAAAAACAGCTCTCATGATAAGAAGAAGCATCAATGGGGACATTTCATTGTGCTCATATAGTAAGTCAGGATGGTCACAGAAGATTCCACCGTGTGTCAGTTCACATGAGGGTAAGAAACTCCTTTCGGTTCACACACTGCAACACTGAAACCCACGGTGTCTTTTCTTTCTCCAGAACCTCTCGTTCTGTAGCCACTGGTGCACACATCAAGGGGTGTTGTCTTTGTCAGCTCTCTCATTCCTTGCAACTCGCTTCTCTCTGCTCGAGCTCAGCTTGCAAGTGGTCTTTATGCTAATTTATAAATAAATTCTTATTTTATAAAGCAGATACTCTGACAATGTTTCCTCCCGAATACTCAGGAGACTCTGGCCTATCATCTCCTTCAGGTGTGGTGACTGGAGGTGTCGGGATGCTAATTATTGCTGTAGTGACATAAGGCTGCTCACAGTTTAGTTTAACACACTCTTCCACTTTGGCATTTAAGCTGGAACGGCTGGAGGAAGAAACAAAACTGCATGAAGAAAAAAGTCCACATTACTGCAAATCTCTCATGCCTAATTCCACTCCCTCAGCTCAGCATCTCCATCCTACCCCATTAGAGAGCTCAGAAGTGCAAAGCACTATTACCCCACCACCCTGCACCTTGGCAGCAGGTGGTCCATGGTTATATCCACAGACAGCCCCACTTCCTTCCCACCATTTCAGCCCTTCTAAAAGTTTCTGGACTCATCATCTGGGTGTTTTTGAGCAGGGGAAGCATTTGAGCTGCAGCTTGGGGAGTAAACTCTGCTGAATGACCTGCTGTGCAGGAAAGTGGAAACCAAGAGGTAGTATTTGTCTCCTGACAACTGCTCTATGCCATACATGTTTAAGAACATTATGTATCTTCAAGAGTAAGACACAGTGATATATGAACTTATAAAGATTAATTTGTTCATGGAGTTGTTGCAGTACCTCGGCATCCTGAGAAACTTGTAAACCTTAGACTGCTTTGAGGTGAGACTGGCATTTTGTGCTTGTGTTTTTATTTTTTTTTTTTTAAGCACAAATGCAGTGTTTTGTGTTTTTACATACTCTGTGACTGGAAGTATGATGCAGGCAAGTCCTTTAGCAGAGAATAGATGGATCCAGGCAGAATATTTCCTGAAAAGCTAAGACATTGGAACTTTGTGCACAAGTGCTGAAAAACGAGTAGCTGCAAGCTGCTGCATTGTTCATGTAAGATCCAAACCTAGTAACTATACAAAGCAAACTATTAAAAATATAATAGCTATAGAAACTACTGCTAAAAATGCTTTTTAAAAAAACAGTTGTGGTTTTGAGTTCAATAGAAAACTCTTCTGAGTCCCCTGAGAATTTTGCTGTATTTTTAGAGGTGGTGTTTAGATGTATGTTGAAAGCCAAATGGTTTACTTCCGAGAGTACAGAGATGCTCATTAAATTACAGACACTTTAACTGCACTTTTCTCACTTTTGTAATAACTCTGCAAACTAGGAAATACATTTTCCTTATTCATTTAATATTTTTATTTAGAAGAGGCTTTCTTATGACTATGATACTCAGGACTCTGGGATCAGTTTTATTTCTCTGCTCTGTGGAAGTGTGAGGAAGTTGGGTTTTGTCCTATGCTTCTGAACCAAAACAGTAGAAACAACAGAGACAGACTTTTCTTTTTCTTACCACTTGCTTTTCTCATTTCTCTGAACCAAAATGTCTGTGCTATTTTTTTCCTATTTTGTGTTTGTCTGTGGCATATAATATTTGGTGCTGTATTTAATTTGCGGTCCCTGGGTGCTATTCACCGAGAGCAGAAATGGATCTACATAGGCAATTCTGTTGTCTTGAATAAAGTTTGGAGCAAACTATGTGCAGGATATATCCGTCCTGGTGCCTATATTTGGATGACTATTTGACTTTCATCTTTAGCCTAGCATTCCAAAGGCCACAACACCTCTACATCTCTAATGAAGAAAAGGTCTTCAGATTTTGGTGTGCTGATGAGTGTGAAGTACCTGTTAGACAGAGGCGTCCTCTCCACACATCTAATCTGAATGGTGCTGAGCTCTTGTACGCTGCCTGGACGGCTGCCAGTGATAGTGGTGTTTGGGATGCGATAAGTCTTTTTGTGTCTTCGTGAGCAGCAAGTGCTGGTAACACCTTGTTGAGATGAGAGAGAGGGGCTGTGGCTGGGGGGTCTATTGACTGTGGAAACCTCCATACAGCTCTCTTCATAGACTTGCTCATCCACAAACTCATGATTCTAGCCCAGAGGAATCAACAAAGGGATAAAGCAAACACAGAAAGGACACATTAATCATTATTATCTAAAAGCTTAAACTGACACAACGGAATAAAGTGAGAAAGTTAGACAGCTTATTCTTGATTGTATTGTTTAGTACATGTTAGCCTAAGTTGAATACCAACATAAATGCAAATGCTGCAACAAAATGCTCAGAGCTCTAAAAAAGAAAATGTTAATCCAAATAACTTTGTAAAGTGATTGTAATGTAATTTGTGCTATAAATATCTGTATAATCTATGAAGTGCCACAAAATAGGGGATTATCTTAATTAACAAAAAGTGATGCTTGTGTAAATGCTCTAAAGGTCATTTGGAAAGAAATAAGATTTGTTATGCTGAACTATGAAACAATAAAATTAATAAATATTTTCCAGGTGATCTTTTAAAGCTTCCTTTGAATTACTTGTTAGAAATCAGGGTATGAAACTGCGTTTCAAGGTACGCATCTATGTAAAAAGAAAAATATTCAATCAAATAAAATTTGGATTAGAGGAGATGAGATGGTTATTTAAAATAAGCTTCCAAAAAGTTCCTAATCATTGTGGATGAATGCATCATAAAGCAGTTAAGAAGACTGAGCATTTAATTACAAGAAGTACTCTTTCTTTATGCACTCTTTGCTTAATCCCAGCATGGATGATAGTTTTATAGGCTTGTCATAGAGCTGAATCCAAATTCACTCAAGCAGCTGGTGTATGTTGACTCAGTAGGTGATTAAGGAGCATTTCACACATAATTGTGAGTTCCATGTTTTCTCTGTGTGCAGAAGAGTGTGAACTAGTGGTGTTGCTTATAGTGAGAAGGAATTTTTACAGTAATTTTGAAGTAGCAGCCCAAACTAAGCAGAGATTAAGATATATTCACGTTTGCATGAATATGAGTTTGAGCTTGAGAAAGCCTCCTTTTTAAAGCAGTACTTCCAGTTACTCCTGGAATCAGTCTGCATATCCTGAAAAAGGATACAGGGAATGGTTTAGGGAGGATGTTCTGGTCTGTTGTACACTCCTCTCAGCCTCACTCACTTCTAGTTTGCTGCATTTTTGTGTCTTACAATGAGAAAAAAATATTTTTTCCCCTTGAATAATGAGGCATTGATTGGAAAGCTGATGATGTTTTCCAAGAGAAATACAGCATAGGGCTAATATTACTTAGTAAACTATATACTACTACTATAACAAAGTAAACAGAGTAACAACTGTGGTCAGGTGTCTGCAAGAAATAGAAACACATTTATATGCATGTTATTATTGTTATTAATAATAATAATCTTTTCTCCATATTATCCTGTTCTCCTTCACTTAGACATAAGCTTGTGCGGAATTGAGTGATGTTGGAGAATTCCAAATTCAACTAATATGGGAAGAAAAAATTCCTTGAAAATGGACTTCTAGAAGGCACGTGTCAGAATCAATATTTTGAACATTATCGTGTAGTGAACAAAACATTCAGAGGGAAAAAATATTTAATCATCATCTTTAGATTACATTCAGTGTTTTACAGTATGTTTGTCAAGACCTCTGCTAGTCTTCCAATTAAAAATAATTTTGTACTTCCTAAAACTTTTATGGAGTAACCAACAAGAATTCAATTTGTAGGATCCATTAAAGACATATATCAGGTGAACTTTTCATATAGACCGGAAACATTTTGAAACCATATAATGGCTCAAGTTAATAGATTTGATTGTACTTATTAATTAACTGTACTTAAATTAGTAACATTTCTGTGAAATTATTTTCATTATTAATATGATTTTCACGTAATGCCGTAACAGTCGGGCTTGGATTAGATGACCTTCGGAGGTCCCTTTCAAATCAGACTATTGTATGATTGCCCAATCTGCACTTCTTAGAGGGGAAGACATCTTATCCTATTGACTTTAATGTGCCATCAAAGATGCTTAATACCATCTGGATAGATGCTTACACCAAAGTGACATTTCAAAGGATGATGAGAGGCTTAGAAGGCACTTCACCCTTATTGCTCTACCATGTACCAGTAACTTGCCATACTCTACAACCCGAGGGTGCAAAATTTTAAGTTCCTTCTAAAATATTAGGAATGCATGATCTGCAGAATAGAGCTTTTTGTGTTCATGTGTCAGCTTAGTGCTAGTAGCAAATCTGGCTACTGAACTGACATGACACATGAACACAGACAGGAAAAGCAAGTAAGGAAAAAAGATTCTATGAAAATTTAGGAAACATAATACCTACTTTACAGATTTTTTTTTTTTTTGTAAAGCTCTGTTTAAAAAAAATTAATAAATGTGAGACATTTACATATTCCACCATTATGATAAGAGGAAATATGAAACTTTGGGAACCAAATTCAACTCCCACCAAATAAACAGAAATGTCAGACCCCACCTGGAGTACTGTGTACAGTTCTAGAGCCTCCAATACAAGAAGGACATGGAACTGTTGGAGTGAGTTCAGAGGAGGGCCACAAAGATGATCAGAGGGCTGGAGCATCTCTGCTATGAGGACAGGCTGAAAGAGTTGGGGCTTTTCAGCCTGGAGACGAGAAGGCTTCGAGGAGACCTTATAGTAGCCTTCCAGTATCTTAAGGGGGCCTACAGAAAGGCTGGGGAGGGACAATTCATAAGGTCTTGTAATGACAGGACAAGGGGTAATGGGTTTAAACTGGAAGAGGGGAAATTTAAACTAGATGTTAGGAAGAAGTTCTTTACAGTGAGGGTGTTGAGACACTGGAACAGGTTGCCCAGGGAGGTTGTGGCTGTTCCCTCCCTGGAGGTGTTCAAGTCCAGGTTGGATGAGGCCTTCAGTGACCTGGTGTAGTGGGAGGTGTCCCTGCCTATGGTGGGGGGTTGGAACTGGATGATCTTTGAGGTCCTTTCCAACTTAAACCATTCTATGATTCAGTGAATCCGCTGCTACCAGTAGAGTTTTTTAAGATGTTTGTAATATTCAACTGTGAAACTCTTTTTAAACCAGATTGTTATTATCAGGTTCTACTACCAAATGTCTCAAAAAATGTTCCAAGACAAACCAACCTCATCTTGCAAAGAATATTATACTCTGAAAAGAAAGTTAAGACATTTTGTCCTGCAGCACATTTGTATAAAAATGAATCCTCCAAAAGTAAGAATGCAGGTGATATAAGCACCTGTGGGATAACATACTGCTATCTAAGCAATTTAACAACCAGGTCCTTTTATTTACAAAGAAACGCTGTTAAAGCAGAACCATAAATTATACTTGCATATTTTAATTTAGCAATGTCTGTGGTGGAAAAACCTTATATTTTTTTTTTTCTTTTACCCTATAAATTCAAGACAAAATACCACAAAGTTGCACAACATATAAAAAAAAAGATAAATCATATATTTCTTTACATGCAAATCAAACTACAAAAACTAGATATATATTTGTAAAAGGTGGTTTAATATATATTGGCAAACTTACTTATAGTATATGGTAAATACAAGGCAATATAACCCCTGCAAAATGTAGGCCATTATTTTAGGTTGCTCTATGTGAAATTAAGAAACCTACAGAGACTAAATTCAATACAAATGATATTTATGTTCTTAGTTTCCTTAGCAAGTTATAAAAGAGAAAGCAGTATAAAATTAGGGGATGATTAGGGTTATTGTTATGGTGTTACTGGTCCAGAAATTCATAAGCAAACATGACACTCACATCTTACCGAATCATAAGTCTACTTCAGTTTACTGTCATTTATGGCTATACAATTATTCAGGTATTGACCAGGTTAAAATACAGAGAACACATAATAAGTAGTCCTTTTGATTTGTAGGCAGTCTGAAATCTAAACGTGCATATTTGGGTTGTTATGAATTACATCAGTGATTTCTATGGGGGTCTCAGCATGCACATTGAAACCAAAAGACTGAAGCTTTGCACCTGCATCTGAATTAAGCACTTAAAGTTTCAAAATAGGATGCTGGGGGATCCTTTTTGACAGTCATTTCAGTGAGAATTGCACTCGCATCTGAGGAAGCACTCAACAGCTCTCCCTGTACAAAAGCTCAACATTTGCTCAGGCACATAGTTGCTTTGACTGCACCAAACATTGAATATGTAGGGATTACAAATTGTATTTAATAAACTATACTGCAGAAAAGTGCAATCAACAACATTTGAGTATATGAAAAACATACTAAAGATCACATATACAGACTGGCTATACTGATGTCATCTCACTCTAGATGAGGCTCTCATACAGAATCCCTGTTCTTTATATGTAATGGGTATAATACTTTAAAATAAAACAAAATGGCTTTTCTCCCCAGTTGCTTTCATGTAAGGGCTTACTAATTAGAAGAAAACCAGAAACCATTCAAAACCAGGCTGCTGTTGGAATTCATAGGAAAACAGAGTTCTCTTTTCTTACCGTAGTTTTTTCGAGGCAGTGAAGCAGGTGGTGGTGCTGTGTTTCAAAAGAAGAGCCAGATTTGCTGACAAAGGCCTGTTCTTCTTCACTGGAGGACTGTTAATACATAAAACTCTGTATTATTCTCATTTGTAACAAGAGGGCTCCTATCCAAATGTTTGATCGGAACTAATCTGGATTGTACACGGTAGCATAACTGCAATACTTCATGTACGTGGCATAACCCAAATAATTTTTGAAGTGAGTCCTCTTTTACTTGTTTGTTTTTTTTAATTAAAAATATTTTCTTTCTTTCTCTTGCATATCCTTTTAAATGTTTTCATCTTAGTTTTTTTTAATGCAATATGGAATAGTACAATTAACAAGTGCAATCAACATGTAAACTTGAATATTGAATCAATATATATTTCAAATTATCATAAATTTAGGTGACAGTATTATTTTTTTCCTGGGAGTGTGTCTTATTTGAAGGAAATTTAACATAGTTGTCCTCTTGTGATCAGTTCATAGCACTAAAGCATTTGTGGTCACAAAAATTCATGTCAGTGATCCCAATCTGCTGAGTTTGGAAAGCGTGTAATAGATGTTACTGACACGGAATGAAGAATTAAGTAGAAAGAATCTACTGTTTATTTATTGGGTTTGTCATTCCTCTCCAGAAAGCAAAAAAACTAAATAGGGGAGGAAGTGGGATAATAAGAAAGATTACAAATCAACTTTAGGGTATTTGAAATCTGCAATGCAATTGAGCTCTATGGTCTCTTTTTAGTTCAAAGATTTTAATTCCTTCAAACAGAAGAGGAAGTGAGGGCTCTGACTGTTCATCTTTTGTGCTAGACCGGATGGATGGACAGCTCCTTCCTCCTCTTTCTGTCTATAGGTTAAAGCATTTGGCTTTTTAACACATATGGAACAGAAAGGGCATAGAGGAATGAAAGTCTTCCTGTATCCCTCAGGGAATTGCCTAAATGCCAGAAAATGGCAGGGATTAAAAAAACACTGTGTCTTCAGTCTTTCTCAGCTGGCTGCAGCTCTAAGCAGCCGAGAGGTTGTCTCTGGCAGCATAGGTCGCTGTGGATCCCAGTCCCAGCTCCTGCCTGGGGCTACTGCTGCTGGTTCTGACTTCCTTGGCAGGGGTAATGGGGAATTTTGCTTCAGGTGATGCTAGGTTTCAGTGTGTTTGAGGTTATCACCAAGCTTCTCCTTAGAGAAAAATAGGTGCTTCCAAAGAATGTGTTCACTCTGCAACACACCTCTGTGCAAACAGTACCTTGGAACCAGCTTTTTCTGTCACTGATGATAAAGTCTGGTTTTGTCACCCATGTTCTACCTGTCTAAATCCAAATGAGAGAAATTCAACAGACTTCCTAAGAGGCAAACACTCTGAATTTTCTTAATAGCATCTTCTACATAATCTAATTATATGTGTGTAACATTTGAATCCAGCATTTCTATTTGGCCATTTCCCTCATCTTTTAATACTCCATCATCAACTCTCATAAGCTTCATTTAATGTTAGTAATAGTCCATTTTGTCCTTCCTTAATCTACCTATAAAGACAACATTGCCTGTAGAACCAAGTTGACTCTCCCTGGTGTTAAACAGAATAAGCTGCTACTGGGCTGTCATTAAGCTGTTACTCTGGAGGTGAAGGATATAAAAACATTACCTGCTGCAGCTGGTTACTCAGTAAGCCATTTCGTTTGCTCTGCATGTAGGCATTAGCACTCCCACTCTTTGCTGCACGGATTCGAGCCAGTCTGGCTTTCTGTATAAACAGAGAAAAGAAAGAGTGTCACTTGTACTAATTTCCATTACTCTATTTATCTAAACCGCTAATTGGAATCAACTGCTTATGAATACCAGTATCATAATGTCTGGAAGGCTGTACTGAATCTATCCTCCAGGTGGAGCAACTCATGAGTGTCTTCTCATTTAAAATGCAAATGACAGAAGCTGCTGTTTGCATGCATCAGCTAATAAGAACAATGATTTTGCAGAAGAGATTAGATCAGCAGGTAAACATCTCCTTTTTTTGCACTGCTGTGACTGTGCCACACCTTATGCTTCATGGGTCAGGAACATCGTCATCCATCTCAGCTGCTCCTGCAGTAAAGACCTCTTTAAAGGGGAATAAGTGTTTCATAAAAAAACAAAACAAAACAAAAAAATTGTGCAGCTACCATGAGCTGGCTCCAAAGAGCCTTCTGGGTTTTCAGAGTGGTGGAATGTGGTAGTGTTTTTAATGTTGTCTCTCAGCTAAGTCCCTGAATGCTTGCCAGATCTTTAAAAAAAAATGCTTCATATCAATTGGTATTATCAAACTTAATACTTGTTATCATGGGCCATAACCTGCCCATAACCTGATTTTTCAGAGACTGCAGGCACCAAAATTGCTGAGGGGATTTAATATTTCTGACATGGGCTTCTTTGCTTGTGGAAGTGACTTCATTCTGGAGTAGAAAGTGAAGGGCACTTTTGTCCATTGAATTCTGTGCAACTGTTAAAAGTCAACATTAAGAGAAGGTGTGGAGAGAAGACCCTCTCAACCAATAATAGAGAAAACAGAAGCTTCTATGGAATTTCTACAATGACACCCTGGTTCTGTAATTTTTGTGGATGGTCACATGCATAAGAAGGAATCTGGTTAGGTTTCTGATTCTGAAAGCCAAATTCCAAGCAGCATTTGCAATTGAATGGCTGCTGAAGTGAAGGATACACAATGAAGAACTTGAAAAACTGATTTTTATACATTAATAAGGATTTTTATATCTGATAATTACTAAGCTGAGGTTTTCACAAAAATAGAGGAAGCATTTTTCTTCCCTTCCCCCAATTTCTGTGGCATTAAATGTCACCATGAATAGAGGGAAGGATCCTGGTCATTGCAGCTGCCAGATCTCTGGCATGATTAATAATTAACTGGCTATGAATTAGTGGCTCAACACCATGATTCTTTGCACTCATATCCTCAAATTCATAGAACTTTTCAACGGCGAGCAAATAAATTCATGACAGTTAACAGCAAACATGGCTAGAATCTGGCTTATGTTATATGTCATGTATTTATTGTCTTTTAATTGTTCTGAAATAAGATAATTCTGTGCATGTGTGCATCACTGAGATAAAAAAAAACAATAAAAAATCATGGGACCATGTTTTGTGATATATTGGCTATTCTAGAATAACACATTGATTTGTCACCTTCCTTGGTGTACACAGTCTGTCCAGCAATGCAGTTAATGCATTTTATTCTAGTGGCAAGGAACAAAGTGTCCCAAACACTTGCATAGTGCTTCTGCACAGATGAATTCCTGTCTCCCCTTCCTCCTGTTAGTGCTGAAAGGACACTTGCAGTCCTACATGCCATCATCCTAAGCAGGTC
This sequence comes from Psilopogon haemacephalus, assembly GCA_013396835.1. NCBI lineage: Eukaryota > Metazoa > Chordata > Aves > Piciformes > Megalaimidae > Psilopogon > Psilopogon haemacephalus. The sequence goes on from VWZI01022215.1 coordinate 309,784, forward strand.
ACCAGAAGCTGGACTGAAGATAAATGTCCAGTCAAGGGGTCTTTCATTGAGCCTCATGACTGACAAGCCCTAGGCAGCCTGGTGTGCTGCAATGAGACACCCAAGATGGGATGCACTGGGATGGCCTGTTGTACTCAGGAGCTGATCAGTACAGGAAACAGTTAACAGCTTCCACCCTCTGGGCTCTCAGGGGCTCCTTGTTGGCACATCCAGGATACTAGTGTGGTTAGGGCTGAGTCTGCATGCTGGCAATTAAAAATCCCCTTGGGCAGGCAGAAAATAGGTTATTTTCAGGGTGGAGCTCTTGAGATGCAATGGGCAGAAGGCTAGGGGAAGAACTTCACCTACACTGAAGAACAGTCAGGCACTGGACTATGTTCATAGCCTTACAAGCTTGAGATGCTTTAAAGATGCCTTTGCAGGGTGTAGCACGGAGTTCAATAAGTAAGTTATTTCAGTCACAAATGTTTGAGTTGGGTTTAATTTTTCAAATGTTTTTCAGTGAGCTCTTTATACAGGGAGATTCATTAGATTTAATGAACAAACATTTTACATAGATTACTTATGCTTTTCCTTTTCACATGCATATTCATTTTCTCTTCCAATAACGGAAGCAATAATTTTGGTGCAGCAGCATTTAATAAAGAAATATTAAAAAATGTAATGGTTCATGAGACTGTTTTAATATATCAGTGTGCTACAAAGCATTTCATACAAATATTTTACTTCCCATATGAAGATTTTAAATTGCTTTGCAAATGTGAATTTATTTCATCTTAAAAAAGAATTTGTGAGGAGAAAAGTAACAGCTTACCTCTTTCTAGCTAAGACTCATTGAGGTAGCCTGACTTGACAAAGAAAAAAGATAAATAAATCTGTTACCTACACAGGAACTAAATATGGTGACTTCCATGCTTATATTTCAGCTTACAGAAACTACCCCTGAAAATGGAAGTATTTACAAATCTGTTGAACTGGTAAGATTTCAGTGCTTCCACTTGGTCTATATCAGGGCCTGTGGCATGAATAGTCTCATGACATCTCATATTTGCCATCAATAAACATTAAAAGCTAACATCAGCCACAGGATTTTAAGGGCTGTGTGATGAGGAGTGAGTTCCTGTGAGAGACACCAAAACAATGTCAGGAAAACTATAATTACAGCTGAACTATGCTTTCCTTTGTTCTGCAAACTGCAGTCTCTATCACAGCAGAAAAGGACTGTTCAACCACCATAAAGCCCCCTAGATCTCCCCCTTCATGGAAAATCTGGGAAAAAATGAAAGGATTTTCCTGCAGCAGATTATCTTCTTTGTTGTGAGAATTTCCCAGTTAGCCACTTAATGCAAAACTATGATTTTGGTAATTTTTCTGTTGTTTAGAAAAAAAATGAGGTAGCTGAATACAGTTAATTTACTTACTTTGATGATATTACTCCACAGTCATCTCTCAGCTTCCTAAAGAAATTGAAGATTAGGTCTATTCTTTTTCTCCTGTCCTCAGATTTTACAGCTTAGACATGGATCTTGCCTACGGCTGTATTTATAGAAATCTTACAAAGGAAAACCACTGTTACTCAACAACAGCTATCTTGGTCAGTTTTAGAAATATAAACATTTATTTTCACAACATTTTAAATAGTGCTAAATGTGGCGCTGTGGGATATTTACAACACCCAGTGTTTAACACTCAAAATGCCCTCAGCTATCCAGCTGTTTTAGGAGAGAGATTTTTATCAGGAACACTTTAAGGCAGGTCTTACTGCAGTACAGGGAATTGTTTTTGGCAAGAGCCTTTCTTCAACTTGCTATGCAAGAAGCCTAGATAAGCTAGGTAATTTAGTACTTGGATGGCTCCCATTGTTTCTTTCCTGTTGCTTGCCAGACTACATAACTATCTTACTATGAAAACTCAGAAATTACTAATAACATTGTGGTTATTAATTTTTAATATTTTTGAACAGTGGAAAGATACTAATTCCTTCACAGTCATTTTGTGTGCACTGGTTTTGGTCAAGAAAGAGTTAATTTTCTTCGTAGTAGCCCATATGGGCCTTTGTTTAGGATTTGTTGTTAAAACATGTTACTGCAGTTCTTAAACAGAGTCAAGGCCTTTTCTGCTCCTCAGACTGTTCCACTGAGTAAGCTTGGCATACACAAGAAGACAAGAAGATGAGGCAGAGGAGAATACAGGAAGGACACAACAGTTGACTCCATCTGACCAGAGAGATATTTTATATTGTATGGCATTGTGCTCAGCAACAAAACTGGATAACAGTGAAGGTTGATAGGGGTTGCCCTTACTCTAGGACAGGCTTGGCATCAGTTGGTGGTGAGCAATTGTTTTCTCTTGCATCACTTTTTTTTTTTTCTTGTATTTATTTTTCCACTCTCTTTCTGCTGTTTTTTTCCCCCTTTAGAAAAAAAACATTAAACTGTCTTTATCTCCACCTACAAATTTTTGCAATGTTACCCTTCTTATTCTCCTTGTCATCCTGCTGGGGAGGAGTGAGCAAGCTGCTGGGTAGTGCAATGTTTTGCTGTCTACTGGTGTTAACCACAACACAGCAGCTCCTAGAGCAATGACCAAATTTGTTCAAAACCAGCCACATTTATGTTTACACTGTTTTTTTTTTTTTTTTATTAAATTGGTCTTTCATAATCCATCCTCTATGTTTGTTGTCAAGTGAAAAATCAAGCCCACATTTCATGCTCTGATTTTCTAATTTTCAGTAATTGCAAATAATTGACTTCAGATTAGCTGACAATAACTTATGTCAGTATGCCATAGAGAAGAAAATGCTGTTTACTTTGTACATTAATAGCTATGGAATTAAATAAGGCTTATATACTTGTTGATCTGTGTCTTGTTTTCAGAATCTTTTAAAATTCTTGTTCAGTAAACAGAAGTTTTACATGCTATTGTCCTAAATTCAAAAATCTTGGATAAGTTATTCTATAATTTATGTCTCTGCATCCCCACTGAGATTAATAGCCTATCTAGTTTACAGAAGTCACGATGGCTAGCAGGGTTCCCTGCTACAAATGCTCAGATCTAAGCTGCCAGGTGCTGTTAAGCAGTTGTTGCTGCAATTTATCTTAAAGCTATTTATATTTATCTAGTAACTAATTATTTATAACTTGACAGAGAAATACATCATACAAAATCAATAAATAATAAACCCAAGCCAATCTTCAGGATATATTCTGCTGTGTGAAGCTAGAAAATCATACTCTTATGAAAGATTTAGGTTGAATTTTATGTACTGTTGAGTTTTGGAGCTGATGATAGTTGTTAGGGTGTTGTGGTGAGGAACCACACAAAGTCACTCTTAGTAGGAAGAGCTTAGGAACTAAAACTAAGGCTTCTCCAGATATCAGATATCCAGATTATCAGATAATGAACAATAATGGGCAGAAGGACCTGCACATGGGACTTGCTGGTTAATATGATGCAAGGCTCTTGCCTTCAAAAGATGCAGAAAAATAGGTTTATGGAAATCAGGGAAGGCATCTGTCAGAGAAACCTTCACTCAGGGTAAGGAAGATAATGCCACTAGAGAGGCTGCTGTAGTATTCTGGGTTGGAGCTTTGCAGCTATGCTGCAAATGAATGGCAGATACCCACTCCAAGAGGGTAGCTATGCCTCCACCATTCCCTTCCCTGTTCTGGTAGTCATCCCATTGAATATGATGCTGTAAGGGACTAGTAATATCTTAACCCTTGATACCTATCAAACATGGAACAGGAAGTCGTATCCAAGCTTACTGGAATCTTTCTTTTCCCTTTTCCCTTTTTCCTTTTTTTCTTTTCCCTCTTATTCCTTTCCCCTTTTTCCCTTCCCCTTTTTCCCTTTCCCTTTCTCTTTCCTTTTTCCGTATTCCTTTCCTTAAGGAAGAGTCACAACACATCTGTCATTAACTTTGTGACCTGAAGGCACTGACAGGCAACCAAAATAATTTGCCTTTTTGAAGTTGTCTCTAGCTAAGAAAAGATCCACAATTAGAAATCCTCAGAACTGTCTCAGTAGTTATAAATCTGCTTCAGGAAAAGGCACAGTAAGACTACAGGGTATAATTAGTTCTGCCCTGAATTCCAATATCTGTTTTGGATCATTTATTTATTTAATATGAGGATAGGTCAGATCCTTGGACCTTATTATTTGATACAAGAAAATGTTCTTACAAGAACAGATTATTTTTCTTTGCTTTTTATTTTAACCTCTTTTTCGACTCTTTGTTTATATTGATTGGAAAGAAGCTCATCATATTGCAGCAGAAAGCTGGCCTCTCCTGATGATGTATTGGCTGTATTACAAAATGGGATTTCACAATAATGACAACAATGTATTTCCATGGCTGGAAGTTTAAAATACAATAAACGAGATAAAATGGAAATAAAATTTTCTGTCATCTCTTGAGCATTAATGTACAGCAAAATTTTTTGCCAAAAAACCCCCAGAATTTTCTAACCTTGAGTGGCTGTGCAGAACTTAGTATATGTTTATACTGATGGTCACATGGCTCTTGAACAAACCTAACATACGTAACAATTTTCTGCTGAAAACTGCCAGTGCTTCTGAGACTGGATTTCATCTCTTCAACAGAGAACTTTCTGTTAGGTTTGCTTCAAGTCCAAATGTTTTTCTGTTTTGAAGACTACGTTGATTAAACTTCTGTATGAGATACCAGCAAAGTAAGTTGTGCAATTCAAATACACAACTCTTTCAATCAGATGGAAGCTGTTGTAGCCAGCAGGAGGTACCATTGCCTGCAGAGGTTCATGCTGTGCCCCACTAAACAGCACCTTCTTTCAAGCTTATGTTCTTCCGCCTTAGAGAACAGAAGGTTGGTGCCTCATTTATTTTAGAAAACTATGTAAAGCTTCTGTTTTATTGATTGAAGAAGGAATAATAATGTGACCTTTTTGATTGAGTGTTCTTATACAATGCAATAGAATCCTCTTGTGAAATGTAAGGCTATACTTCACGGCTAAATATTGCTAAATAGGGACTATACAGGACCCAAGAAGTGCTTTATATCAATTTTTTTTTCAGTCTGTCAGACAAATATTCAGTTCAACATTTCAGTCATTTTAGATTGAGAAAGAGATCAGCTTTGCAATAGAGATACCAGTGAGAGACATATCCAGTGCTAAATTAATCAGACCTCAAAACCATTTTCACTGAAGCAAGAAGGGCATAAACAGAAGAAATCTGTCATCCTTACTGCTGTCATTGTTCTGGAGAGCACAGGAAAAGACACTTGGCAGGACTGCCATTCATCACTTCATGTTCCTGTTTGAAACATACAATGAGCTCTCTGTTTTGCAAGGAGAAAATGTTAGTTATTAACTTAAGAAGTTTCTATTCAGGAAGAGATTATGGAGAATAGCAGCCACTCTGCCAGTCTAGTTTTTGCAAGGTATTTTCTTGTGTCTGTCTTTATTTCACTGGCAAGTGTAAAGCAGGCATAGAAGATTCTGTTTCATAGCATGCAGTAGGAGACAGTCTCTCTAAAGCAAGGCTGGCTGTGCCTGAAGTTATTATGAAAGCTCAGAATAGGCACATTGATTGCTGGGATCAAGCAGATCTGTTACCCACGGCTGGTGCAATGCTGGGAGGCACAGTAATGAACAACTGTGTTCTGGCTGATAGATACTGACTGTTTACTCTGCTGCTATTACACAAACAGAAGTGCAAAAGTTCTGGACAAAATAGTGTAGTGTAAAAGCAATGTGTAAGCGACATGTTCTCACCATGTTCTAAGTATGGGAGAGGGAAATGCACAGATGAAACTAGGACATGGGACAAAATGACATGCAAAAGGGTGAGTGGAATTAGAAGATAAGAAGAGTATGGGTAGCTGAAGCAGTGTGTATGTTTTAGTTAGGACATGTCTGTGACATGGCTGACTTTTTCTATGGCTGTTTTCCTTATCTTCCTCAGCTTTCTACCAAGACTTGACCATTGAAGAGTGTAGTATCTGCAGTCTGGACCTATGACTGACTTTCTTGGCTATATGACTCCATTTCTCCTGATTTTAAAATATTCTGGAAATTGTACCACTGTGTACATTTACTTCACTTTTTATGAAGTAACCAGTCAAAAAGGTGGTTGAAAAGAAACACACAAATATTTAGTATCTCTGAACCTAGTGCTGTTGTCTATATTGTGGTAGTTTGAGAGGTCCTAGATCTCCCTTAACAAAACCATAGGGACGGAGGTCTATCCCAGGGGGATGGACCTGCTCATCCCAGGATATTGCAATATTGTTATTCTATTCCATCTTCCAGTATCATAGCTTAAAAAGCAGTGCCTGACTGATACCTTTCACTTCTTCTCCCTGCCTTTTCTCCCTTCACTTCTTTGCTCTGGGAACAGTGCACCTTCCTTCTTATCTCATGGTTGGTGTGGGAGATGGCTACCAGCCGGCAGGCAACTGTGAGCTGCATCACGCAGCCTGCTGAGGCCTTGTAGCCCCAGCTGGGGAGGGCAGTTTTGGCCTACCCTCAGGCTGACTGAGGGTGGAAGGGGTAGAGGATTGCAGCAGGCCTGTTTGGGCCTAATGGGTCTTGGTCTGATGGGCATGGCCTAGCTTGCGAACGTACTTATTCTATGTGATTGCCTTTTGTATATATGCTCTTATAAATTGAATTTCTCTTTAAAATTCCAATCAGTGTGCAGTATCTTCATTCTTGGAAAGAGGTAAGAGTAATTTTTGTCCAGTCCCAGGTAGTTTGTGGCCTCAAACTGAGATATATGAAGCACATGCACCCTGAGGCTGCTTATGTTTGCTGGCCTGCGCACCTCTGCAGGCAATGATCCTGCTCTCCCTGTAGCACTGAAGACTCAAGACCTCTGACGAGGGACAGTGGGACCAAGTGGTGATACCTCAATCTTGGTACTTTTGCAATCTGTGTTGCATGCAGAGCATTCTGTCATCAGCAGAGAAGCAGAAGGTAATGCATCTTGGCTCCCTTATCAGTGCTTCAGGTGCTGGTAGAGACTATCTGAGATGCTTAGCATTATAGGGTTGGGCAAAGTAGACTGGAATTACTGACAGTGATGTGGAGATTAAGGTGACTTGACCATATTGCTTCTGGTAAACAGTTCTTCCTGGCACCTGACCTTGTCCTTATGGGTCAGAGAGGGAAACTGTCCCACTGTAGAGCTAGATGATATTTAGTGAGAGACAGCAAATTGAGGAAGCTGGAAAACCAGACTCTTACTTTTGACTTTTCCTGATTAAGCTCTTTTTTTTTTTTTTTTCCTGAAGCCTTTTCAGCAAAGTAGAGATGAGGAGACAAGTTTCCCAATAATAAGATTCCCCAGAGACCGAATGTGAGAATTAAGCACATGGAGTAGTGAAGCAGGCTGTTAGGACAGACATTAGAAATCATTATTATGGGTTATTTGTTTGGTTGTTTGGTTTTCTCATCAGAGGTGGAAAGAATGTCTGCCTGAAAAAAACAGAAAAATCTTCAGTGGGTGGGACTGCAGATATTGCCTGAAAATATTAAAATACTAGATCTAGTCTAATGACTAGGATGAATTACCATAATAATAAATCTGTAAATTTTGACAGAAAAGGTCAATTAACTTTTTTTTGGTAGTGTTCTTGGCTTTTTTTTTTTTTTTTTTCCCTCACTAAAAATAATGACAGTATTTGCATCTGGGACACAGGCTAGGTATGTTAGCACATATATATAGTAGTTCTCTTCCTAAGAGACCAAACCTACTTTGAGGATGCACAGCATATAAAAAGTCATATTTATCTATTGTTCAACAGCAAAAGGACCAAAAATTAGGAGCTCACCTTTTGTGCCCTGCGTTTGTCTGCTCGTTGATTCTGGTGGTAGATACGGCTGAAGTTGGAGACAATTACAGGAACTGGCAGAGCAATGACTAAGACCCCGCTCAGGGAGCATATTGAACCAAAAATCTTGCCAGCTATTGTCTTCGGCACCATGTCACCATACCTGGGTTAAAGAAAACAAAACATTTAGTAGAGACAAAATATCTTCTAAGTATTGAATTTCAAGATGTATTATTGCACAATACATTTTACTTCTCTTGCAAATAACAATTGCTGCATGTTAGCAATACTTTATACGTGTATACATACATATACAGCTTGCTTAGTGCTGTGGGTATCCTGTGGACATCTGTGTTGTGCTTGCTCTAATCTCTCTTTATATTGCAAAGGACAGAGAGTGACCTTGCTACAAATGAAAAAAAAAAAAATAGTGCTGAAATTAAGTCCTTACCCTGTTTGCCTGTTGGAAGAACTCATCACTTTTCATTGTCAATATCCTAGGGAGACCACTTGGTAAGTTAGATGTCAAACTGAATAATCTGTTGTCTCACGGAGCTGATTTAGTACTTTCATTTAGGAGGGTAGTGCATTTGGGGACAGGCTGCCCAGGAGATGGTGGACTTCATATCTTTGGAGATTTTCAACATTTGGCTAAACAAAAGCATGGCTGACTTAAGCTATTATTGTTGACTGAAGGGGCTTTTCTAGCTGACCTTCAGAGGTCCCTTCTGTAATCTAGACAAAAGCAAACATGACATAAGCAAACAACCAAACAAATTCTAGCTGCAAATTCTGGTAATGGTCAGAATTATTAGGGCTGCCACCTTTCTTAGTGATGCTGAATGTTGTTCTATCCAGCAAGTAGGAACATACTGCTGAATTACGTAGAGACACTTGAGTGACAGCTTATTAAGAAATGCCAGCTCTTTGCACTCTATAGACTGCCATATTCCATAGAGAAGTATGGAAGTTGCATGCTACAGAGGTGAATAAAGAGACAAATCCACTTCTAGGACTCTTCTGATTTTAACTTTACTGGATTTTAAGTTATTATTAAACACTGATTGTAGTAAGCAAGTTTAGTATGCTTATGCGCTGAGAGACAGCACATTACCAATTGCAAGGAATTTATAAATTGTTAAGACGAGGAAATGTAAGAAACAAAAATCTAGAAAGGACAATATTTTGAAAATGCTTTCTGGAAAACAAAACTTGTCTGTTCAGAGTACCTGGGAAAATAATAGATAATATGGAGACAGACTTCAAGTCACATGGACCAATTTGTGCACATAATCATGAGAAGGAAAGGATAAAGAGACAAAGATCTCAGGTGATGAAGAATATATATAGAGTTAGAAAATACCTTTTAACAGTAAGAACTCATCAAATGTCAAAAGATTATGTATTGACTTGTGGGCTAAGATGAATGGTTTGATTTTATACAATGAGAGAAAGGTGTTTAATGTAAATATTCAAATCAGCTGTTGTCCAGGCAAGTACAATATACATAATCAAGTCTTAGATTATTGGCAAAACATTGTATAAAATAAATGTTCAGTTGTTTGTAAAGTACATTCAAGTGTAAAATATTCACAGGAAATGATACATCAATATTTCTACCAATAACCCTGTCCCCCACCTGCTCAGAATTTTAATGCTATTAATTTCCAATTCTGTGACATGCAGGACTGGATAAAAATAGGTAATGTAATAGAATCAATCTTCTAAATTATTTATATAGCTGGTGTTAATTCCAAGATGTATAAACCTGGAGAAATTCTAGATAGAGAGGTATGTTTTCCTTCACAACAACATTTACACCTCACAAAATAGGCATTTTTTGTCCTTATCTTCCTAAAGCCAAAGCTGACTATCAGCTGTCAGGAGTCATGCATGCCCAGCTATTTCCTTTGGCCGGGGCTAAACGACCAAAGTCCTTTTGACAAATGGGATCCCCAACATGTAAGTAATCCCGGTTTTTTTCAGGTGGAGTGGTGAGATGAGTGGTGGACATGGGGCCAGGGTGGTGAGCTTAGGAGAGAAGCCATAGAATCAAATCACTGATAGTCATTGCCAGTTTACAGTAATAGTTGCTGGTTTACTTGATCCTTCTAGACAACAATCCAAGTATCTTCTCAAACTCAACTAAAGCATATCAACAGAAGGCTATTTAAAAGGCAATAGATATTTACACACATTTATGCATGCTAAGTACTATTGGAATAGATCGCTTAAATTAGATTCCTGAATCTATATTTAGATGCTTTTAACTTGAAATGCTAAACTGCTGAACCTTCATAAGCTCACATGATGTCACTGATGGCTTCTGCGGACAGAAAGCGTTGCTTGCTCCAATTTATTTGGTTTGAAGCTGCTGAGGAATATAGCTCATTCAGTTGATAATGTGGCACTATAATTATGTGAATCAAGTGCAAACTGGTGCTCTAGAAGTGGTGACAGGAACTGTTAGATGATCTGTCCCAAACATTTCAGTATTTATATGTAGGTCTACCCACTGACATAAGGAGGTGCTTTTTCACAGTATTTCAGTGTTATGGGCTTGGAGGAGGGGAGGGGCAAGGATTACTTGATACATGAAAGTATTGTGGAATGTTCTTCTTACCCTCTGGGCAAAATCACAGGTAGCTGGATATACTGCTTACGTTAAAATAAATTCCTTTTGATTATTTTTCTATTTCAGCTTGAGGAAGTTATAATACAATGAAATTTTCCAAATGTAATGTTATTTGTCCATCATTTAGTGCTAATAATATCTTGCACATCATTAATAACTCTTACATAATTAGTTTTTCTCCTGTTGCTAAATACTGTGTTGGAGATGTTTAAATAAAATTATGGTCAGAAAAATATACTTCCAAGAAATAAGCCTTCCTGCACAGGAATGAAAAACTTAGCTCACTTTTGTGACAAAATGCATTTTTTACCACATTTACCCTGGTTAGCCTTGCTCTCCTTGGGGAGAGTGACACAGAATTTAGTCTAGTCTAGGCATGACTAGAATGTTTAATGAAGTTCTTCCTGCTGGATTAGATGTTACCTTTAGTTACACCTCATACATCATTGAATACCACCAATTGAAATGGATGACATAAAAACAAAAGGAAAATGTCTTGCTTTACCCCACCTGCAGTTGCTTTATTCCTTGGAAAGTTTAAGCTAAAAAAGCACATAACTCCATTTCAGATGGCACAGTAACTGTTGTGCTTGTATTTCAAAGTGAAAAAATGATACTTGATCTTTAAACAAAATTCTAAATTCTGCAGAAAATCTGATCCCTTCTGTTACAGAGACAACAAATATGGAATCTTATTATACAATTTTCACAGAGTCACTTTTCAAAAGAGACCTATGCTGACGTCTTACCTAGCGTCACATTGCTTGTCTCACTGCTTTTCAGACAGTAAATGCAAACATATTCTCCTTTGTGTGTTTTTTTTCTTAGTTGCAGTCTTTTTATAGCTTCATATATAATCTGTTCCACATACATTTATTATTGTGGACATAGCTTAAGTCAGGTTTTGGGCATTTATTATTTGTACTGACAATCTAATTTTGTAACATCAAATGTGTCATCCAAATATTGTATGTTCTGGATGAGTGAAGAAAAAGAGATGTTGTATTGATTCCTGTTATCAGTCAGGAGCATTCTACTTCATTAGCCAGAAGGAAAGGAAAAGGCTATGACAAACCAGGTGTGTCAACCAAATCACAAGTCAGAAATGAGCCAGTCAAAGTAATGCCTAGGTTTCGCTAGACATAGACTAGACAGGTCAGATATGTGCTGTTGTTTGCAGTCTGTGGCTATCTGTTCACTAGGTTACATCATACAGTGACAGGTGCATTAAAAGGCACGTGTGTTTGTCTCAGTGGTGTTCAACAGGTGTCAGACCACTTTTTCATATTTGACTCCTTACTGCAAGGAAAGACATTTTGCAAATACTGGATCTCTTAGAGTACTGACTAACAAGGGCATGATTTACTGCTTTGTGTGACAGGTTCAGGGGCATGAAATGCAGCTTAAATCACACACAAAAGGCTGAGCTGTTGTAGTAATTCAGGTAACATGAAGATATTTGGGTTTACAAATATCTTAGATCTGTAATCTAAGTATTGTCACGTCATATCTTACCCATGGACATTGACCTGACAAAATTACACTGCTCTTCTAATTGATGAGTGAAATATAACTGATGCTGCATGCCTATAATTCAAAAAATCTCAAGCAACGGAAGTATTTGTGGCATCATCAGCTTCTTATCTTGTTCCTGAATCTAATGAAGACTGTTATGTGATGTCCTTAAAATGCAACATTTCTTAAGCCAAAGGGCTGATTTATAATTGAAAGGAGTAATACTTTCTGGACTTTTTTATTTTATGTAAGAAAAAAAAGTATTTAATAATCTTAACAAATGAGACAACGCTGCTTATTTAAATTCTTTGTTTTGAATAGAGAGTTTGCTTCGTTTGTTTGTTTTTCAAGTGTGTTTTGGAGGATAAAATAAGTAATCACAGAAATGTTAATTTAGTAATTTTTTTGGGGTCTGTGTTTGACTGATCAGAAATTCGTATTTGGAATAGATTATGTTGAATGGAAACAGCCCCCCAGAAGACTTTTACACCAAAACTCTGAAATTGTATGACAGATATATTAGGAAGGAATCCCGGATATGTATTTTTACAGAGATTAAATAGTTTAGGCTGATACTGACAGACACAGTTACTGAAAAAAAAAAAACAAACTTAAAGAACCTTTGCTGCAATATTTTTTGTTGACACTAGAGGGCATAAACGACATAAAAAATAAATGCAAATGCAGAGGCGTTTTAAAATGCGTTTTACAAATGCAGATACCTTCTCCCATATCCTTCGAATTAATTTATATTCTTCAAACAAACAAAAACACACTGCTTGAGAAATGTTGTTGGCTCCTATTTTTTTTTTTTTAAAGAAACCTAGTAACATTTTTGTTTTCAAACATGTAAAACATGTAAGAAAATTATGGAGCTGTAAAATAAATGAAAAGTCATTAAGATTAATTTGGTAATATTTATTTTAAATGTAGGAGACTTTATGACCAAATAATGAAAATAGTAGGAAATCCTATAAGAGGCCAACATAGTGCATTTTTTTTCATGTGTGGGAGCAAAATCACATTTCACAGTGGATTTGGCAGAGTTCAATCATTTTGCACTGTAGCTGATTAACAGAATGGCACCTTGCTTTTGTGGGACAAGGTCTAGCCTCCCATCCATCCTCTCAGCTTCTTGCTTGCTCTGGATGGGGTGGGTGCTTTGCCCACCTGGGTGGGATGATGATGCAGCTGCCTTCTTTCTTCCTGTCTTAGCTAATGACCATTTCCTGCTCTCTAGAAGCTGCAAGCAGAGCCCCAGAGGCTGCTCTGGTGAGATTATCCAGACGCGTTTAGGCAGCCAGCCACCCAATCGGCCATGTGCTTATGTGCTGGCATGAGGGAGAAGGCAAGAAAAGCAATTTGCAGCTTCTGACACTTAACAATAATCACGACGAATCTCCAGCCTTACCTAGGTCTTAAAATAGTCTCATAATTTTGGAAAAGTACTTTCTAACAACACAAAATATTGTTGTTCATGTGATATACAGAACATTATATAGAATATTCAAAATTTTATTCCTGCCTAGAGAGATTCTTCATGGAATTACAAATAATTTTTCTGGCTGCTTTTACTGCTGTGAAGGGTCTTCTGTTGCATTAGCCCTCTCTTCTGCTCAGTGGTGATGGACATAGTTCCCTCTGGGTTCCATCAAGCACTGGCCAGAATGCTTGTTCATAGATGATGGAAAACTTCTGCTTTTCAAGAGGGGCAGTACTCCCTGGGCTTTTCAGCCTGCAGTGCAAGAAAGTGACAGTACTGCCACTACACCTAGCTGACTTAGCAGTTCCTGAAATACGAAATTTCAAATTAAATTTAGGGATTTATTTTTTGTTAGTGTGCAACAATGTCTTAATCCAAGAAGCTTAGTACTTAGAGTCAATAAAACAAACTTTTCCATGGAAAAGTTGAAAGACTTAAGCAAATAAATAGTCCCAGCTTCCTGCATTCAAGACAAAGATACAGATAACCACATTAATTCTGTTTTAATTTATCATAAAATCTTAAACCCAGAAAGCTAAAAAAAAACCAACCTTTTTTGTTTTTTAACTTGTCATCTCTCCGTCACTCCATAGACAAAGCTAATCACGGCAAAGCACCACAGAAGTATGGTGTCTGGTTCATGTTGCATAGGGGCCATTTGAACTGCCAGAGTTGCAAGCTCAGCTGACTTAACAGCTGCATTACAGTCATACAGACATACTGCTGAGGTGGTGTTTTGGTTTGGTTTTTTCACCATATTTCAGAGGCAAAAATAAGAACGTGTGTTTCTAGGAAAAAAAGATAATATTTCTGACTGGATCAGACACTTTTTATGAATAAGAAAAGCAACATAGCAGACAAACTGTTCCTGATGAAAAAAGTAGCAACAACCTTTTCTATTATTATCTAAATCATGGTGGTTGTCACAGTGCTCTGGCTATAATTCACACTTATAGATGAAAATCGGCATTTTTTAGACTATGAAGCCAAAGGGAGCTTTGAAAAACCTTTTGCATAGTAGCAGGAAAAACCTTTTGCATAGTAGCAGGATTCTGTGGCAAGTGCAGGTGCAGGTGCCCTACATAGAGATCGCTTGGTGCCTGTGGCCTATGATGCCAAAAGGCAACATTGAGATTGTGACGGTCACTACTGCAGGTCTCTACATACTGCAGCAAGTATTGGTATTGTGCCTCCAAAACTCTTTCTGGCTTTTAAAAAAAACTGATGTAATGTCACAGCCCACTATGGAGTACCTTAGAATTGAGGCTTCTAGCAACAGCTTCTGTGGTGGAGATATTTATCTGATGAAAAATCTGCCATGTATTTAGTGGGATTTTATATGCAGTACAATGCATGGAGAACTGTATATCAGTAATAAGCTTCATCAGGTGGACTACCACACACTCCAGAAAGAAAGAGTGACTGATTGGTTAAGCACTGCCTTTATGATGTACAGATTTGTGAATAAACTGATCTCAACTCTTTTTGCTATAAGGCTAGCTCTAGGATTAAGCATCTAGGCTGAAAAGCAGCAAATACCAGTTAAGAAGAGGAGGCTCAGGGCAGACCTTATTGCTCTCTACAAATACCTCAAAGGAGGTTGTAATCAGGTCAGGATTGGTCTCTTCTCGTGGGTGACCAGTGACAGAACAGTCTCAAGCTCTGCCAGGGCAGGTTTAGTCTGGATGTTCTTCACAGAAAGAGTGATTAGCCATTGGAATGGGCTGCCCAGGGAGGTGGTGGATGGGGCACTTAGTGCCATGGTTTAGTTGATTAGATGGTGTTGGGTAACAGGTTGGACTTGATCATCTCACAGGTCTTTTACAACCTGGTTAATTCTGTGATTCTCTGACTTTGAAATCAGTTAGAAAAGACCATCAATGAAGAACAGGAACTATCCATTTTGTGAACAGAAAAAGAAATGCTATGCATAAAGAAATATTAGAGAAATGCTAAATTATATCTAACAGTTGTGAAATGGTGTCCTTGTCTAAGGATGGTGCTGTAAATTGTTATAAAAGTATTCCCTAGAGCTTCCAAGCTGCTTGATAACTAAATGCTGGCAAGTTGACACTAATTAGTCATTTATTTCAACATTGCATTCAAAACCAGATAATTCAAATAGCTACTGGTAATAAGTTTAAGTGGAATTTCTAAATAAGCATTTCAACTGTGTTGCCTTAAGGATTCAACCTGTACATTTACATATACAAAAGTACCTAAACTGCTGTTTAGGAACTAATTCTATTTTTAAAACACCACTCTATGTGAATGCAAAATGATCAAGGTCTACATTTGGAAGAAGGAGGCAGAGGTAAGTAAAAATGTCTTTATTTCATGAAACCATCTTTTGATCTAAAATACTATAACTAATTAATATAGAGTTATTTTATTAATTTTTTATATTACTTCAGAAATTCAAGTCTTTAAAATACCGTGGTGATAAGAAGAGAATTAATACTTGGCTGGATAATAATTCATAAGATGGTGCAAATGATTACAGGAAGGATACACCTATCCTCTCTCACTGAGATGCTTTGTATTTGCTGGGGCCTGATGCAGATATTCTGGTTTTTTTCATTTTATTTTATATGAAGCTAAAAGTAACTCAACCCAAAATATACTTTCCTAAAACAAAAATGTTCCAGGGTCTTTGCTCCTAAGGATTAATGATGTGTATTGCTTAGTCAGGATCTAGTTTTTCAACAGTTGTTTTATCATGGCATGTGCCCCCACACAAGCACATGTATAGGATGAACCGATCAGCTATTTCAAGGCTCAGAAATGAACATAATAATACCAGTAATAGGTCAGACCAAAGCTTTGCCTAGCTTAATATTCAGTCTCCAAAACTTAACCTGAAGCAAACTTATAGGTAAAAAGACTAGGATAAATAATTATTTTGTCCCCTTGAATCCACGCACATATTGGGCATTCCCAACACTTTTTGGTCAGTGTCCTTTTGATTCTTTTGTCTGTGGATACTTCCTTCATATAATGCCCCCAACTAGGTCTTTGTATAAGAAAACCCACACTCAAACCATCCATTGTGTGACCTGTAGCCATCCTCTTCCTGATACTTGTGTTTTCACATTATCTCTTTTCTGGCCTAACAAGCCCTATTTTGATCATACAGAATCTGCTCCTTATGTGTCATCATACCATTTTTCCCTTTTCTGAATTTTCTCCAATTCTTTTAAACAATTTTCAAGAAAATAAAACTAGAACGGTACACAATATTCAAAGAAGAGGTATGGACAGGTTCAGAATAGCTTATTTTTCTGGTGCCAACTTTGACAGTGATCCATTATTATTCACAATGTTAATACATAATTTCTCATCCTTGTTATTTCTCTGTCCAAATCTGTATTGATGGGACCTGGTATAATTTGCCTTACTTGCCAGATCATTGACAGAGGAAAAAGAGCTGTTAGGCTACTGGCACAGCATGGGGTTTTTGATGACTGTCATGACATAATTCTTACAAAATAATCATTAAAATGTCATAGCTCACCCAGCACCTGCGCTTACCAGTGATGGAAAATGCACTCCTAGACTTGTAACAAAGTTTAGGTTAAAAAAATGCATCTTGTTTTTTGTTTGTTTTTTGTTTTTGTTTGTTTGTTTGGTTTTGCCCTACATATAGGAATTTAAAAATTTTTGTTAATTTGTTTGGTTTGGTTTGTTTGGTTAGTTTTTTTTTGCTCTTCCAAGAAGTCCTTTCTTGGGAGACCTGGTCTAAAAAGAAGTATTTTATATATTATTGGGAAATAGGAACCAAGGTATAAGCACACCAATCCCAAACACTCAGCACTTAAAATAAAAAGATACAAATACAACAAGTATAAGGCATTTCCAGCAATTCAGAGACATTAATTGGAATTAACATGGACATCAAGATATAAAAATCCCCACCTTCAAAAGTACCATCATCTCTAGCTGCTCTTCACATTAAAAGATGAGGTTAAAGACCACCTCTTCCGGAGAGTCTATCCATAATGCCTACCAAAGACTGAATAAGAAGGCCATAGTACAGGTGGTGAAGAGGAACAACATGAGATTTATCGACTGTAAAGAAAGTCCAGCTGTAGACTCCATTGATTCTCAGCAGCATGGACTAGGCTTTGCCACATCCTTCCTGGAATATAGTTCCAAAGGAATCTGCTAAATCACAGAATCACAGAATCATTCATTTTAGAAAAGACCCTTGGGATCATTGAGTCCAACCACTATGCTCTACAAAGTTCACTCTTAAACCGTATCCCCAAGCACCACATCTAAATGACCTTTAAACACATCTGGGGTCGGTGACTTAACCACCTCCCTTGGCAGCTCATTCCAATGTTTGACCACTCTTCCTGTGAAAAATGTTTTGTTAATATCCAGTCTATACCTACCTTGTTGCAGTTTCAGGCCATTCCCTCCGTTCTATGACAAATATTACCCATGTTCCCCACCTGGCCTTGGTTCATGGATGCTCTCTGTTCCCACAGAGACCTGAGGAGCACGTGAAAGACAATAAACCCACACATTCTGTATACTAGGAACTCACTGTTTAGTAAAACTTCTCATCATCGTGACTAAAATGGTGACAGAGCTATGGAGAACAAATATGGGTGCATACTCCCATGCATCTTTCTGAAGCCCAAGGGCATGTTTTGATGTGCCACCTTGCTCCAGTGGAGGAGACAAGTATTTTCCTATTAGCAGTGTGAATACGGACATTCTGGGTCCAGCATTCACCCCAGAAATATTGCTGAAAATTTTATGTGATTAATTTTTCCTACAGATTTTCTTTTAGTTGAAATACTTGTGCTGAATAGAAGCAAAGTCAAAACAAAGCATTGATCTGCCAGTATTTTCCTAAATTTCTCTTGACTATATATTTGCCATCAGGTCACACTGCTCCAAGTATAAATCACATTAACACTAGAAAAGCACTGTGTAAATTTGCAAGGACAGACAGGCCTTTTTTTATGACAGCTACTGGGCACAGCACTGAGATCAATGAACTGATTTCACTTGGGAATCAAATCCAGCTGCTCCCCTGTTCAAGTAAAACTCTGACTGACAAAGGTTTTAGCCACTGCTATTCAGCAATCCAATGGGCATGTCAAGAGTTACAGATTCCCAGCAAATTCAAAACTCATTGCTCTCTTCTGTTTTGCTTAGTAAAGTCCTAAACAAAGTGCCCAATCTGCAATGGAGGTTTGCCTTTGCCTTTTGACACACAGTCCAACTTAAGAATATTCTTGGGTTTTTGTCTGCATGTTTAGCCCTAGTAGATAACGCTGGAGTTTAATATTGTAAACTACTGATAGTAATGATACTTCAAAAGTATTTGTGAAATGATAAACAGAATTATTTCCTTATCTTTTAAAGTAACCAGGTAACCCCACCCTCCCAACTTTATTACTTGTTTTGCTTCAAATATTTTCAACTTCTTTGAAAATAGGCTGTTGCATCACATTTAGCAGTGGTCTGTTAGGCCAAGCTACCTTTTTGCTTGCCAACATAACCACCCATGGGCCAGTATTATTTTTACATTCCTTCAGGCAAAGCTGAAAGAAACACAAAATAGCTTGTGTCAGTGTGACACTGCTACTGGTCTAACTCACTTGGGACCTCTGTCAACTACTGAATACTCCAGTATTTTTTTTCTCCAATGTTAACTGTTAAATCATGAGTGAAAACTACTGTAGTATATTTTTATATATGCACACATCCCCTTATACGTTATATATATATACACACACAGAGATAAGACTAAGAGCTTTCTCTTCAAGGTAATAATAATAATTCCTTTTTACAATTTTTTGTGCACTAGAAGATTTATTATAGGCCAGGATCTTAGTGTCCTTTTAGCTAGTAGCCAAGAGAGGAATTTTTCTGAGAATATCTACTCCAAAATTCAGCTCTTCCCTTTTCCATGACATTTTTTCTTGCCTTTCTACTTAGAATGTATTTGAGAAAACACAACAGTGGAAGTTACTAGCTGCAACAGACTATTTACTCTTTGGTTGGGTTTTTTTTTTCTCTGGTCTAATTGCTTTTTTGCTCTCTCCCAAATTCCAGAGATATCTGGGCTTGCTTTGATAAGTCCTGGAAAAGTGAAAAAATTCACGTACTTTAAGTAGAACAAAACAAAAGCCTCTTCTGAGTGCACTCAGAGCTCCTTACAAGGCAGTCTTACATCCATTCTAAATCACCCCAAACCTTGAGAGAAGGAGGGTATGCTATAACATTCAATCCTCTTAAAATTTCCTCTGAGTAATTTGTTTCAGCTGAGCATAGGTATATCCCATTTCTTGCAAAGAAACCAAAAGCCTATGTGAACCACTCTGCTCATGGACAGCTTAACCCTCACCCTCCCAGCTGACAAGGACTGCTTCTGCAAGCTGTAAAAGCTTGGTGTTACACAGTTTATATAATTTAAAAGGACAATTAGCAGTTATTACATATAAGAGGTATTGAATAAATGATTAGGAGACAGAAGTCCTGTCTTTATCAAATTGTATGCGTGGACTTTGAATGCTTAACCATACTGGCTTTGAGTCTTGACACGACTAAATGGATAACTGTGGGTATGGAATGTTAGCAGCATGTTACAAAGAGTAGAAATGGGTTTGCCTACCCCTGCTGGCTTTCATAGTGCATTTTATAATGTGACCTTTCATGTGGTAGTAATTGGACTCAAGCCACCAATGAATCTTTAAACATTAGAGTGCTGCAATGACATAGTAATGACTTTCTGTCTCTACTAACATCATTCCTACTTGGATTCACATTCCATAACTAAGAGGTTCTCCTTCTTACTACCAATCCTTTCAGTCATCCAGGCTTAAAGCTTCATAGATAGTGCTCACCACTACCATTCTTCTCACAGATAGTAAAGAATTAAATTTTACATGTGCTTTCTCTATTAAAAAAAAAGACTCCCTCTCTGTTATACACTACAGTTAAAACCTTTGTACCAGGGTCCTTTAAAAATCTAACTTTTTAAAGATCACCAGTAATCCTTGAGTTCTCTCACAGATGCCACAATAATGGAGCTTATCAACCAGGACACAATTTTTTTAAAAAAAAATCACATTTGAAAATGCACACTCTGTAATGTTTCAGAGCTCATTAAAAGTTCTGGAGTTTTATGGAAAATTTACCAGATGCCCAGTGATACAACCATGGATTTTGGAAGGTGGTGTGAGACTTCTCTGGACAGACAGATGTGACTATAGATAAGCCACATGTATACTGAAGAAATTATGCTATAAGAAATGATGGAAAGGGCTTTTGTCTGCTCCAGCCTGTGTTTAATAAAATGCTTAAATATTCAGCAAGCCAAGCCTGAAGTTTGGTACTGTTTTAGGTACACAATCAAACCACAGCTAAGGGAAAGTTTGAAATTTTTTTCACTAACACTACCAGGGAGTAAAGCTTTTGGAGACAAGCTTTCAAAGAGGCCAAAATTCTTCATGCAGGAAATCTTTTTGATTACAGCTCTTCATTGTTGGTTTGACTGCACTAAACACTAAGGCTGAACTTTAAAGTGAAGCAGCTGCTTCCCTGCCTTTTAGAAGAAAAGCCTTAGCCTAGCCCATTCTTTCTATAGGTTTAGAAGGACACATACATTTCACTTACGATGATGACTCCATATGTATTCCTGAAGGATGTAGCTCTCCTTGTAGCATGGATCTAGATTCCGTGAAGGAACAGGAATTCAGTACCACAGCACTACTTTTTTTTACCCTGACATTCCCCAGAGGGCAGACTCCATTTTTAAGTGTCTAATTCTCCTATCATTTGGCACAGCCTATGTGCAAATCATTATGCCTAATAATTAGATACTGCAATGCTCAGGGTTGTGACATGAAACTTTCTGAATCATTAATATTATGCACCCTCTGTAATTCTTTCCCTTTCCAAAGGTTGTGTGTCATGCTCATAGAAATGCTGTGGTATGTCATATAGAGGCATGGAAGCATTGTGAAAATTGCCTTTTCGATAATGATATCTAATTCAAGTAAGAGCCTCTTTCTGCTATCTATTGAGCAAAGGATTCCCCAAACCAGTGATTTCTGGACATTTTGAAGCACACACCAGCTTTCTTTGAATCACTGTGAACCTTTAGCATCACATTGTTAATTGAAAACACTATAAAAGCAATATACTTCAGATCATTTATCTTGGCCCTACCACCTGTGTTTTTTGACCCCCTGATGTTAAAAAAGAAAAAAAAATAGAAGAAAATAAAAGAAAATGAAAACAAAAAAGAGGCAAATAAAGCTCCTCTTGACCATCACTCTTAACCATTCTTAACCATAGCTGAAAGATTATTTCCTAAGCCACTCTCTCCAGCTTGACCTCAGGTCCACAACAATGTCAAAGAGTAATAGAATAATCTAACAGTGTCTACCTGTTGCCACTTCAAGCATACTATATCCTACGTATTATATTTCTGTTCGTCAGAATCAGTCAGGAACTCTGTATCAGTATCTGACAACTTTTGTGCTTAATTTTGTCTATGCCATTCACTGAAAGTTTTGCCCTTGGATTTTAAATTTAAACTCAATCTTTTGATTCAAGCTGTGTTTCTTTTATCTCTACAACAACAAGCACAACTTAATGAGTATTGCCAAACCCTCTCCTTTTTATGCATTTTCAATTAGTTTTGCTTCTCACTGAGCATAAATCTCTTTTTAGAGACCTTTATATAGCAAGTCTTCTGTCCTTTTCTGCTGTCAGATTTGTTGTTTTCAGTGTTGCACACTGATTTCCTTATTTTTCTCCTTGACTTTCTTATGAGAGGAACTTTCTTGTCTCTGCTGATATAACCACACAGCACGAGAAAGGAGCAGGCATCCTGGAAGAAGAGTCAGTGCTGCAAGCGTGGTGCAAAAAGATCATATATGTCAGAGCACTGCCTCTCAATGAACTGGATTGGAGCTGCCTCAAAATTGCCCCCTGGATCCTCATTGATTGTCTTCACCGATTTTGAGCTCCGTACAAAAGTCTTGTGTCTAGAAAATGGTTGAAGAAATTATATAGTGGCTTTAAGCTGTTACAAGGTACAAGAGGTAGAGGTGTGACACATCAGTGCTATGGATATTTGGATGTTGTGCCATTTTGCACATGCCTTTTTCCAGAAGTTGCTTCTGTTCTCTTTTGGGAGATGGAAACTGGTGTCTTATGGTTGTCAGCATTCTTAAAATGCCTTTTAGCCCAGAAATGTAACACATTGCGTCATTGTCGTGTGAAAATCACAGAGGTTAATTTATTTTTTTTTCAAGAGCAATTTTTTCAAAAGTAATGTTTTAAGTGAAGTATGACTTCTGAGGAGGAACAGATTCTGGCCTCTCCACTTGAAACAACAGCTTCACTTACTTCATCAGGGCTTCTTTTATGAATATCTACTTACAGTTATAAATATATGATGTTTGTGATCTGGCTCATGACCTCTATCTGATTGCAGAGGACACCCCACTAACTGTGGTGTTAATACTGTTTCTTGGGATGATAAGGCATATTATGTAATGAGGTAACTTGAATAATTCCCATTAATTTAACTTCTGTGAGAGACTTCCCTGTTTTCTTTTATTGCTTTTCAGAATATGCTCTGATCACATTTGTACTGGTGCACTGCACCTTGTTTAATTCCACCTGGTACCACACCAGAGGTTCTCCTTGATGCTGTCCCTACTTCACCCTACATCTGCAGTTGCAGCAACCTTCTTACAGGAAGAGATTGCTTGAAGCCAGCTGAGAAAAAGGGGGAAGAGGTAGGCAGGGCATGGATCTATTCCATTACCACAGCCAGAGTGCTGTGGGAGAAAGCATTCTCTTTCATTTCCATACTTTCCTTCTAGCACTACAAAAACTGAACAAATAATAATTTTCACAAAGAGAGTAGAAATACTGCAAGAATCTGACACTGAATAATCATGTGGTCTTATTCCTGTGACTCCCATCATATTTTGCTGGCTTTTCCTCTAGCACATTTTAGGTTATCTTTCAATGTGCTGATGAACTTAAATTTGAGATCTCAGAGGTACTGATTGATTGGTTTTGGGTGTTATTGGGTGTTAGCTAAAAATGTCACTTTCCATTGCTTTCAATGTAGGTAAAATTTTGGTTCCAAATATTAGGAACATTTTCCTGCTCAAGACTGTACTATTACAAGTATGTAATAGCTCATATGTCAGATAGCAATTCAAGCCTCTCTCCAGGCCTTTCTTTCTTTAATGTGCTCATCAGTATTAGCCACTAAATGCATTTGCCTTAGGAGCTAGAAGATCTCTACTTTCTATTACCAACATTATGTCCTTAATAAGAAAGCATGCAGGTATACCACTGGTCTGTTCATCTTCATAAGAAGTGGGAAAGAACAGAGTAAAAATCCATAGAGGTCAACTCTCACAAGACAGAAAATAAAAGACAAAATTAATGGAAGCTTCTTAGGGAATAAAGCAGCATTTCCTGTCTGTGACAATAATCAGAACACA
>VWZI01022216.1:27107-39450 GCA_013396835.1 Psilopogon haemacephalus
GCTTTGTTCACTTTGAAGACACTACTCATGTTTATTTTATATACCAGATATAATATAGAAATGAAGAATGCTTTTACTCTGTGGAAAAGTAAGCTTTAGGTTGATTGGAATAAATAACACCACCAACACCAAACAAATGCTCAGCAGGTTTGGCAATGTAAAATTTTTATATGTAACCTCTCTGTTCTGATCAAACAGGGTGCTGTTTTCAAATGCTTGGGTTTGCTCAACAGACACACAACATAACATCAACCATACCATGTCATGATAACAATCAATTTGGATTAATAATTTCACTGTGACTTTGGCCAGCAGTGAAGACAAAGAAATTTGTGTAGAGGCAAATAGAACACTGATGCTTTCCTCATGTGCTTTCCTAACACCACTGATCTATGACTAAGGAGAGGACTGGTAAAGGGACAAAGGTCTTCAAGATTAAAGCTTTCCTGAATACATTCATTTTCTACAGCTTGATGTGAGAAAACAAATTTCCATAACGTAGGTTAGATCCATGGATAAACTTGCTATGTTTTGATTCATTAGCCTTCATTTCCCATCCAAAGCAACATAAAAAATTTCAAGAGATGTGGGTCTTGCTTATTTTACAAATGGTCCCTGAAGGTCACACGATGTATTTCACGGGTAACTTGCAGCACAACCACTGAATACCCTGCAAAGGTCACTATGTTCCCTCTCCAAAAGGAATATTAGTAATTTGCTTGTAAACCTTCCTAAACAGTAATCCAGAATTAAGATGATGTCTGGGTTAACACATCCTGCTCGCACAAGCCGCATCACACACACACACAGGTGGGATAGAAAATAACTCCAAAAAACCTTCTTTGGGTTGAGATAAAGAATTGAGATAAAGATTTTTACTGGAAATGAGAAAATACAATGCAAATTATCTTAGCCTATTTGCAGAAAAGCACAGCAAACACAGAAGCAGCGGCAGATCCAGCAACCACCCGCACCACAGCCAGCCCAGCAGAAAAGACCAGCACCCCAAACCTGGAAGTTGCAAGCAGCAACCGTAACACAAAGCCTCTCATGTTACAATCTGAACTTCAAGCCCCATGACACTTTGCTCCAGCCAGCACATTCATTTTGAATCTGGCATGATATTGACTATCAACAGTAGATTGATCTCAGCCCATGACAGATGATAAACTGCCAGACCCATCCAAGCTCACTACAGATTATAGAGAAACAACCTCAAGATCTGAAAGCAACATGATTCATTAAATTTCATTACCTGCAGCAACTGTTAACAGCAGTACAAAATGCAGCACAGCAAAAGGAGACAGGCCTCTTTCTCTGCATCCTGTAGCAGTACAGAAATAACAGTTCTGGCTGCAGTATCTTGAGCAGAGGACAAATTATCTGATCAATCTGGGATAATGACTGATGCTTGTTGCATTGACAGGCTCCTTTATCTGCACCCTATAAGGACTATGACCCTTTCAACAAAGCAGATTTCTTTTATGGACAAAACTGCATCTGAAGTTCTACCTTGGTTGCTTGCAAATTTGAGGGACCTGTTGCAGAACATAATATTACAGTTTTATCTACTACAGGAAGTTTCAGGCAATCCTGACTCCATCTATCTTATCCTTATCTATAGTAAACCCTGTTAGGTTTGTGGGGATTTTTTTTCCACATAGTTTAAATTTGAGTAAATTTTAAACCGTGATAATTACAGGTAAGGCCCAGAACAGAATACTTAAAAGTTGCTTTAAAATATTTTTATGCCTTCCTTGCCTCTTTTTAATCAAAACTAGAGCAGAAAATCTGTATTGCCTGATGTAAGAAAAGCTGTGGAGAAACATGGTGCTTACCTTGACAGCATTCTTAGTATGGTGGCAAAGAAGGATGCCTATTTGATTTCAGAGTCCCAGGGAAACAAGGACATGGGGAAGTGTTTGGAATGACAAGCACATTCAGCACTTCCTAGAGGCACAATGATCGAGACTGATTAGCTCGTATTCATAATATATTCCATGAGGACTTAAGGGAATGTGTGTTTTCCAAAATAATGTAGCAGAGGAACAGTGCTGTGGCAATCTGCCACTAGAGACAGCTCAAAATGCACTGAGGTACTCGACCATTTCAGAAAACAATTTGAGCCAAAGGCTATAACATATCAGCATTCCTTCTGGAAGGATACGTGGCTGTTTTTACTGGAAGAGGTAAATCCTCAGCTGTGAACATTGTTGTTTTTCCTAATTTTGAACCAGTCATCTCTATTCAAAAGACAGACTCTTTCTCACCTAAGGTGACCAAGAGATCAAAAAGCCCACAAGTCATGTCCAGTGCTTTGCAGCTAGAGCTACAGGTCTTATCACACAGTCACAGGTAATGAGGTTGCAACAGGCCAAGACGTGGTGCAGTTCCCCTCCTTTCCCCAAAGCATGATCAAAGTGACCTGCTAGTGTAGAGGCTGGGTAGCTCAGTTTGCCATTGGCTGGCAGGCTTGTTATTCTATTCTTCAATTCTAAGAAGGGAAGACCAAAAATTTAAAAATTGCTTGGTCTCCACACTTTTTTCTTACAATTAAACTACCAAATGCAGTAGTGACTTCTGAAATTTGGATGTAAGAGTTCACTAGAGAGAGGAATGGGAACCATTCCCTTCAGCCAGGCAATCAAATAGAAAACGGAACATTATTCTTGGCAACAGTGACCCAGCAGGGACAGAAACATACCCATGATCCAAACAATGCCATGCCAGTCTCACAGCAGTTGACAGGGGTTTGATGCTGAGTACAGTCAGGATTTCAGCCTAGGAATGCAGGAGCCTCTATCACAGTTCCCTTCCACCAAGTTTGTATTACTCCCTGTGCGTACCAAAACCTGTTTATTTCTGTTACCGATCCAGTGTGAAGCTATTTTTCTTTGAGTATGATTATCACTATGGAGAGGAAAAAGGTCCTGTGCCATGAAGCCAGGGCTGAAAGGATGTTCCATTTGGTGGGAAAATACACAATCTCACTTTTCAGGTGGTGGCTAGAACAGACCTTTTTAAGTGCAAGAACAGCAATGCACAAACTACTGAGAGGAAAATAAGGAAGAAAGCTCAGAGCTTAATAGCATGGAGACAAGAATAACCTCACAGTTAAACAGTTTACTTTTCAAAGGCAACACAAGGAGAAATTGCTTTGTGCAAAGAGAAAATTAGTTTCCAAGGTGTGTGCTTTCTACAAAGAGTCAAGTTAATTATTCAAAGCAGAGGCCCATGAATTCTCACAATTTAGTCATTCCGTTCTGACACATTCAGGCCCAGCAAGCTCCTTCTTATCACCTAGACTTTAGTAATTAGCTTAGACATATAAAATAAACTTTCTGGAGAATTCACTAGTGAGCAGGTACGACACCCTAATAGGGGTTTTATTAGGCATTTCTCTGCACAGTAATGTATTAGCAATCACTGTGACATTTTCTGCTGAGGGGGTTTGGCCTTGCTCGTTTTTTACACTTGCTGAGAAATAAATTTATTCATGGCAGAGACCTAATTCAATACATGACTCTGTTTACCCTGGTTTCCAAGGTAGAAGGTCTCTCAGAATTAATGAGAAGTGACATATACATCATAGAAGAAAATGCAGTGCCTTCAGACCAGTGTGACTGAATATATCTGTGAATGATATCTACTAAGTCTACAGACAATGGGAATGCAGTCCTAACTGCCCTATACTCCTCGCATTATGGCTGATACCAGCAGAAGAAAGTGACAAGATTTCTGTTATCTCCTTCCCAACCAAGTCAAAAATCAAAAATATGGAAGTACCAACTAGTTGTTTGGGTTTTTTTAACTTAGTTTCCTAACTTCAAAGAAACAGACAGTACCCTCCCAGGGAAAACATAACAAAGAAAAAGAGGGGGGAAAATGAACAAACAAGCAAACAAATCCCTCCCACAAAAAAAAATTAAAAAGAAAAAAAAAAAAAACCACCACAAAACCAAAACAACCAGGTATGACACTAACAGTATGTTGTGAATTTCCATGTTTTTCTTGTTCTTCAGGACATGAAGTAGCACATGGTTTATCTTGCATTGGCTACAGAAAGAGGCTTATACTGAAGAATCTAAAGCCCTTTTAAGATGATCCACAACCTCAAAGTGGCCCAATGCACAATTTTGTTGTGAATTTCCATGTTTTTCTTGCTCTTCAGGACATGATGTAGCACGTGGTTTATCTTGCATTGGTTACAGAGAGAGGCTTATGCAGAAGAATCTAAAGCCCTTTTAAGATGATCCACAGCCTCAAAGTGGCCCAATGCACAATTTTGTTTCAACATCTTGTAGTGTCTCTTTTACAACAGCACCTAAAAGAGAATGAACACATGCCACAATGTTTATGGCACCTTTCCCCTGGCAGAGAACTCTTCTGAAGGAGAATTTCACAAAGAATTTTTCACAAAGTTGTAAAACTTAGCAGAATAAAAATGCCCTTCAGAGCATTACACTTGTAGGTCACCAGTAGACATTCAGGGAAGTCTTCAGGACCTTTGTTTGTTACTGTTGATTCATTATAGTCCCCATGAATTGAAACAAACTCAGGACTGTAGACCTGTCAGCAGATAATCTACTTCTTCATCAGTTTCAGAAATATTTCATTGACAGCAGGATGTTCAGCAGTGGTTGTAACTATGTTCAGGTATATGCAGTATACCTGAACACATTTACAATGCACATGTAAAGTACAATCAAGGTGCACAAGTTCAGTAGGATCTCAGATGGGATCCTTTCAACTGTTGCCTTATGGTGCTCTGCCTCCAACTGAACATTTGAATTTACATTCTCTCTATAGAGTTTCTGTTAAAGTTCTGCTATGTTTTTTGTTACACCAGATTTGTCTGTGCTTGAAGATCATCTTGTCCATGATTCCTCAGCAAGTGGAAAAAATAAAGCTGATACATTAGCGCACTTCTGTAAAAGTTTGCCAGGTCAAGGCTAAGGTAGAATGTAGCAAAGTTCATATTTACACAGGTTAATCTAACAACTCATCTCAGACATTTAAATTTAAGACAGAGCCAAAGGAATAAAAAGTGAGGTGATAAGTGCTGTGAAAAGTCCTTCCTAAAAGCTAAAGAAACACTAATATCCCTTATATATAAAGCTGTATATGGCTACAGAGGACTGTATAGAATATGGAGTTTTTATTTAACCCAGCTCTGATGGAGGGCCTTCCTAACTTGCATTCAGAGGGAAAGTGCTTCATGTCACCAGTAAGGATGATATTACCCCAGAGTTGTCATAGGATCACAGTGGATTTAGTACTGCCTCTATTACCATTTAGCCATTCAAATAATAACATTGTTTCCAGTGAAGATTTTCAGGTATGCTTTGCTGGATTTCTGAGTGAAATTCCAGAGATAAAGTCACACCCTGGTGACCCTACCAACTGCATTATAATTTTTTGTACGTTCATTACAATGTTATCTTTTCCTGGATTTATGACAGTGATGGTAACTCTGGTGACACTTTCATACTACCTTTACAATAGCTCTCCACCCTGGGCCTGTTCTCATGGATACTAAAGATTAAATTAAACATATAGTATTCACCCTTTCTGATAACCTTAATCATGCTTGTGAACAGACCTATTCTAGAACACTTTGCACCACAGTATCGGCAGCACTGTCTCACATGTGGATTCATTTCTACTTGTGCTATTTGTTATGTCTTCTCATTTTCTTTCATTGTTGTGTCATTCATTTGAAAGCTTTTCCTTACAACCAAAGGGGCAAGTAACCTATGCTATCCAGAATCAGCTGATCCTAAACAAACAATAGGTTGGCATTTAGAAATCTCATTGTGGATAGTCTGTCAAAATAGAGACAGAATAGCCTTGCATAATAGAGACAGTTAGATGTAGCTTCTCATCTTGGAGTCTCAAAATCCTTGGGCTTGTTTTTTTTCATTTGGTATTCTGGTCCCTTACTAAACAGGAACAACATGGAGGGTATAATTTATTCTACATTACCTACTTCTGTTAAACAATGCTCCCAAGCACTCTGAAGGCTAAGTCATAGATTCATAGATTCATAGAATACCAGGTTGGAAGGGACCTCAAGGGTTATCCAGTCCAACCTTTCAGGGTAAGAAAATACTTTAAATGAGATGGCCCAGCACACTGTCAAGCTGTGTCTTGAGACTGTCTAATGAAGTTTATTCCAGCATCTAATAGTTTGACTGATGAATTTTTTTTCCCTCTCTCATTTAGTCTGAATCTCCCTAGCAGGAACTTGCCCCCATTACCCCTTTCTTTAGCATGTGTCTCTTTGTGAAAATGGAGTCTCCGTCCTCATTATAGCCACCCTTTATGCACTTGTACATGGATATGAGGTCTCCTCTAAGCCTTCTCAAGGATTAATAAGCCCACATCTCTCAGTCTTCCCTCATATGACACATCTTTCAGTCCTCTGATCATTCATGTGGCCTTCTCTAGACCCTTTTGTGGTGGATTGGGAACTTCCCTCCCTGCCCCCCAGTTAAAATTTATCAGGCCAGCTCAGACAGTTTGGAAGTAAGATAAAGCTGTATTTTGCAGCAAAGCTAAATTTCCAAGCACATATGCAAAATATATTTACAAGTATTTACAATTTAGCAATAATACAGAAATCAAATCTTCCCCTGTCCCAGGCAAAGAAAAATCCCAGAAGCAGCCAAGGACAGCCTCTTTCTTCCCAGACAAAAAAGCAACCAGCAAAGCTCACTGGTATCTGGTCCATCAAGGTTAACAGAGGCGATGAGAGAGAATCACGGAATCACAGAATTAACCAGTTTGGAAAACACCTCTAAGACCATCGAGTCCAACCTGTCACCTAGNTATAACTATAGATATATGTACATACATTTTTCATACATGTAAATTTAGCTTTGCTGTAAAATACAGCTTACTTCCAAGCTGACTGAACTGGTCTGGTAAATTTTTACCAGGGGATTGGGAGGGGGAGAGGAAGTTCCCAACCCACCACATTTGTTTTTTGATGCCCCAGCCTGTCCACATCCTTCTTGTATAGAGGAGACCAAACCTACATAATGCTTAAGGTGCAGCCTGACTAGTGCTGAGTAGAGCAGAACAATATCTGTATCCTTGCTTGTGATACCCTTATTGATGCAGCTCAGCATCCTGTCCACCAAAGCCCTCAGATCCCTCTCCACAGACAGGTGGCTCCCAATCTGAGCTGCGTTCCTGGGTTATGTGTTCCCAGGTGCAAGACTCAAGTTGTGGTTGTCCAAAACACATTCTGCAACTTCAGACTCCTGGACATTGCAAGACTCATATCCATATCTCTCTGATGTAAGCCTGATCCACACACAGAGAAATCACTACTACTACTTTTAAACCTTCACATAAATGTGCTTTGAAGGTTGTAGTAAAGGAAAACAACACTAGAAGATACCAAATTTCTCATACGTTTGACCTGAAGACAAGCTAATACCTTGTGATAGACTTGAAGGCTGAGACCTAGTTTAATGCAGTGTACATTAATCTGCAGTAGTTGTTCAGTAATATTTTCTGACTTAGTATGCAAAATGGGTATGGACCTGGTAAGAAAAATAAATAATAATAATTTTTTTTTTTTTAAACCTACAACCCTGCTGCTTTGAAATACATGATTGAGATCACTGCATTTGCTTCTCTGATACTATAAAAAGGACATATCTCCAGCTTTTAAGAGAAAGGAAAATGTCATAGTAGACCTGAAGGGCCAGTACATGTGCTGGCTTGCCCAGACATATTTTTCTGCCTTCCCACTGTTTTTGGGGAAGAAGCAATGGCAGGAAAAGAGGCAAAAGACCTGGTGCCATGGAGTCTGAGCACTCTGGCTGATATAACTTGTTTTTCTCCTGATTGTACCATGGTAAACAAGGTGCACAAGCTAGCCTTGTGCTAAGCTTGTGCTGGGCCTATGCTCTCCCTCCAATATGTTGCAAGCAAACCTGTAGCTTCACCCAAATATGGTCCTAACTGGGCTTACTGCCACTCTGATTGGATATGCATTGGTATTAAAAGCAGATAAGCAGATAACAGTGTGCTTTTGCCATGTTTATGCTTCTGTCCATGCTTTTGCTATTATACTGTGCTCTGCATCCATGTCTGTAATGCCTTATCACTATAATATAGCAATATAAGCTATACTGCACTCTGGAACCATTTTAAGTCTTTCCAAGAGCAGCAATTTGAATAAGCCTTCATGCAATTAGCAGCATGAGATACACATCCACTGAGACACATCACAAGACGTTTGCCTGCACCTGCCGGAGCAGCCTGCATCTCCTGAAGATGAGCAAGCCTGAAGGCACACAAATCATCGAAAAGCCAGGAACAGGTCAGAAACCATCTTGCCCCCATCCTTCACCCAGCAGCCTGGGCAGCATGGAGTGGAGCAGTTGCAGCCACAGCCACAGCAACAGCCACCACAGCAGCAGCCAGAGGCCAGACCAGCCAGAAAGCCTGAAAGTGTTCTGCACACTTTCAATTTGTTGATAACCCAGCAAGCTGGGAGAAGTAATCCTTGTGAGCAAACCTAAGCTTTGCATATCACCTAGATTCTGCCTTAAGCAGAAGGGGGCCCTGAGTTCCATCTAGTGCCTGAGCGGCACTATTGACCACAAGAGATCTCTTCCAGTGTTTATTAGTTACAACTGAATTGATCATTTATGCATATATTGATAGTTACTACTAGATCTAGATATCATTTATGTAATCATTCCATGGTTGTTACAATCACACAAGTTTAATATTAAAAACAAGCGGTTGGGGTGAAAAAGTTTGGATATCTAAAATTAATAAACAATATTAATATTGAAAATCATTTAGCATTAATTAATTATAACCCCTCCATCACAGAAAAACAGATTCCTCATGTGTTCTTCAAGAAATGGGACTGAAAGCTCATTTAGATAATGAATTCAGTAGAACAATATCTGACAAACATTCGTCTAGCAAGGCCTGAAAGCAGCAACTGCCTACTATCCTCACCAAAGGAAATACGTCTTTCTTGTTACTGGTTTTCTACCTAGTTTGAAAATTTCCCAGTATATGCTTTTGGTGTGAGTATATAAAGCATTTTGGGCACAATGGGCACATGACCACAAATATAGTAGTAAATATAAATAACAGCAATTCTGAAGGCAATCAGGTGTCTGATACATTATTTCTCTTTGACAGAAGCACAGAATATTTAGTTTTACTCTAGGTCATATAAGACTATCTAATCTTCTATTTTTCTCCTCTATGGGGTCATGTACTCTGTACTCCTAGGTTGATATAGTGTAGGTTATTCTAAAATTCCAATCTCAACAGATAAGAATCAATTTAGGGCAGATTATGCTTTCCACTGTTCATAGTCATGATGTGATTGAGTTTTTCTTCCTCATGTATAGGACTAACCAAACTCACTTTGATACTTGGAAGAGAACGAGCTTCTAGTGTTATGTGACCAGCTCCACACCACACAGATTCAGAATGGGGAAGCTGAAGTTCTTATGCTGGTTATGAAAGGTGAGCGATAGAACACATAAAATACTCATTTACTTGTCTGCCCCTGCTGCTGATTAGAGAGATGACTTTGTTTGGCACTGAGTCTTAAGAGAAATACCAGACTTCAGTAGATATCCACCCAGATGCTCTACACTTAGATAGGTAAGATAATCTTTATGCTAATAGCAGTGCATTCAAGCAGAAAATCAACTCTCACATAAGTTGTATGGTGCGAGAACATTCAGGTTTATGTAAAACCTCAAATTTCTAGTGATTAGCACCAAACAATATTTATTAGATAACAGTGGCAGTGATTTTTGGCACAGTGTGAGACTAATACCTGTAATTAAGAAGAACTTAACAAGCACTTGCAAAGTACTTTGCCTGACCAGTGCTGGATAAAGCAATGGCTGGACATAAGGGCCCAAGGGGTGGTGGTCAGTGGAGTTAAATCTACCTGGCAGCTGGTCACAAGTGGTGTTCCTAAGGACTCAGTGTCAGGACCACTTCTGTTTAACATCTTTATTGATGACCTTTATGAAGACACAGAGTGTGACATCAGTAAGCTTGCAGATGACGCCAAGTTAGGTAGCAGCACTGATCTGCAGGAGAGTAGTGAGGCTTTACAGGGGGACTTGTTTGATGGGCCAGCATCAATGGCATGAGCTTCATAAGGCCGAATGTCAGGTCCTGCACTTGGGCCACAACCATCCCGAACAGGCTTGGGGAAGGGTGGCTGGAAAGCTGTCTAGCAGAAAGGGACCTGGGGGTTTTAATAGAGAAACAACCCAGTATGAGCCAGCAGTGTCCCCAGGTAGCTAAGAAAGACAATGGCATTCTGGCTTGTATTAGAAATGCTGTGTCCAGCAGGAGTAGGGAAGTGATTGTCCCTTTGTACTCTGCTCTGGTGAGGCAGAGTTCAGTTTTGGGCACTGTGTTCAGTTTTGGGCGCTTCATTACACGAAGAATGTAAAGGTGCTGGAGTGAGTGCAGAGGAGGGCAACAAAACTGGGGAAGGGCTTGGAGAATAAGTCTTATAAAGAATCACTGAGGGAGCTGAGGCTGTTTAGTTTGAGGAAGAGGAGACTGAAGGGAGACATTGCTGTCTACAGCTACCTGAAAGGATGTTGTGGAGAGGCTGATGCTGGTCTCTTCTCACAGGTAAATAATGATAGAACAAGAGGGAATGGCCTCAAGCTACTTCTGGTAGGATTAGACTGGATATTAGGAAAAATGTTTACAGAGAAAGAGTGTCCAGGCATTGGAATGGGCTGCCCAGAGAGG
The DNA here is from genome assembly GCA_013396835.1 of Psilopogon haemacephalus. Lineage (NCBI taxonomy): Eukaryota > Metazoa > Chordata > Aves > Piciformes > Megalaimidae > Psilopogon > Psilopogon haemacephalus. Next base: position 37,884 of record VWZI01022216.1, read on the forward strand.
TGGTTGAGTCGCCAGCCCTGGAGGTCTTTAAAAGTCGTTTGTATGTGGTGCTTGCAGATATGGTTTAAGTGTAAATTTGTAGAGCAGGGATGATGGTTGGACTTGCTGATCCTGAGGGTCTTTAGCAACCTGAACGTTTCTGTGATTCTGTGATTCTTACAAAATCAGATGTGTTCGTTTAACTTGTTCCTTTTATTTGCTTACTTATTACCCCATTGTAAGGGTTATAGAGTGTCTTTCCCTATTTTTAACTCTATAAGGAGTTACAGAAATTGCACACATTGTTTATACAAAGCAGCAGCAAGATGGTTGAGGTCATCATGTGGGGTGTTAAATTCATGGATTCTTTGGGATGTATCCCCTTCTGCCCTGATACTAGCAGAAGCTTCAGCACTATATGGGAGCTTTTCCCAGCTGGCATCCCAGGTATTTTTAATGCAGAGCACTGGTCCACTGTGTAGAAGATACAGCAGGTGTTTGTTATCTTCATGGCAACATGTCTTCATTCCTGACACTGATACATCATAGCACATCTATTTTAAGATAAATACCATAAGAAGTTTATAAAGGGACAAAAGAAGTGTGGTCCTCACAAGGAGTGAGGCAAGGTGTTGTATCTGTGGCATGTAACTACAGCACATCCCAAAAGCAATTCCCTAGTCCATATCTGTCCTCATTAAAAATTATATAAGGAAATCTGTCTCCTTACTTCAGATGTTCTGAGTCTCACCCAAGCCTGTTATAAACCATATGTTCATATGTTGGGAAGCACAGAACACCAGCAATGACATCTTGTCATGAAGCTGCAAGTGCCCTTGAAAGTCGATGACCAAGGCAGTTCAGCCTACGAGGGACAATAAAAACATCTGTCATTTCATTCTGCTTTTCTGAGAGACATGTTCAGATTTTTAGATGCTTGCTGCTATGTCCTACAGCAGTGTGTGTTACAGCATATCCATTAATACCTGCCAGTCTCCATTTCTAAGGAGAAAAACGTCATTCAGGGGAATGTACAGTGCTTGTGAACATGCAACAGATGGAAGTTAAGAAGTAAAAAAGTGGAAGATCAGATCCATGGAGGTACTTCAGTGATAAATACCTTCATAAATCTCACCCTGCATGACTTTCCCAAAGCAACACAGAAAATCTGTAACAGAAGAAGAACTGAATTTCGATTTCCCAAGTCCTGAATTATCACCCAGCCACTGAATTTTAATGATTTTTAAATGATCCTTAGATAGACTAGATTCAAACTACTGACCCAAAAGCAAAAATTTCTTCATCCCATTACCTAGGGTTATCTCTTTAGTGGTCCCTTGAGTCATCCAGTATCTACAAAACTGTTTCTGAAAAGCAAATTATTGCTGTACAATAAAAGCCTTCTCATCTGCACTTACAAAATTACATAGTAAAATCTATGTACTGTAATCCAGCAGAGAGAAGTTTCTTTTGACCAATATATATTCTGCTGCAGATGATACAGGAGAGCTTTCTACTCAGAATTATTCTTTCTCTGTTGCTGCCATATTTTTTTTCTTTTGACAGAAATAAGAGAAACTGCAAATAC
>VWZI01022216.1:39721-50871 GCA_013396835.1 Psilopogon haemacephalus
AAAGATCTAATCCTGCATAATTGATTTCTACAAAACTTCTGTTGCAGTTCATTGGAATTCGTCCTCAATAAAGCTTCACAGAATTAATGAGTCCTAGAAAACCATGCTTGACCTTTATCTAGCCCAGGCTTTCTGGGCAAAAGCACAGTCTAGACAAGATGCTCTAACTATGTCTAGATGAAACTTTCAAGTGTCCAGTAATAGAGGAATGCATCACTTCTTTTGGGGAGATTATTCCAATGGCTGATGGTTCACATTGTGAACAATCGTCGTTTTCTGTCCAGTTGAAATCTCCTCAGGGTAACTTGTACTCATTACCCATCCCCATCTTTACCATGTTTCTCCCAGCCTGTGCTGTGCTCCTGGATTATGTTTCCCAGGCACAAGAACATACATTCATCTTTGTTGAACATCATAAGGCTCATGTTAATCTGCCCTTCCAGCTTATCCAGGTCTTCCCTGTGTCCTCTTTCTTACTCAGTTTGGTATCATAGGGAGACATCATCAGAGTTCACTTCATCTCATCGTTCAAATAATTTGCAAAGATATTAAACATTGGGCCCCACACCAATCTCCAGGGAGCTCCACTTGTGACAGTTTAGCAGTTTTAGCAGGATCTATATACCACCACCCTCTGGGGCAGCCTGTCAGTCAGTTCTCCACCTCGCTGCCCAGACCTCTGGTCTAGAATATAACTCATCAGTTTCTCTAGGAAGGTGTGAGAAACCATATCAAAAGCCTTGAAGAAATCCAGGTAGATCATGTCCATCACTTGCCTCACATCAACCAAGAAGTATTGATAGAGCAAGAGTTATGGTTTAAAGAATGGTTAAACATTTAAAGTATGGATACAGAAAATATTAATCTCTCACCTGGAAGAGACTAAGAAGTAGTTTATTCTGATATGATGAGTGAACATCTGCTTAATACCTTATGTGTACCTTTTTTATCAACAGGTAAACTGAGAAGATGACATTTTCAAGCATCTTCATGACTGCTGACTTGTCACTACATTTTTAGGAAATGTTTAATCTCTCACTAGACTTAAATTACAGCTTCAGAAAGTGCAAGGAACTGTTCAACGAAGCTCAAAACCCTCATGATCAATCACCTTGGGAAAAAAAAACCCAGAAAGTAGGTATTTTGCACAAATTCAGACAGAAAGACTTCTGCTTTCGTCTTGAGGATCCATAACTTCAGTGAGGTTCTGGAATAAGTAAATTGGTTTATTAAAAAGCTCAGTTTACAAGACTCAGTAAAAATAGCACAAATATTGATGCCAATTTATACTGGGAATTTACAAGGATCACTGAACTGCATACACCAATAAGAACAGGGCAAATTTAAGAGAGTACAGCCAAAAAGGCGAAAATTCCTATGGAGATGAAACTACTGGTGAATGAAAACAACAAAACAGATAACCAGGAATTTCACAAATCAGTGAACAAGCATTATTCAGAAAACTGGATAGTAATATGGCAGACCTGAAGTCTCTGAAACTCCTGATGCTTGCTGTGAGTTCATTTGGGTTGAAAACGTTACCTTTGAAACTTTTGTAATGCAGAAGAGTATGGAGTACAGCATTTCTACTTCAAAACATAGCAAGCATGAGGCTGTATGTAAAGACAGCACACGTCCGTTTATACCAATCGCCTACAGCAGAAAAAACATGCATGAGAGAAGGCTGGACTGAAGTCATGCATTACGAAGGTGGGGGGAAGTCACTCAGAGATCTAGGCTCCTTGAAGGACAGAAAGACTCCAATAGGTAAAGCAGAGATTTCCTGGTCCAGAAAGAAGCTTACAAGTAAGTTGCATTAGGCAGAGGCTAAGTGCTTCCTTAATCACTCATAGACAAATGTGCTTTTGTGGCACAACAGAATAATAAAATCAGCAGGCAGTATTTTCTGGTCAGCAGGACATTGTGGCAGGCCACTCCAAAATCCCTTCTTCCCCCGACCCTGTGTCTCAGGAGGTTTGAATAGGGGAAGAAGAAAGCATGAAACTGCTTCCCACCCCCACTTGGTGAGTGTGAAGGGGGAATAGCAAGAGGTGCCCTTTTCCACATGTGTACTGACTCACCTGCAGGGGTGAGGACTCTATCATCTCTCCAGGGCACCCTGTTGCAATGCCTGATCACTCTTTCAGTAAAGAAATTTTATCCTAATACCTGATCTAAGCTTTCCATGGTGCAGCTTGAGGCCATTCCCTCTTGTTCTATTACTACTTACCTGTGAGAAGAACTTCCTTTAAGGTAGCTGTAGACAGCAGTGAAGTCTCCCCTCAGCCTTCTCTTTTTCAAACTGAACAGTCCCAGCTCCCTCAGTCACTCCTCATAAGATTTATTCTCCAAGGTATTCCCCAGGTTCATTACCCTCCTCTGCACTCACTCCCACACCTTCACATCTCTCTTGTATTGAGGTGGCTAAAACTGAACACAACACTTGAAAACTGGCCACACCAGAGCAGAGTACAAGGGGACAATCACCTCCCTACTCCTGCTGGACATGGCATTTCTGGTACAAGCCAGGATGCCATTGGCTTTCTTTGCCACCTGGGTACACTGCTTGCTCACATTCAGTTGCCTGTTAATTAGAACCCCCAGGTGCCTTTCTGCTAGACAGCTTTCCAGCCACCCTTCTCCAAGGACACTACAGCAAGGTCACCCCTCAGCCTCCTCCAAACTAAAAAATGCCAGATTCCTCAACCACTCCGTATAATACTTGTACTCCAGACCCTTCACCAGCTTTGTTGCCCTTCTCTGGATGGTCCAGCACCTCAATATCTTTCTTGTAGTGAGAGTCTCAAAACTGAACACAGCATTCAAAGTTCATCCTCACCAGTGCTAAGTATGGGGCACAATTACTTCCCTACTGCTGCTGGCCACTCTGTCCCTGATATAGTCCAAGACAGTGTTTGCCGTCTTGGACACATGAGCACACTGATAGACAAAAGTTTTGATGATACTCCTGGACATCTGGAGGGAGAACCAGTTAGATAACAGTGAATATTTTCCACTAAAATAAATAGCTAGGTCTGTTTAATTAATTGAAATATGCAGCAAATATATTGTAGTTCATCATATCAACAATATGTTTTCAGTTTTTACTATGGGATAAAAGTTAAATTCCTTGTATTTTAAGTTGCAGTTTTGTTGGAAAATGTAAAATATTTAACCACTAAGGCAGTCATCATTCTCCTGCTGTTCTGCTCTGATTAATTCCTATAATATTAAACAGCAATTCATTTTATCCCTCTACATCACAAGTTCCAGCTGAAGAAGATAAGTGGCTGATAAAAGATCTCTGAGAACAGCAACAAATTATTCACTTTAAAAGGATAATAAAACAGCTACAGAGAGTGGAGTAAATCCTCCATAAGTTACACATAAGTTAGTCAGAACCTAAGTTACTCAGCTTTCAGCAAATTAGTCAATATTCTTCACCGTTGACCTGCTGTTGCCCAAACTTTTGCACAGAAACTCACTTCTGAAATGCAAAAGTTTATTTGGTTTTTAATGGTGAGGTTTATTTTTACTAAACCTGGTAATTTGTCTTGATTATTTTCTCTATTTTTTTATATTTAACAAGTAACTGTCATTTGAAGAGTTTTCTTCTCTCTTCCTTCTGAAGGGGAAGGAATACTGGGACACTACAGGGACCCACCTTTGGCCATTTCCTTTCAGGAGACATATTCCAAGTTTGAGGCCTCAGGTGTGAGCAAAGAAGGTGGTATCATATGATTTTGTTTAAAAATATGCATAAGTCAAAAGCAACATGTCTTGCTTTATTTTGATGTAAATAACTGACAGCAGGGAATGTGAATCATTGGCACAGTATGAATTTAAACATTATATGGCTCTCCAACCTGAGGTATGATGTACAAACTGTTCTGGAATAATTTTTTTTTATTATAATCAACAAACCAAATAGCAAAAAAAATCCCCTTTGCTAATTCTAAAGAGCCATTTTCTTTGCATTTAGTTCTTATGCAATGCTGAAAATTTTACAGATTCTAGTCTGTAAAATGTGGTGTTCCCCGGGGCCATTACTGGGTCCAGACCTGTTCAGTGTGTTCATCAACAACCTGGATAAAGGGATAGATTGTACTCTCTGCAATACACAGATGACACAAAGCTGTGAGGGATGACTGACACAATTGAAGGCAGTGCTGCCATACAGAGTGACAGCAACAGGCTGGAGAGTTGGTCAGAGAGGAACCTAATGAAATTCAACAACAGCAAGATCAGAGTCCTGCACCTGGAGAGGAATAACACAGTGCTTTGGGATGAATCAAGAATAGTGTGGCCAACAGGTAATGGGATGTTCTCTTCCCCTCTACTCTCTCCTGACAAGGAGTACTGTCTCTAGTTTAAAAGTGAGCTGCTTGAGCAAAGGGCTGTGAAGATGATTAGGGGAGTAGAATATTTCCCTTATGAATAAAGGCTCAGGCACTTGTGGCTTTTTAGCTTAGAAAAGAGAAGACTAAGAGAAGACTATTTGTAAGTGCTTATAAATACTTAAAGGGTGGTTGTCAGGAGGATGGGGCCAGTCTTGAATATAAAAGGCTTAGTTTCCAAGCCAAGTGATAAACGATTGAAAGGTTATGCTAGATAAATTAAGTTAATAATTTATGGATTTTTAAATGCCAAATTTTCTTCCATGCCCGACAAAGAAATTTTAAAAAAATAGAGCTTCTTCTTCACAACAGTCCTACATTATCTCTATACGCAGATGGTAGGAGCCTGTGGTAAGAGTGACTAACTGGGTAAGGAAAGCACATGTGTGTGCAACAGGGGTCTATGAAGATGATAAATAGATTGAAACATCTCTTATGAGGAAAGACTGAGAGATTGGCAGCTGTTTAGTCAGGAAAGGGGAAGAATGAAAGGACATCTTATTAATCTTTATAAATATCTGAAATGTGGGTGTCAAAAAAAGGGTGCTAGTCTATTTTCAGTAGTGTCTTGATAGGAAAGGAGGCAGTGTATGCATAGGAAATTCCACCTCAGGAGGACAGAGTCAGGCTCTTCTCAGTGATGTCCAATGATAGGACAAGGGGCAGTGGGTGCAAGTTGGAGCACAGGAGGTTCAACATAAACGTAACAAAAAGCCTTTTCCCTGCAAGGGTGTCAGAGCTCTAGAAGGGGTTGCCCAGAGAGGTTGTGGAGTTTTCTTCTCTAGGGACATTCAAGACCTGTCTGCATGAGTTACTCTGTGACCTGTCCTAGGTGATCCCACTTTGGCAGGTTGATTGAACTCAATGATCTCTAGTGATCCATTTCAATCCCTACCATTCTATGATTCTATGTGCTTTGTTGAGTCCTAAAGTCCTAAAGTCCTGTTGAGATGTTCTGCCTCATAAGCAAATGATTCCCAGAGGAGGAAGTTGTGGTAGAGGAACTGTCAAATACCTGAAAACAGTTGCTAACATTAAATGATAGCAAGATATGTCTTGTTCTGTCACCAGCTGTGATCATTGCTGCAGTCATAGAAGCCAACATATCCATGATGACACAGTTTGAAGCAAGCAGATGGAAGAACAAGCACTTGGCTTTTTATGATTAAGCAGCCTCATTCTTAAAGAAAACATTTTTATAGTGTCATGGTCAGTGACATATTTAGCTTAGTCCCTCAGCACACAATTAACATTTGCTAAAAATGTAATGACAACAACTTTTATTAGGGAAATATACCATAATCAGCAGCCGTTTGCAAATGTTGTAGTTTAGATGCCAAGTTGGAGCCACAGAAAGTCCATAGTGGAGCAATGATCTGATTCATTTTAGCAGATCCTATATCTGCTTTGTGCATTATGAAGAAAGGGTGACTGCATCATTTGTCATAAATGAACACCAAATAGAAGATCACTTCCCTTTCATATCAAGCTTGGTTAAAAGAATATCGAAATTTAGCTTCCAGCAGGGACATGTGAGCCTCATCACTATAGTCAGTTGCTATGGTAATGGCTTGTATAGAAAAGAAATTGCTCATAAAAACAAGTTGGTGGCCAGTCACATTAAAAAGATATCCTGTATTCGGCCCTTTCTGCCAATCTGACCAGACAAGCTGATGAGGTTTGTGTCCCTAGTAACAGCAGTGTACATGTGCTGTATAGGGGGACATTATTAGGCTTGAATTCAAAAGCCTACCATCTGTCAAAAGTCAGCAAAGCCAACAGGCAAGATCTCAAACAGCGGTTGAAGACAAGACTGTCTCCACTCTGCCTCTCTTGGTAGCAGAGAACATGGACCACGTCAGATTTCCAGGAGTCTCTCACTTGCAACCTGCACAAGCAAAATTGAAAGATAAACATTCAGATTTGATGCTTTTAAACAAAACAAGTTATAATACCATTTTGAAGATTTTGGGTTTTTTCTGAAGTCCTGTACTTCACTGACTGACTAGCGCTCCTGTCCTACAGTCAATTAATTATTAGTCTTAAGGATCATGCACTCAGAAGGAAATTTTGATGAATTATCTTGTTTGCAGAGAATGAGTGAAGGGTGCATCTGGACTTGCTGCTTTAAACAACGATTGTTCAACTGGAAAATCTAAAACTCAGTGCAACATTTTGTGAGGGAAATTACTTGAACAATATTTTTGAAAATGAGTTCTGTAATTTCTTCTTTCCTGAACTGGTAACACTTTTTAGGAAGCTTTACTGTCCTAAAGCTACTGTTGGTGTAGCTTTCCACCAACAACCTTGCTCAACCTGAGCTCTCAAAATCAAAGATAGGGAGTAAATTCAATCCTATCATCACAGTGAAAAAAACTGGACTATTGTCATGAAGGAGCAAGGAATCAATACGAATAACCAACGTGGTTGGCGTATTGTTCAACTTTATTAATGACAGGATGACCTTTTATAGTGTTTAGCTTATCAGCTAACGCACCTAATTCTGATTGGTAACATGAGTTCTGCAGGACACTGTCCATGCTAATCAGAAGCATGCTAATTGGTTGGTATAATTAAGCACAGTCTCATTCATTAATATGCATGATAACCTGTTATTCCTAACCAGATGACTTGTTATCTCTTTCTCCTGTGAGATGTGGCTGCCCTGCCATGGAAACCAGAGGCCTGTGCTAGGTTGTTTTCTTGAACCATGAGCCAAGGCCAAGTTTATCTCACAATCCCACAGACTATGAAACAGTGATCAATATGTTAATCAACAACCTGGATGAGAGCACAGAGTGCACTGTCAGTAAGTTTGCTGATGACACAAAACTGGGTGTAGTGACTGACATACTAGAGGGTTATGATGCCATTCAATGAGACTTAGACAGGCTGTAGAGTTGGGCAGGGAGAGATTTAGTGAACATCAACAAGGGCAGGTGTAGAGTCTTGCACCTGAGAAAGAACAATCTCATGGATAAGTATAGATTGGGGGCTGACCTGCTGGAGAGCAGGGAAGGGAAAAGGAACCTGAGGCTTCCAGATCATGGAATGATGACCATGAGCTGGCAATGTGCTATTGTGGCCAAGAAGGCCAGTGTCATTCTGGGGTGTATTAGAATGGCTGTGGTTATCAGGTCTAGAGAGGTTCTCCTCCCACTCTGCTCTGCCCTGGTGAGGCTGCATCTCAAATATTGTGTGAGTTTCTGGGCCACCCAGTTCATGAAGAACCTAAAGGGAAGTGCTTGAAAGAGTCTATTGCAGAGCCACAAAAGTGATTAAGGGAGCGGAACATCTTCCTAATGAGAAGAAACTGAGAGAGCTGTGGCTCTTCAGCTTGGAGAGAAGGCGGCTGAGGTGTGACCTTATTCATGTTTACAAATATGTAAAGGGTGAGTGGCAGGGTGATGGATCCAGACTCTACTCAGTGATGCCCAATGACAAGACAAGGGGTAGTGGGTGGAAGCTGAGGCATAGAAAGTTCTATGGAAATGTGAGAAAACTTTTTTTCAGTGTGAGGATGACTGGAACAGACTGCCCGGGCCGAGCTGCGGAGTCTCCTTCTGTGGAGATATTCAAAACCCTCCTAGATGCATTCCTGTGTAACCTAATCTAACTGATCCTGCTCCAGAAAGGGGGTTGGATTATATGATCTTCGGAGGTCCCTTCCAACCTCTGACCTTCTGTGCTTCTGTGATCTTACAAAAGTGTGTTTGAGAAGATGTTCTTTGTCCTTATGTTCTGTATAGTGTTGGACAAATTGCAGAACAAACATTTGCTCCTTAGCCTTTCTGTCACTTCTCCTTTAATGAAACAATCATGATAGACATGAGGAACATTTTATGAGTTTCTGATACATAACCTTTAACATGCCACAAACGTGTTAGCACAAAGCAGTTTATGGATCAGTGCATGGTGTTCTTGAATTACTCTGACTTCCATGTATACCTGCTAGCCCTGCTATCATGAACCCCTCTACGACTGCAGTGATTCACTGAGTGCAGGTGTATCAGTCAGGGCAATGAGCCCACACTCCTTTCCTTTGTTGAGTTGTTGCATGGAAGACATTGTCAAATACTTTACATCAACATACCAGTAAGAAAGGATAAAGGAGATCAAATATCTGTCTTTAGACTCTTTCCTTTCAGGTATTCAGTTCTTTCTGAAGAAAACAATGGAATTGGAACACTTCTGCTACAAAGACAGGCTGAAGGAGCTGGGGTTGCTCAGCCTAGAGAAGAGGCTCTGGGCAGATCTAATAGCAGCCTTCCAGTACCTGTAGGGGGCTATAAGAAGGACAAAGAGAGACTGTTTACAAAGGCCTGTAATGACAGGATGAAGAGCAATGGTTTCAAACCAGAGAAGAGTAGATTTAAATTGGATATTAGGAAGAAATTCTGCGCCTTGAGGGCAGTAGAATGGGTTGCCTTAGGGAGGTGTTTGTGGCCCCATCCCTGCAAATATTCAAAGTGAGTCTCAACAGTGTTTTGGGCAACCTGATCTTGTTGAGGATGTCCCTGCTGAGTGCAGAGGGGGTTGGACTAGATGGCCTTTGGAGGTCCTTTCCAACTCAAACTATTCTATGTTTCTAGGAAAAGTCATATATAATATATCATAAGATAAAAGGAATTCAAACATCACATGAGGGAAAAAAAAAAGTTAATTTTCTTTAATTGCCAAGTATATTCAGATGCTGTTGAGTTAATTGGGTAGCAATGAGCCTCGGTGCCACATGGAAATGTGTTCTTTGTAAGTTTCACAGTGAAGCAATATGACACAGAAACAGGACTGATTTCTTTTTAAAATGCAAGTGATGAATCAGGCAAAGCCTGACCCTTTATGGAACAATATGCCTCAATTTCTGCCATGCGGTAGGGAGATACGAAGAATTTTATTTCAGGCTGTGATTTTGGAGCTTATCGTTATCTTTGTGTACACACACACAGACAAAACAGACAATAAGGTTTTGGGCAATCTCCCAGACATAAAGAATATTAAGTAACACTAATGATATGAGTCTGAGCTACAGAACCAGCACTCTAAAATAGCTTTACTCACCTTCTATCATTCCTGAAAATATTCTTCACCAGACTAGTACTTCTTCCTTAAGCTAAGCATTACGGGACATGTTATGTGACATTGGCTGGATGCAGAGACATATTGAAAGAAGAGAAGAATATAGACGGATAGCAGACATGTAAAGAGGTATGGATAAGCAGGCAAGATATCCTAGATATCCTAGATATCCTGAGGTCTCAGAGACTAAACTTTAGTTTCTAAGATCCCTTTACAGATCTAGTATTAAAATTATTAGCTGAATTCATTGGAGTTCAATAGTGACATGCTATGAAAGTTGTAGAGGAAAATTAATTTTGCTTTGATATTTACACATGAACCTTACAATAGAGCTGCAGCAAGATTCTTCATTTGTAAGAAACAAATTCCAAGTACCAGATGGAAACAAGTTTCAGTGACCCAAGGGAATTTATGTGTCACCACTTTATGCCGATGTTTTGTGACCTGTATCTATCTCTCTTCATGTCTGGCCAACCCGTGGAGGATGTGGCGTGGATCTGTGCTGAATTTGGCCTTTTATGATAATGAATTCTGCCAATAAGTATCCTGCTTCTCTTCTCTGATCATTTCCAAAGGCTATGAGCAGGTTCAAATTATTATTGAACTTTAATTAGGAGAGACTAGTTTGCATACATTTGAAATGTTAATCACTGTTCAGTCAGCTGGTGAATTTTGGTGGGTCACAACCTGCTCACCGCTGGAACAGTTTTGTAGCTCTCACTGCCTGTTGGCATCAACGCCAGAAGCCAAGCAAGGTAGGATGTGTTTGGACAGCATAGCACCCTCTTCAAAAATGTACACAAGTGGGAAGACAGAGAATCTGAGCTGATTCAGAAATTACTGCCTCGGCATCAGTGTTTCTTCAAGCATTACCTACTGCCCATATTTTCAGATACTAGTTTTAAATTGGTAAGTTGCCTCAGATAAACTGCACAGAAATTGTATTTATTATGCAATGCTTATAGTAAATAGCAATGTGCTAAACATATTTCAACTCGAATTATGGACTACAAAACTTTTTTTTAAGTTCACTATCAGAATAAAAATTCATTTGTGGCTTCCATTATTCTCACCTGCTTTTATATATGAAACAAAATAAACCAGCACTTTGAAGGACGTGTTTCTACATTTTGAAGCAGCCTGGCTAATGAGGAAGTACAAACACTTGAAAAGTGCAGTTATACATGGTGCTTGAAGATAGAAATTATTTCCTTAAAGTGTTTAATCATGCTTTCCAAAACCACTTCCTCTGGTGACCTAATCACATAAATCATAGTAAAAGGTTAAAGATGAAGTTCAATTGCACCAAATTACATGTGATGGTTTCTCTGAAATGGATTACTTTCCATTAAAGACTGAACTCATTCCACTAAATAACCATATTCTTCTCATGGCCTCTGGACAGAAAGCTGCTACTCTTGTCACACTCTCATATAGATGGACTTGTTGCCTCTTAAAATTCTGCTGCACGAGAAAATAACAAACAGTCATACAGCCACTTTGTTCTAGAAATTAATCACTTAACTACTGCCTTACTCCATGCAACTAAAATGTCATATGTTGTATAATTTCTGCAGAAATTCCTAAAACTCCCCTTGTTTTACATCAGGAGAAACCAAAGCATAGACCTACATCGGAGAATCACAGAGCTGGAAGATTTCTTACTCACACACCTTT
>VWZI01022216.1:63523-81527 GCA_013396835.1 Psilopogon haemacephalus
AAAAACTAGGGAATTATTTTTGGAGTCTGACTCTAGTGTCACCAGGGTTTGGAAGAAAGAGAACAGAAAGTTGACATACAGAGCTTTGACTTTGACCTATGTCTTCTCTTGTTCTGCATCTTGTTCTATGCTACATCATCCCCGAGAGAGTTTGCAGATTTATAAACCCTAGGACTAATTTATATTATTTTTTGCTACATGCTCAGTTGTGCCTATCAGACTATTAAGAAATTAATAAGGTCTCAGTATCTGTCATTGCTAATTTTAAACAGGAACAAGGACATGCCAAGCCATAATATTGATGCATTTGAAAATACGTTAATTGTCCTTCTCATTATTCAGCCTGCTTAGCTACTTTTCAATACTTCTTTCAGAAATAAAAATCACAAGAGATATTTTAACATTTTAAAACTCATATCTGAGTTCCTTTGAAATGACAGTTCCCTTACTAATTGAAAACATGAATTTCATAAGGATTTTTGTAGAGAGATCACCAATTAGAGATAGAAATTAATGCACATTTGGTGTACTCATCTGCTTTTCAACCTCAATTACTGATTAAAATTAGCTCTCAGAATCCAACAGAACTGCTAACTGGTTTTCAGTACCAGCAGTTCTCAACCTGGATTCAGAAGAACTACAAAACATTCAGTAGCACTTCTGTTGCAAAATATCTCTGATAGCTGTAAAACAGGAAGCAGGCAAGGGAGTTTATCTTTTTCTCCCCAGCAAGCCTGAGTTATTCCTGCTAACTCCAACACAGGCATGCTTGTGCAGTAATGACTCTATATTCCCTGCAGGCTCCAAACTGACCATCTTACAGCCTATCAGAGAGTAAGTATAAAGAAGCATAATGAATATTAATTCCAATGTAATGCAATGGAATGGTAGTCCTTCAAGTAATAAATCAGAAGTGTCTCAGTGATAGCAAATGTGGGCAAGAAAGTGGGCAATGTAAGGGGGGTGGTGGGGGGGTGGAATGTGTGGTATGGACTGTCTATATGTGTGTCTCTGCATACAGAAGTTGATCGGCTTTTTTTTGCCACTTGTACTTTTTGAAGTGAGGACCATAACTTCTTTGACTCTATCGCTTTTTGTGCCTCACTGAAATTATTTATCCAAGGGAGGCATAAATCTCACGCTCCAAGCAAACCAAACCACTTATTTTGCACATATACATGTATTTAATACTCTAGATCACAAGCCAAAGAAGAAAAAGAAGGCATCATCCCAGGAAGAGATGGGAGAGAAGGATATGGGTTAAGAGTTTCAAGAGGAAGGAATTTTGCTCCTGCAACATGTTCTCAAAGAAAATCAATATCTATAACCTAAAAATTATCTACTACTTAAGCATTTAGCTAAGAAATCTTTGTGCAATATGCACTTAAACTCTACTAACTTGCATGTAAGATATTAATTAGGTTTTCAACAGCTTCTCCTGCTATGAGAGACAAGGGATGCTCTGCATATCTGTAAAAAATTGTTTAGAGTTCACTATTATTTTTAGTAGAAAATAGAGGCATCCATATGTATAAATACTACAGTCCACAGAGGTGCATACATCTTCACAGCACTACATGGTGCTGCTCTGAAGGAAGAAGGAATTCCTCAAGAGCGGAAGGAAAAGAGGAAATTGTGGTGTTAGACTAGCGTCAGTCTCAGCAGACTGAAAGAGTTCAGACTGCAGCCATGAGAGTTAAGGCTAATTAATTTCCAGCTTCTGGACGGCTGTGCACTCAGGGCTATTCCCAAGCCCAACCAGACAGTGCTGGTGACCTCTGTCTGAAAAGATATGGCACCTTTCAGTTGATTACCAGTTGTAATACCTGAGGTTGGGAAAGAAAATGTTAGAGGTTCGTATAAAGCTCATCTGAAACTTGTGTTTAAACTGCTTGTTGGCTCCTGCTGACAAAATATGAACCACTGATACTTTATATGGAGTTCAAACAAAATTTCTGCCTGATCATACACTGACAGTGAATATCCAACACTGGGTGAAGGACAAGGCTTGTATCGGATGCTGTAAGAAGAGTCTTCCCATGCCTTTGGAAGGTTTGTGCCCAGATTTCTGCCACAGGAGGACATACCTCCAAGCAGGACCACTCAATCCACCTTAATTCAAGAACTAAATCTAGTCTGAGCTGTGTACAAAACTAGCCACATACTTCATTTTCTCATCCTATAAAGGACAGGCAAAAGATAAATTCATGTGAAAGGGTAGACATTCCCCATGTATTCATTAGAAACAGAAACAAATACCTCTGGAGTTTGAGTTTCCACACTTCGGACAAAAAAATACAGGGAAAATCAAAACTTCTCACTTATTAGAGGTCTAAATGTTTCTTCTCTCATCCCTCCAATGAAGGCATGAAACAGCTCTAGAGGCAAGGTTGCTGGAGCATCTTTCTAAAGCCACATTGCACTGACAGTCATATATTTTGAATAAAGTCTAGCCTCCAATAAAAAAGTAAAATATTTGTTTCTTATCTCACTGCATCCAGTACAGCACACTTTTAATATTGGTAGCCCCTGCCAAACACATTTAGTGTCCTAGCTGATATGTGCTTTAGCAATTTTTGAAGTGGCAATAACATAGACTTGTAGCAAAGAACAAGCAGTGTCCAATAACAACAGTAACTTTATTTGGAGTCCTCCAAAACTGATTCAGTTGCAGTACCAGACAGCTGTAATGCAATCAACAGCACTGGCCTGTGAAAGACAAAAATCATTATAATAGAACACTGCAAAGCAAAGGAGCCTAACAAACATGTGAGGACAATGAAGAGGGAATATGAAGTGTTAAAGGAGGGAGGACAAAAGAAAACACAGATCATATCACGTGTCTGTGCCACACATCTTATTAATACAAAGAAAGAATCATGAAAAATCATCCCTCATTTATTTTCCTTGTAAACAGTGGATGCCTAATAGATTTGGTCACTGATCCTCTGCAGTAATGAAGTTGTACAAGAATAGACACTCCTAAGAGTGAATATATGAGCAGGAACACCCTGATTCTCCTCCAATTTGAGGTAATCTGTATTGGTTGAAAAAGAAAGAAAAAATAAGTCTATATTTGTGAAGTTAGTCTATATATAACACCCCAAGCTTTGTGGGTACCATTTTCTCAAACTGTGTTTAGTTCTGCTTTCCTTTCTCTCTGATACTATATGTGTACAACAGCAGTCAAGGGGGAGGGTAAATCCTCATTCCCACTCAGCATTTTTCACTCTCTAGGAAGCAACAGAGAATAAAATACAGCCTTTCAAAGAGAAGGGAACCATGAGGGAGGATTTTACGGGAAGAGCTATGCTGTGTCTCAACTGTGTGTACCATTCTAAAATCTGTTTTTTCCAACCTTAACAACTGGAAAGAAGGAGAGTTTAAAAAGATAGGGAATGTCTTTTCCTAGTTCCGTTGTCACTGGTAAGGACCATGGATTATTACTTTGCATGATGCAGTTCATGGCAGACAGACAGTTCTTAAAACAAAAAGGCTTAGTGTAGTAGTCACACTTCTTACTGTGTGTTGAAGACTGGCAAGTAAAAATGAGCATTTAACCTGTGCTGCTAGTAGAAGTGCCTTTTCCTCATTTGGATAATATGTTTGGTAAGTCCCTCTCCAAGGTGCACATCCCTCTTTGGACATGATTCTTTCCAGGATTGGTACAGTTTACTATTAAACATGTACATGGGCTTCAAAGGCATCATTTAGAGTTCTGATTTTACATTTATAAAGCATGCTGATACCCACTGACCGCAGAACATCTCTAACAGTTATATGCAAAATATCTGAGATGTCATTTAATCTCAGGTGTGATCAAATGGGGAAAAAACATGGCTGTAGGGTATTCCCTTTCTTCCTCAGATGCTTTGTGCTTGCATGTTTCTAGCTATAGTAAAAAGCTTTCTGGTGCTGCAGTAAGCACAGAGTCCTGTGGTGTAAAGGGAGTCAGGGGGTGGAGGGAAAAAAGGCATGGATAATATTTAGTTCCAGAGTAAGACTGTAGCTCCCAAAGTACTCCACGAACTCAGTGTTTCAATTTGCATCTGGCAACATCCAAACACAAGCTCAGAACTCCTCATATGCAAGGTGTGAGGCAAGGGAT
Organism: Psilopogon haemacephalus; assembly: GCA_013396835.1. Classification (NCBI taxonomy): domain Eukaryota; kingdom Metazoa; phylum Chordata; class Aves; order Piciformes; family Megalaimidae; genus Psilopogon; species Psilopogon haemacephalus. The sequence goes on from VWZI01022216.1 coordinate 67,632, forward strand.
AGGCTTCCCAGGGGTAGCATAGCCTGGGACAGCAAATCAGAATGAACAAATTAAAGCATATCCTCACCACTAGTGTTTGCATTGAACCAAGCTGTACCAAAAAAAAAAAAAACTTGCAGCTATATTTGCACATGACACCAAACTTGTGTGGGTGGTAGTGCTTATCTGCTAGAAGGTAGGAAGACTCTTCAGAGGGATCTGGACAGCCTGGATTGATGGACCAAAGTCAGTTGTGGAAGGTTTAACAAAGCCAAGTGGCAGGTCCTGCACTTGAGTCACAACAACCTGCAGGCAATCCTACAGGCTTGGGGCAGAGAGGCTGAAAGATGCCCAGCAGAACAGGACATGGAAACACTGTTTGACAACTGGCTGAACACGAGCCAGCAGTGTGCTCAGGTGGCCAAGAAGTTCAAAAGCATCATGGCCTCTCAGGCCAGCAGGAGCAGGGAAGTGATCGTCCCCCCATATTTGGCATTGTTAAGGACACACCTGGAATACTGTGTTCAGTTTTGTCCTCCTCAGTACAAGAAGGTCTCTGAGGTGCTGGAACATGTCCAGAGAAAGGCATCGAAGCTGCTGAAGGGCCTGGAGAACAGGTTTTATAAGGATTGGATGAGGGATATGGTGATATGGCAAACTACAATATATTTGCTGCACATTTTAGTTTTGCTTGTTAATAATTCAACACACCTAAGTATTTATTTTAGTGGAAAATATTCCTTGTTATGTTACCAGTTTTCCCTCGTCAGACTCTACCCAGAGTACTGTGTGCAGTTCTGGAGCCCCCAACACAAGAAGGACATGGAACTGTTGGACAGAGTCCAGAGGAGGGCCACAAAGATGATCAGAGGGCTGGAGCACCTCTGCTATGAGGACAGGCTGAGAGAGTTGAGGCATTTCAGCCTGTAGAAGAGAAGACTTTGAGGAGACCTTATAGTAGCCTTCCAATATCTGAAGGGGGCTTACAGGAGGGCTGGGGAGGGACTATTCACAAGGTCTTGTAATGACAGGACGAGGGGGAATGGGTTTAAACTGGAAGAGGGGCGATTTAAACGGGATCTTAGGAGGAAATTCTTCACAGTGAGGGTGGCAAGACAGTGGAACAGGTTGCCCAGGGAGATTGTGACTGCTCCCTCCCTGGAGGTGTTCAAGGCCAGGCTGGGTGAGGTCTTAAGCATCCTGATCTATTGGGGGGTGTCCCTGCCTATGGCGGGGGGTTGGAACTGGATGATCTTTGAGGTCTCTTCCAACCTAAACTGTTCTATGACTCTATGATTCTATGTCCAGGAGTATCATCAAATTTTTTATCCATCAGTGTGCCCAGGTGACTAAGAAGGTCAATAGCATCTTAGCCTATGTCAGGCACAGAGTGGCCAGGAAGAACAGAAAAGTGATCATGCCCACCACTTAGCACTGATGAGGCTGCACTTTGAATCCTGTATTCAGTTTTCAGGCCGCTACTACAAGAAAGATGTTCAAGTGCTGTACCATATCCAAGGAAGGGTGACAAAGCTGGTGAAGAGTCTGGAGTAAAAGTCTTACAAGGAGTGGCTGAGGAAACTGGGATTGTTTAGTCTGGAGAAAAGGAGGCTGAGGGGAGACCCTATCATGTTGTACATCTCCCTGAAAGGAGGTTTTACGTCAAGGTGGATGTTGGTCTTCTCTCCCTAGTAACAAGTGACAGAACAAGAGGAAGTGGCCCCAAGTTTCACAAGGGAGAGTTTCAATCAGCTATTAGGAAAAAAAAAAATCTTTACTAAAAGAGTGATCAGGCTTTAGAACAGGCTGCCCAGGAGAGGTAATAGAGTCCTCACCCCTGCAGGTGTTCAAAAAACTTAGATATGGCACTTTGGGATATGGTTTTATGAGCATGGTGGTGCTGCATTGCCAGTTGCACTCAATGCTTAGAGGACTTCTTTTTAACCTTAAAGATTCTATGTGTCTAAATTTAGTTTAAAGCTCTTTCAGTGATCCCTGAGAGTCCCTGTGCCAGGATGCTTTTCCCCTCTTTGAGACAAGTGTATGCCACGTGTTGTCAGTAGGTGTGGTGTGTAAATCAACACAGGATTAAAGAACTGAAAAGTCCTGTGGATGACACCAGACTTGGAGGCAAGCATTGATTGCTGGCTCTTCCCTCCTTACTCCCCACAACTGGAAGGACAGAGCACTCTGCTTGTGCTCCTGATCTCTTAGCCAGTCATCTCAAGGCAGTGAGGTCTCTTTTCACTGCCCTAGAACTGCTCGTTTTTACTTCATCACTGCCTACCTGAAAGATTATCAGGGGACATTAGTTTGGGGACTGCCTTAGGGAAGGAATTTTTCTCCTTACAGCACTAACCCAGTCCCCAGAGAGGCAGCAGACATCCCTAAGACACGGGATTTGGTCAGCACATGAGGTCTTCTGCTCCCTTCAGAAGCAAGCCATATATGACAACAACCCATCTTTCATTCTTTACTGAAGAGGTTTAGATGTGGGTTGTAGACCAACTAAACCTGGCAACACCTCTAAAATGGGTGAATCCTCATCCTTATCACTGTTTATGTTGCAGAGAATTGCACCTGTTTTACAAGGGCACTTGGGAAGGTGGTGTGGTAACTGGGGAGACACACTTGCAGTGCGGGTTGCTTCATTGCTTAAGGTACTGAACAGCAATGTTTGTAGCATGGGCCCTGAGGGACAGTAGCTTTAACCAGATGCTCCCTTGGCATCTGCAGTGGAATTTCCCGAGTGGGAAGAAGCCATTGACATGGCCTTGGGGCTGTGGGGACCATGTCTGTGCCCTCAAAAAGCTGGTTCTTATCAGGGGACTGTGAAAGGCAGCAGGAGAAGGGGAAGGAAGCAACACCCAGAGAGGGTGTGACAAAACCAAGATTTTATTTTCTATTTTCAAACTAATGGCTGCTGAAGCCATTAGTACTGCCAGCAAGGTGGTCTCTTGTGGGATTGGGGACAGTCATGGTTGCTGTGGGCTCTCCACTATGGGGCACGTTTGGTGCCCCGAAGTGAGCAGCCCGTGCCCTGGCTTGAAGTGGAGGCACTGTGGCTGCAGCTTTGGGCAGAAGGACCTGCTGCTGGGACCTGTCCTGGCTCCTCCTGGGACTGCTCTGCAGGGGCAGGAGCAGATGTGGGTGCTTCCTGCACCATGGAGCCTGCAGAGCTGCTGGTGGAGGCCAGCGGAGAGCCAGCAGTCTCCGTTCAGGAGGTGCTGGGGCTGTGGCTGGCTGCAGACCTGTTGCTCTCCTCGCCAGCCCTGTAGGAGTGCAGCAGTGTCTGGGCCTGCTCCCTCCATCGGTGCTCGATGAGGCTGATGATGCTGTGGACCACGAGTGCCGACTCTTCCCCCAGGGCAGGATACGTGACCCGGACCAACACCTCCCTGTCCAGCCCGTACAAGCACAGGTCTCCCAGGATGTATTTCAGTGTCCCCATGGGCAGCCACCTCTGTCCCTTGAAGACTCCCTCCAGCTCAGAGCTCAGTCAGCGCAGCACAGGGGAGAGCAGATGGTGACTGTGCCCAGTCCCTGGGCAGGAGGCCACCCACGGTAGCCATGGCTGTCTCCCCATCAACAACTGCTGGCCCTGGCCAAGAATCCCCCATGGAGAGGATGGAGGGGACACCTCAGGGCCGTGAGGGCTGCCACTGCTCCATGGCCAGGAGCTCTGCCTGCCTGGCTGCTGCCACTTGGCTGCTCTGCTAGGGGCAGGATGACATTCTCCAGGTAGTCATCTTCTCCCCGCACAGAAAACCTCACTGTTGCTATCTGTCTTCCACAGAGTGGGCAACTTGATATCTTTTTTGCCCACCACGGGATTAAAGGAGGCCTATGAGAATGATGAGGATGGGCTTTATTATAGGGCCTGTTCCAACAGGATGAAGGCTGCTTGTTTTTAAGTAAAATAGGGGAAATTCAGCCCAAATATAAGGATTTTTTTTTTTAATATAACAATGGTGGTGAAACATTAGCCCAGCTTGCCCAGACATAAGGTCAGATTGAATGAGGCTTTAAGAAACCTGATGTAAAGATGTCCCTGCTCACTTCATGGGGTTTGAACTAGATGATCTTCAAGGGTCCCTTCCAACCCAAACCATTCTGTAATTGTATTATTCTATGGCAAATTCTGTATTTTTATTGCACAGCAGTCCTGGCAGGGCCAGAAGGAGTTGTTCAAATGAAAGGCTGTGATAAGGAATTCAGGGAGGGGGCAAAGGAGAGGGAAGGAGAGAGAACACGCTCCTGATTTTTTTGGGTGCATCTCCATCACTTACATTAACACGGCTTGCTATTGACAGAGACACAGCAGTACCTGAAAGACAGTGGATATGTCACCTGCATACTACAGAGCATCACTCTGCTGTGATCTTGGTTGATTTGTATTGTTTGAGTAACAGTGAATGCAGGACATCCAAGACAGGACCAGGGTCCTACTGAGTGCAGTGGGATACACATATAAAGTCTTCCATAGCTCACTTACCCAGGGGTTGCCAGACATTGAAAAAAAAACCTTTTCAATTTCCACTGATTCTCCAGTAGCCAGGGTAGATCCCAAGGCCCTGGCAGCAGCTGCAGCGGCAGAGGACACAGATTGATAGGGAACTTCGCACAGGCTGCAGAAGGGCTGCTTGGCTCAGTTTACTGGGCTCCTTCCTCCACTGTGTCATTTGCTGTTGTTTTCTCACTCTTGGAGAAAAAGGTACAGAGGTAGTGGTTTTCTGCTTAAAGAGACATGGCACAGGAAGAGTTAAAATAAGAAAGCCTGAATGTTTAATCTGCCAGAAACATATGAGAAGAGCAATCAAATCTGGGATAAGTAGCTCCGAATGAGGTATGCCTGATTGCTTTAGGCCATGCTGTTTGTCAGTCTTTTAAAATTCAAGTCATTACCAGATGCTGATCTGCTATAATATTGTGATATTTTATCTGATTACACTTATCTGATTGTGCCATATCTGCTATTTGCCTTCCCATTTTTCCATGTATATTAAATGCAGGTGGTTTTATTATTCAGAGAGCTAGAAAGTGTTGACTGCTCTGAATATAAATGGGGATATTATATCATTACCTTGCTCTGAAAGCAGAGTCATTCAGTGTGTAAATCATATGCAAGGTACCTAGTGGAGACACAATAAACCATAATGTCTTGAGAGAGAAAGCAATGAGGAAGGGATAAGGAGATAAAAATTTAAGGCATTGTTAAAGAAGGATAATCTCCATAATCCTATTTAAGTTCTTTCAAACCACCGTTTGTTGATAGTATAACCTTTATATTCAAAACTTTTTTTAAGTTCATTAAGTATCTCTTGGTGGAGTTATTGCCACATGGAACTTTATCAATAATGGTACTGAATAGAAAACAAGATCATCAAAGAACTAAGCCTTTTACCTACTTCCAAAAGAATGAAGAAGGGACCCACATATTTCTGCAAAAGTTCTGTGGACCCTTCCTCACCTCATCACAAGGTTACCTGGGAGTAGAAAGCTTCAGGATTCCCTGGAGAAATTTATAGGAATCATTTACAATATCTCCAGACAGAAGATCAGGGTAGCAGGGCAAAAAGACTTCATCTTAGATCAATATGCAGATATAATAATCTAAGAACCTCTTTTGCTTACAAGCAAAATTCCTTGGTGACTGCACTGTGGTAAATTTAGACCTTGATGAACCCCACTGTGAGGGTGTTTAGAAATATTACTAGGTTGCAGAAAGGCTGAGAAGGAGACACCTCTGGAGACTACCTAGCCCAGCTCCCTTGCTGAGCTAGAAGAGAGTGTGCACCCGGTTTTGGTCGTCTCCAGCAATGGAGGCTCCACAGCCTCTCTGGGAAACCTGTTCCTGTGCTCAAAAGTCAAGACAATTAAGTTTTCTTACATTTAAGTGGTCTTTCCTGTCTCTTACAATTTGCACTCATGGTCTCGAACTGTCACTGGGCACCTCTGAGGAGAGCCTGGCTTCATCTTCTTTACTTCCCCCGTGAGGTATTTATACACATCACTTGGGTCACCCACAAACCTTCTCTTCTCCAGACTGAACAGACACCCAGAAGCTGAAGAAGGAAAACAAGAGAATGAAAGACAAAACAAAACAAAAACAAAGGCAGAAAGAATCACAACTATTGAAGGTTAGTTGAAAATTGCAGGGAAAAGCATAAGGGCAGCAAAACAAAAACAAGCATTACAGTAAGGGTAACAAGCAGCAAGCAGAAAGAAAGAAATCTGTGAGAAGGAGAAAGAGATAGACATATCCCTCAAAGCAGTGCCATTGTGCTGTGTCTCTCTGTTTTGCTCTGCTTTCAGAAAGCAGGTGGCTGCACAGGCAGAGGCGTTCATATCCACCTCTCCTTGATTCTAGCACTAGAGAGAGGATTTAAAGTAAATTGAGCTCAAACTCAGCCATTTTTTCCTTGTTGTTAGATTTCTGAGATTAGGGGATAAAGAGAGTATGAGATTAAAGGAATTGTATATGCATGCAGGTATAACTTTCAGCATTTTGATGAAAATTTACCTCAAAGCTCACTCAAATATGTTTGGATAAAAGACAAACTTTTACAGAGACTGTATGATAGAGTCAAAAGTGAAAGACAGTGGTGCACATTGCCAAAGACACAAAAGCAACCAGGGAAAATGAACTGTGTCAGGACTGGTTTTATTTAAAGTATCTGTTGTATAGTTTATAGAGGAAATAAATATTACATTTGTGAAATCTGAACATTATACTACAAGTAGAGGAGCTGTAAACACCAGCTAAAGCAGAACAGAGTCAAAACTCTTTTAAGAAATTAGAAAGACAGATTGATTAAAAATAGCAGAATGAAGGTATTTTTCCAAAAGACCCATCTAGCACAAAGTTCTCTATACGCTGTGTTTCCATGGGGCAGTGCATCCAGAGTCACAGTCTTTCCCAGGGTGTAAATCTGCCAACACAAAGACATGAGAAGCAACCTGAGCTAATCTAGTCATGAGTGAATAATACCATGTTTCTTGAGGTGAAGAAGACTTCTGAATTCTTTGGGGTTAGGATCCCACTCTCAACAATTGTTTCTTCTGGTGTACAAGGAGAAGGGATGAGGAAACTGGACATTTCTCAAAGGGCTGTGATGGACACAGACACAAACTGTTGGTTCTTACTCATGTTAATACATAATTATTTGATTTCTCTTTTGTCCCTTAAGACACTGAAGAAGAAAAATAAAGCAAAATAAAATAAAGTAAAACTAAGAATACTATCTTTACCAGGGTGTAACAAGGGCTAAGATCTTTGGAGGACAGAAGGATCAAGGACTCCCCTGGAGGTGATGTGGCAGGACCTAACAGCCAGGACCATCCCACTGCCCTACTGGAGACCAAGGTCAATGGAAGGCATCTGGGGTTAGCCCCAGTTCCTGGCAGCTAACACCTCCCTGGGAACAGGCACAGGAAGTGTTGGGCCAGATGGTAGCCTGTGAGTACAGGTCAGGATCACACCCAGTGAGAGGACTCACTGTCAAGACACAGTCCCAGGACAAGAGTCTGAAGCCAATTCATTTGAGAAAATGGTGTCAGAGGTAAAACAGCTTTCACAGTTCCTGTCTTTCTCCAGCATTTGTTTATATGTTTATTGCTGTGACACTTCTGCTAGAAAAACAGCTTTGTTTTCACTGTTAATCCTTAAAGAAACAAACAAAATCTGTGAAGTCATTCAGTGCATGCTGAAATTATACAATAAATTCTCTCAGGCACAGTGCTGCAATGTCTGGTTGGGCTTCTAGTCAAGATACAGGTTTCACACAGGCAGCACACCTTGCCCAGGTACACACTGTGAACTGCCTGAATCCTCTGCCCTTGTCAGGAGTGACTGAGAGCTGCCAGCTTGCACTGGCCATCTGCTGTAGCTGGAGGTGAAAGTTCCCAATCCCTGCAACAGGGCTGGCCAGTGTGGTTATCACACCTGTATGCAGTTGTGCTGGTTTGAGGTTAATTGGAATATTTTAATGAGAGAAAATTGATCCCTGGTTGTGAAAATAAAAATAATTATGAAGTCTATATCATTCATTGGTTTGCTGAGAGGGACAAAAAAAGCTAAAATGTAAATAATCTTTCTCAGTCTGGTCTGTGTTGCTGGATCTTTTCATTTCCTCTTAACTCCAATCTAATACCTTTCCATCAATCTTGGCTAACAGAAAGCAATGTAAGCTTTGCTGGCTTTTGTGTTTGCTCTTGTTTGTCTGTCTGGTAAAGTAGAGGGGGAAAGAGAGGGTGGCTTTGGAGCCCCTTCCAGGCAGTTTCCTTTGTCCAGGAGGGAGTTTGGATTTCTTCATTGTTTCTAATTTGTATATAATTGTAAATACTTGTAAATATATTGTATATATATGCTTGTAAATTTTGCCATGCTATATAAATATAGCTTCATCTTACTTCCAGGCCGTCTGACCTAGTCTGGTAAATTTCACTCGGGGGGAGGGGCAAAGCTCCTAACCCACATCAGCAGTTTAGCATCTGTGAGTCACAGCCACCTGCCTGCTCTTCTGGCCGTTTTTCTCTTTCCCTTGTTACTTCCATTTCACTGCTGCCTTTATTCAGTTAATGAGAAAGCCCACTCAGTTCCTTTAGAGACACCTTCAGGCTTCTATGCAAATTTTATCAAGAATTGGCTTGGTTGATGCTTGGCTAGGAGTATCATTTTCCAAATAGCTCAGTGACCTCAGAGATTTCACAGCATCAGTTGAGGCTTTTATCATTGAAGTCACCGTAGCAAACAATTACTTCAGGAATTTTACCCATCATTTACCAAGTTGGTATGTTACAGAAATTATGTGCAAAAAATAAGCTAACAATTCCTCCACTAACACTCACCATTGGGTAGGACAAATGCAGTTACATATTCCATGAAGTTCATATGTATTAATAGAGTTTTATAAGATCAAATTAGGACACAATGTTGTGGATTTTTGTTCCAGAGGAAATGCCAGTTAAAAAAGCTCCTTCCCCAGATGTTGAGTCTTACTCTTCCCCATGTGCTTCTTCTCAGTTACACTAACACAACTGTTCAGTAAGGCTGTACTGAAAGCAGCACCTGGGTTAAAAGCAGCCCTGTCAAGAGGAAAAAAATCTTGTTTACTTCTAGATCCCACTTAGCTCACTGGCCAGTTTAACATGCTGTGATGTGCTCAGTCTGGCTTTTCAGGTAGTGGAATGCTCCAGAGCCCAGGAAGAGGCCACCTGGAGCTCTACTGTAGGATTTTGCTAACCTAGGTCACTATTGCAGCGAAGACACTCATCATCTCAGAAAGGTTTCAGCACTGTTTTAATCTTTGGCTAGCTCTTAAAAAGTGAGATATGAACTTGTGTGTCACAGAATTACTTCATTACTAAGGAAGCTTTCCCCATGTCCTTCCATCAACAAATATACAAGCAAACTTCATTCCTACCCTTGCTTTGCATTTTTTTTCACTTACAAATGGAGAAAACAAAAACGTTCATCGTTGGCTCTTCCCCCCTCCCCTTACTGCACTACTACAGCTAAAGACTGGTACTAAGTAGCTGGGTAAAAACAGAATTTCGTGTGGAGTCTACTGTGTCCGTTGAGTCCCTGATCAAAAGAGAACCCTGTATCCTGAAAAAGCCAGGCATATTTGCTGTATGAGTCCATTCAGCCTGCCTGTACACTGGCAGAAGTTTTTCAGGGAATGAAAACATTTTGTGAAATGAAAAAAAAAATGAATGGAACAAAAACATTTAATTGAGGAAAACATTGACAGCCCCTAATTTCATTAACACTTGCCATGATCTGTCTCTGATTTTTCTTTCAGGAATTTCTGTGCAGAGACTCCATCCATTCAATCTCCCTTATGGTTTTACGGTTACTCCTTTCCCAAAGATGGCTTTTGCTACCTCCATCTGCTGGTAAAAATATATGAAAAGAGGCTGCTTATTTATGTACATACATACACACATGCTGAGCATATATGCACACACAGGAAATAGTAGCAGGGTGCTTTTACGTCTCTCTGTTCACCTGGAAACAGACTATTTTACTTGGTAGAACCTTCAGAAGCTAAAAGCTCTGTAGCATTTCTGAGTCAGATGAAACTTGTAGCCCTGCAAAAAGAGCAGACCTAAAACTTGACGAAAGAAATCACTTCTCAATTACATTTTGCAGTATGAGTAGGATACAAATATAGGCATTCTAGCGAACTATTTAGAGATCTGTTCCTCATTCTTGGCAGATGGTGCCTGCACGTAGTATCCAGATAAGGCAGCAGTGCATTCATTAGCATTGTTAGCAAAATAAATATTTTCAATAACAAAAAAAATATATCAGATTAAATAGTTAGTCTGTATCACATGGTATAAACAGGCACAACAACCTGCACTCTTAGGTCCTTTTCTGCCAGGAAGATTTCCACTCACTGTGCCCCAAGCCTGTAGCATTATATGAGGTTTCTGTGACTGAAGTGCAGGTCCCAGGACTTGGCCTTATTGAAGCCCTTGTGATTAGCCTCAGTCCACTGATCCAGCCTGTCTATATCCCTCTGTAGAGCCCTCCTAACATCCAGCAGATCAGCACTCCCACCTAACTTGGTATCATCTGCAAACTTTCTGAGGGTGCTCTCAATCTCCTTATCCAGATCATTGATAAAGATATTAAATAAGACTGGCTCCAGGCCTGAGCCCTGGGAAGCACCAGTAGTGCCCAGTCAACAACTGCATTTAACTCCATTTCCCACCATTTTCTGCTCCTGGCCATCCAAACTATGTTTGATCCAGCATAGTGTATCCCTGTGCGGGCCTGTGGCAGACGGATTTCTCATGAGGGGAACAGTATCAAAGGCTTTACTAAAGTCCAAATAGACAGCATCCACAGTCTCTCCCTCATCCACCAAGTGGTACACTTTGTCTCACTTAGAATAAGAGGAGATGCTAGAGTAAGGTCTCATAATACAAAGACTCTTACATGGACTGTGCAGCTCTTCAAAAAGAAGGGTGCTGAGCTGCTGTGAACATTCCCCCTCACTTTTCTGTTCTAGACTAGCAGCAACATTGAGTCTTCAACAGCGAAGTGTGTTGAAGTGTTATTCATTACTAATGCACTTCACAATCAGCTTTTCTTTTAGCTTGTAACTCTGTACCATCTGGGTACTGAAATGTGTTTTGAACACTGTCCTCTCCATTATCTGCTGCAGAACAACTTTCTGTACTTGATTTTTATAAAATATCTACTGCCTTAAGATCTTACACCACAATATTTTTCCAGAGGTAAATGCATATTGGATTTTGTCAGTTTTGTTTTAAGGACAATATTATATTGAAACACAAAGAAACTCAATTACCAATTTGATTTGATTTAATAACAGAACCAACCAGTTTGCTGTGTAAAATAATATATCCTTCCCCCCTTTTTTTTTCTTATAATATATATAAAGCACCTGTTCAATATTTTTTTCCCCCACAAACCAGAAAGTACGTTAGCAGCCTCTGGTTGGCTATGAACAACGCAAATCCTTTCCACTCTCATCAACTGAGGGAAAAATCTGGCTTATTAAAACTAGGCTGTGCTTCAAAAGCAGGGAAGGAAGAGAGAAAAGATATGAAAGGGACAGGGTCAGGAATAGTGTCGAGATTTGTAGCTGTTTTCCTCCATATAAGTCTCAGGATTATCCTGAGAAATGGCTGTACTTCTAATGACAAAAGATAAAATTCTATTAGTTATCTGGTAAGGCATGTAGGGGAATCCATAAGAGCAAAATGGTGTTAGAAGAAACCTCCATAGGGAGACTTAGCCACACCCCAAAACCAGATAGATAGGAAAATTAAAACAAACAAAAAAACAACCACAAAACTAATCTGAACACAAATGCAGAGACAACTGCACTGTGAAGCTGCACAAGTTGTCTTTTCTGCCTTTACAAAAACTTCATTAGTATCCAATGCAATTGCACAATGGTTCTAGCCTTGGAAACAAGCATGCAGGACCAAAATTTATGTGCTGGGCCAGGAATTTTTACAAATTTTCAGTTTGCCCATAAAAGAGTGTCAGTTTTCTCTCACAGATATAAAGGAAGTACCTTTACACTATCAAACACCAGATTGAACAGAGCAAGGGATCATGGACGAACAGCGAAGACCTGATGCCATTTTGTTGAGAAAATGAATATGATGGGAACACTAAGCCTAACCAAGAGCAGCAGCCAAAATAGTCACTCCAATAGTCAACATGGCAACACCCAAATAGCTTTGTGGACTGAACCTCTGATCTCTCTGCCTGAGTTGCCCATCTCAATAAAGGAGATCATAGTTTGCCCTGCTCCACAGGCCAGTTCATTATGACTCTCATTCTTCCTAAAGAAAGAAGCTGAAATTAAGAAGACTGAGTTTCTCACCACAGACAACTGAAGGTAGGACCAAAGAGCTCATGGGAAACTGAATTCCAGGAAAGCTGTAATTCAGAATCACAGAATCACAGAATTACAGAGTGTTAGTGGTTGGAAGGGACCTCAAAAGATCATCTAGTCCAACCCTTCTGCCAGAGAAGGATCACCTAGAGCCTAGATCACAGGAAAGTACCCAGGTGGGTTTTGAATATCTCAAGTGAATGAGACTCCACAACTTCCTAGACAGCCTGTTCCAGCATTCTGTCATCCTTACAGTAAAAAAGTTCTTTTTTATGTTTTCATTGAACCTCCTATGTTCCAGCTTGCACCCATTGCCCCTTTTCCTGTCACTGGAAATCACTGAGAAGAGCCTGGCTCCATCTTCCTGTCACATATTTATGAGCATGAATGAGGTCACCCCTCAGTCTCCTCTTCTCCAAGCTAAAGAGATTCAGGTCCTTCAGGCTTGTCTCGTAAGAGAGATGACCCATGCCTCCTCTAGGCAGGAGGCAATGCTGTGGGACAAGGTGCAGCTTTGGGGAAAAGATCCTGGGTTCTGGTGGCAGAAAATCAGAAGATAAGGAAAAGTTTTTCTGTCATGATCGGTCCTGGGAGGCAGTGTCATCTCCCTCTTCACAGAGTTTTCAGACCTACAAGATAAAACTCTGAACCATGCTCTGTCCCCATGGCGGAGGGTGCCTTGGGCAGGAAGTTGCAAGTGGGGATGACTCGAGGTCCCTACTGGCCTGAAGTATCTTATGAAGATCCAATGTTCTCAATTCAAGGAGGACATCAGAATGCTGGAGAGGATTCCTGGAAGATCTAATTAAAGATGAATTAAGTAACTGGGGAAAGTGCAGTGCAGAGGAAGATTTTAAGCATCTCAATCTTTTTGACTCATCAGAAGCAGGTTAGTGGATGCATTGATCACTGTCCTTAAGCACCATTTAGGAAGCACAAACCTGATAATAGAGGGCTTCACAGCCTGCCCCCAGAAGGCATTACAGGGCCTAGTGACTGAGACAAAGAAACTCACAAAAAGAAAAAAAATGAGCTGCTTTTTTTTTTTTTTTAATTGAGATAATTAGGGATTGAATTTGTGGAAGTTGTCTAGTCTCAACAGATGTCACCAGGTTTAACTGTGGTTGGCATTTGGGCCTTTATTTCTGAGAACACTGAACCTTGACTAACATTTCCTTTTTTAAAAGATTCAACAGAGAGTAAAGTTTTTTCAGACTAAAAAAAAAAATAAAGGATGCATACTGTGGTGNATCTATATGCAAGTATTTATAATTATATACAACTTAGAAATAATGCAGAAATCCAGAATCCTTGCTGGACAAAGAAACTACCCATAAGAGGCTCAAAGCCTCTCTCTCTCTCTCTCTCTCTCTCACTTCCTTTCCCAGACTAAGGGTCAGCAAAGATAATTTGTTATCTATTAATCGAGAGACTAGAGTGAAGAAAAGGAGAAGTGAAAGGAGCAAGGGTTCTGAGGCAGAAGTGACAGAATTATTTACATTTTGGCTTTTTTATCCCTTTCAGCAAA
>VWZI01022216.1:90871-107043 GCA_013396835.1 Psilopogon haemacephalus
AACCACCGTGGTTCATCTATGAGGAAAATCAAAACTTCTGTTGCAGTCTAGGGTATAATTAGATTTTTTTTTTTTTCTCATGCTGACCAACACTTAATGTATAATATTTTTTTTCCTCAATAAATTGGTTGATCAAAAGCCAGGGAAACTATTTTGTTTCATAAATAATTCATGACTGCATTTTACATGCAAATTTCCTCTTCCACCAAATGAAATACTGTATTTATTTTTCAAGTAAAAAAAAAAAAAATCAAAGTGATATTGAAAAGAGAACAACAAAACAGCTGTATAATAAATATTTTTAATACGATGGATTCTTTAACTGTGCAGTGTTAAGAATCAATATAGAAACTCAAATAATTTAGCTGATCTGTTTTTAACCTATGCAGCAACAGTACAATATCCTAAAAATTCATTACCCCTTGTGTAATCAATCACATGAAGTATCTATATATATCTATGTATATCTACATAGACATATAATTTTATTTTTGTAAACAGCTTAATTTAATTTTATTGGAATCCTTCTCCTCTTTTAATTTCAAATTTAATTAGGCTCTAATTACAAATCCTCTGTCATATGCATAGTAAACCTGTTTCAACTTTGTGAGACTCCAATATTAAAGTTAGTACATGCAACTTCTTGATACAGACTTTGAAAAAATAACCTGTGGCAGTTAACACACCACAAAGTGAATTTTTAAAGGTGACCTGGAAAACCAAGAGGAAAATGAAGCTCAGTTTAGAATTAAATGACATATTCCTGCAGCATGCAGGCAGTAGAAGGGAACGACCTCCTAGTTTGTCATTGCCTCTAGCAGCATTTCCTTGTTGCCAAATAGCTGCCAAGGTGTTGTTCTGCCACACTGCTAAACAGACTTTGCACCTCTGACTGTATCCTTTCTTTTGGTGGCAGAGGAAACGTATTTCTAATTTACAGTCTGATTTACAGTCAGCTTTCCTGAGACACCCTAACTCATGCCTTGCCAAGGCATGGCTTCTGCATGAAGTACCTTTTTTTGCTATTCAGTGGCTGGCAGAAACACAGGATCACAAATTTTAGAGGTTGGAAGTGACCTCCAGAGATCATCGAGTCCAACCCCCCTGACAAAGCAGGATCACCTAGGGCAGTCTGCACAAAAGTGCATCCAGGCAGGTCTCCAGAAGGCACTCTACCACCTCTCTGTGCAACCTGTTCCAGTGTTCCATTATCCTCAGTGTAAAGTAGTTTCTCCTCATGCTGAAGTGGAACTTCCTGGTTCTATCTTATATCCATCATCCATTGTCCTTTTACCAGATGGCACTGAAAACAGCCTGCCCCCTTCCTCTCAACACCCATCAACTCTCAGCCTTCTCTTCTCCAGACTAAACAGCTCCAGGTCTCTCAGTCTCTCTCCGGAGGGAAGATGCTCAAGTCCCCCAGTCATCCTCGTGGCTCTCCGCTGAATGCTCTCCAGCAGGTCCCTGCCTCTCTTGAACTGGGGAGCCCAAGTATTTCAGGTGTGGGCTCACTAAGGCAGAGTAGAGGGGAAGAAAAACCTCCCTAGACCTGCTTGACACACTTTTCTTGAGGCATTCCAGGATGCCATTAGCCTTCTAGGCCACAAGGGCACACTGCTGGCCCATACAGAGCTTGCTGTTCACGGGGGGGCTTGCTGACCACCGATGTCTTTCCCCACGGAGATGCTTTCAAGCAGGGCAGCCCCCAAACTGTACTAGCGCACTTGTCCTTATCGACCTCCACACGGCCCAGCATCCCAGCCTGTCGAGATTTCATTGGATGGCAGCAGAGTCTGACAGGGTCTCAGCCACCTCTCTCTAAAAATAAAGAGGAGACACACATAAGTATGCAGCCAGCAATGAATCACCTCTGCAGGTAATGAAACCACAGACATTAAGAGTACCAGTGAAAAAAGGAAATGCGTAGGCCTACTAGCAATTCCATCAATCAGCTTTTACTGCATTGTACATTTTTCTTCAATATTAAGGACCGATCTTTGTTCATTCATGTTGCTTGGGATTCTACAAGCTTCATCAGCACTGTGGCAGATTGTAGAGCTGGGAAATGAACCTTGACATGAAAGAAGAGAGGCAAACAGTGTGGAACAAGCTCCCCTATTAAGACATGCAGGGTTGCACAGTGAGATGAAGTAAATGCCCTTGCAGATGAGCTTTCTGGTTTCCACCAAGGTGTTCAGTGCCTCAAGGGTCAAGTATAGCAGCAGTAAAGCTGATTTTTACAATCTAACACAGGCCTGTGACTTCACAAATAACAAGACAGCATGTCTAGGTTTTGCCATCTCTTTTCTGTCATTACCTGCTTTTGCTTATCTGTACTCAAATAAATCACAAGTTCACCAAACAGCCTCGTGAAATTGACTAAACACCCCACACACATACTGTGAGGCAGTGAAGTAACCTTTTTGGACTGTATACATCCATATTCTAGATTAGATCTTCTGTTTGCTAAAAAAATAGAAAAAAATATGTTCCTGTGGATAACTGACTACAGTCAGGTTAGACTTACTCAGATCACTGCCATCATTTATTGAAGACTACAAGTTTCTCAGCGAAGTTTATAATCAGATTTACAACACACTGTTTTGCTACCATTTTACTCATGGTACCGTTGATTCTAGAGGAAATAAATTATACACTAAGAAATATTTAAGAAGTTTGTTACTCAAGATAATGCACTTGACTACCAACAAAGAAAGTGAAAACGGTAGAAAAGAGGGTAAAATTAAACAAGAAAAAAATAAAAACAAGAGAGGAAAAAAGAAAAATAGTAGAAAAAAAATTTATAAACCTTGCAAGAGAATTCAAGACTTGATATCTGAATGTGTCTGCAGTAATATTACAAAACTGCAGGTGGAACTTATGTATGCTGCTGTTGCAAAGTATCTAATTTGCTTTTTAACCACCAACCAAGGGAAAACCAGAAATAGTAATGTATAATTCTGCATTTGTCTTTGCAAGGAACACATTCCTAAACACCATACCTAAAAAAAAAATTAATCAATTTGTGTGTAAACACACATAAATGTTATAAATGCATGTGATTAGCAGCCAGCTATAAAACCAGCACTAACACCACACTAAATCAGAATTATTTTAACTGTTGTATGAAATTATAGCAGGAAAAATAATCTTATTATGCAATTTATTAATACATACCCTTGCAATGGATATTTTATTTTTAAAGGTTATATAATAAATAAACACAATTTTTTTTAAACAACAAACATACTGAAATTCTNTGTCACTTGCAGGCACTTTTGAAACTCTGAATACAACATGGTGCAACTGTTTACAAAATGTTTATAAATATGTGAAGGGTAAGTGCCAAGAGGGTGGAGTCAGCTTCTTCTTGGTAATGCCCAATGACAAGACAAGGGGCAATGGGTGGAAGTCGAGGCAACATGAAGTTGAGGAAACAAAGAGTTTTTTCACTGTGAGGGTGACAGAACACTGGCACAGGCTGTCCAGGGTCACCGTGGAGTCTCCTCCCTGGAAATATTCAAGACCCACCTGGATGCATTCCTGTGTGATCTGGTACAGGTGATCCTGCTCTGGCAGGCGCGTTGGACTGCATAGTCTTTCCAGGTCCCTTCCAGACCCTAACCTTTTGTGATTCTGTGTTCATTTGAAAGGAAAGATCCCTCCCTTTAGGAATTCAATTTCCTAAAACTTAAGCATGGTTCCAAGTGAAACATAACTGATTTTAACTAGAATAGCTACATGATGGGCCCCAATGAGAAATAAGCAATCTCAAATCCCATCACAGACCACTGAAGGCAGTCACAAAACAAAATATTTCCTGAAAATGCTATTTTAAATTAAATATAAATCAAGTTATTCAATAGTTTAAAAGGTTGCTAATAAATAAAACAGATGACAATTACTAACCATGGGGCTATAAAGAATTTGATTCTCCTAAACCTTTCTGGAAGGCACCACATTCCTGGCATAGCTCTTTATATAGTGTGGTTCTTTGAGGAGATAACCCAGCAAAAAGAGACATGATCTCAGTGAAGCATCACACCACCCCGTGCATCCCATGGAAGCATCACGCTCAAGGCAATGAAACCAACTATCAAACAGTGTTAAGTCACAAGTCAGAATACACAATAGAGTTTGAATGAGGAATGCCATACCCAACCCAAACACACTCCAACACTGAGAAGAGACATCACACATTCTTTACAACAAATACTGAAAGTTAAGTCTAAACGATCTCAGGGCTGTTTTTTCACATCACCAGCTTTCATCAGAGCCTTAATAGCCCTGGCCCTCATCTCAAGCTCCAGAAGCTCCAGCTGCTGTGCCGATGGCTGAACATCTTCTGAGGGAGGAACAGCTAAGGTTGCTGCTTTGGGTTCCTTTGGGCTGGACTCTGCCAATCCCAGTATTTCATTCACACTTTTCTCAATGTCCTTCTGAAGGTCATCTATCTGACCAGCTCCACTTCTGACAGCATTCTCCTGCACATCTGGGCCATCTTCTTCATTGCACGGGCCTTCTATGTCACTATCATACGCATCGGCATTTATGCTGAGGACATCACTATCTTCTCCCTTGCCTGTAACACAAAGGTGACAATCATGCAGTAACCTAACAGAGACATTTTTCCTTCAAGTTACAAACCTGTTTCTGCTTAAAGTTTTCCTTTGCAGATTAAGAGAGCGGCAAAAACACCAGTGAATTTAAGACAACTTATTCCTCTACTTTTTCTCCTCCAACTTTTAAGGCTGTTCTAATTTAGACAAGTGTTGATGCATTTTTATGTCCATTTATAAAAACATGTAGCATAGCAAAGCCACAGTACCAGGAAAATTTATTTCATCCTATGGAGCTATATGATTTATTTTCCCAATTAAAATGTCATAAAGTTTTATAACACAAGCAAGCCTCTGAAGTGCAAAAGTTATTATTGTTTACTATCTTTAGAGTAAATTTAGCTTTTAAAGTACAGTCTTGAAAATTAATTTTTAACACTTTTTAAAAAACTGGACACTATAGTCAGGCACAGCACTAAAAATTAATGGATATTTCACTTAAGAGTGCAACTATTCAGAATTTATCACAAGTATTTTAGATGCATTTAACTCAGTAAAAAACATAGAGGAGGTTATGGCATTGGCTTAAATTCAGAGCTTAATAATTTTTTAAAAAAAACAATAATTAGAAAAGGCAGTGTAATAAAACGAAAGCAGAACTCTATCAGAACATGAGTGACTATTCTCAAGATGTGAATATAGAAAGGCTTTTGGCACACTGGCCTCAGTAGGGTTGGTCCCTGTTTAAAATGAACAATTTATAGCCAGGTGATAGTGAAGTTACAGATTGTAAAGGCTTTATAGTTGCTGTTGTTAGCACCATATTCACAGTTATGGCTGCATGCCCTGTTAATTAATAATGACAGTTTGGAGATAAAGGTCTGTGGTTTTGAAATACACACAACTTCCTACCACAAAGATGGAAAGAGAGTTTACACTCCTTTGTAAACTACTCCTTTGTAAGCTAGTCTGCAGTGACTCTCCATAGACGAAAAATAGTCTTGATACGTATTCAGACAGTATTGGAGTTTTTTTAATGGTTATTTTCTTTAATTTTTAAAAAATACAATGGAGACAAGGGAGCTACACTCTTCTGAGTAATGCACACAGATCATAGAATCGTAGAATCAACCAAGTTGGAGACAACCTCCAAGATCATCCATTCCAACCTATCACCCAGCCCTATGCAATCAACTAGACCATGGCACTAAGTGCCCCATCCAGTCTTTACTTGAACATCTCCAAGGACAGTGACTGCACCACCTTCCTGGGCAGCCCATTCCAATGGCAAATCACTCTCTCTGTGAAAAACTTTCTCCTAATATCCAGCCTATACCTCCCCTGTCAATTTGAGTCTGTGTCCCCTCATTCTGTTGCGGGTTGCGTGGGAGAAGAGACCAAGCCCCACCTGGCTACCACCTCCCTTTATGCAGTTGTAGATGGCAATGAGGTCACCCCTGAGATAAGACTACTGGTAAACAGTGAAAATTAAAAAACAGGACATTCCCTCTAGGAACATGAAAATATCGTAACCTTAAGAGTGGTCAAACACTGCAGTAGTCTTCCCAGAGACGCTGTGAAGTCTCCATTCTTGCACATATTCAGACCTTGACTGCAGATGGTCCTGCGGAACCTGCTCTCACTGACCTGCTTGAGCAGGAGCATTGGGTTTGATGATCTCAAAACAGCCCTTCTAACCTAAACAGTTCAATGACTCCCTTTTAAAGTCAGTATGCTGACATCTGGCTTTAAAAGATTCCATTTCAGCAATTTGTTAATTTTATTTCAGAATTATTAATTGCATCCTTTGGTTCCTTAATTTAAATCTGCAGGGCGAAAAGTACTGATTTGTAAGCATCACTTGTCCACAATAAACCAACCAACACACTGGAAAGCCACATTCCTCTGTGAATTGCTCTTTTATAGTATCAAGCAATCCAAATCTTAGTGACATTCAAAGTACATCTAAAAAAATCACTGGTAATGCAGTCTAACACAGCAGGAACCTATGATTTTAATCCATTAAACTTTGTTAGCTTCCTATTACTGGCCTTTTTTTTTTTCACTCAAGATACTCAGATTTAATGTTTTCATGTTGGAAAACTCTTGGAAATAATTTTTTAATAATTCTTCTCAGTAACTGTTCTTTTGATGTGGATTTCAGATCCATTACAAATCACTTTCTCCTCCCTCAAAAAGAGAATAAAGTATCTTTGAAACAGCATTTTAAGAAGATTTTAGTTCACACTTTAATATTTCAGTGTCTTTTATTATACAGGAAATATTTTTAAATGCAGCAAAAAACACCCCTGTCTTTTTCTCTTAGAAGACACTAGTGTGAAGTGCAAAAAACTCTCCATCCACAGAGTGGTTTTTATTTTCTCCTTGAGTTTATGTACAAACCCCTTGCAGGAGGAGATGTTCTAGAGTATGTATTAGAAAAATTAAATTGTTCCTTGTTCAAAATCAGTTTAATCAACTAGCCTGAAAAGACACCACTTTTGTTTTTAAAGGGAAAAAAAATAATTTTAGAAAAACATTGCCTTTTTTTTTTAACCCTGAAAACACCTTCTGGCTCATGCACGCATTTTGTTTTAATTATAAGCACTGAAGAAAAATCTCTTTTTCTTGGGGTTGATGACATTTCTGCTATCCTGAGGGTGTGAAAAAAAAAATCAATACTGATTACTGAGAAAACTATAAATACCCATTTTTCTGCTTAAAAAAGGCAAGGAGGTTGGTAAGCAAGGGGGAGGAAAGCAAGGGGGTGGTAAGCAAGGGCGGGGGTGAAAGCAAGGTGGGGAAGCAAAGGGGGAAGAAGCCAAGGAGGTGGAAAGCAAAAAAGGGGAAGAAAACAAGGTGAGGGGGGAAGCAAGAGGAGTGGGAAAGCAAGGGGATGAGGGAGGCAAGATGGGGGAAGGCTCTAACTTGTTACAGCATTGAAGTCTTAGTTCAGGAATACTGTGTATTACCCTGCATAAGAACACACTCTTGATGTAGGATCTTACATAATTACTAGTATAGTGACTCATAACATTGTCTTACTGGATTGCAAAACCTAGTGATCATACTGGTAAATACAGCAAATATTGGAACACATACAGGCAACATATATAGCACCTCCAGCATTCTAATCAAAGCTGATTCAAAGCAAATTAAACTCTACAAAATGTAGGATAAGCATTACAGATAAGTCCCTATTTTTTGTAAAGTAAATCACAATTTTCAAGCAATAAGTACTGAAATCTATAGCAGAAATTACTCTGAACCTATAGAAAGTTCTCACAGCAGTGCACATAAATTATTTAGATCGACATAGCAGGGCCTTCTTCACTCCTAAGTAGTTTAGCCCCTTTCCCACTGAGACAAGATTCAGTAGTTTTACCTATTTTCCTAGGGTGCAGTTTTACCTATTTCCTACACTATCTTTTTAACTTTACCTTGCAAGACACCAAGTACATGAAAGAGCACAAGAAATGGGAACCAGCAGGATTAAGAAATGGAAATTATCCTGCTCCACAGCATCAGTCAGCGTTTACTGATCAACCAAGCAGCTCTTCCACTGATCACAAAAGTAGGTGCATCATACCATAGTTCAAAGCCTGAAAGTCAAATTCACAGTGTACTCATTCTAATTCAATAACTTTGTACTGGATCTGGCTGGGATAGCTGATTTTCTTCACAGCAGCCTGCAGGGTGCTGCTGGTTTTGGACTTGTATCTGAAACAGTGTTGATACTACACCAGTGCTCTACAGTGCTTGCAAAGGCTTGGGGTTTTCTGAATTCTCACCCTGACTCCACAGTGACTGGTCTGGAGACAGGAAAAATGTTGGGAGGGACACATAGCCAGAACAGCTGAGTCCAGCCGAAGAAAGGGATGTTGTCCACCATATATATGACTGCATGTGCACAGCAATAACAGCTCAAGGAAAGGAGAGGGAAAAAGGCATGTTCACAGCTAGGGCGTTTGTCTTCCCAAGCAACTTCTAGTGTATGCTAAGACTCTTCTTTCCAAGTGGCTAAAAATCTGTCAGTGAGAAGTAATGAATAAATCCCATATATTACTTTGTTCTAGTGTGCAGGTTTTGCTTTGCATATTAAACTGTCTTTATCTTGACCCACAAGGGTTTTCTTGCCTTTGCTCTTCTGATCATCTCCTCCACTCCACTGTGGGAGAAGTAATTCAGCAGCTGCTGTGTACCTACAGCTGGCTGGAGTCAACCCACCAAAGGATTCCTTTTGGTACTGGTGCCATATGAAGCAGATGCATGGTATAAACAGTGATTCATGTCTGTCCCTGAATCAGTATGGACCAGGAAAATGGGCAAGGCCACGTCAAGTTCCATTCAAATTCTGGAGCCTCCAGGACTGTATAATACAGTGTTCTGTATTACAGAAGATCATGGGCCTACAGAAATGTAATAACCTAAGGGATTTTATTTCCTTCTTTCACAGGTGTGTTCAGTCAGTAACGAAGATGACGGCTGGCATTTCTTTATTATTTTTATAACTCTCCATTTTCCCTTCAAGTACAATTGCAAAATTTATTTTAGTATACTTAATTAATTTAATTTTCTTTTATGCACTTTCGCTTACCCTCTCATTCTTCTTCCCTATTGCATCAAAGGCTGCAGCTCAGCAAATGATTACTCATGTTTTTTACTTTTATGTTGATATTCTCAAGAGCTCTTTAGAGCTGAGTGGAACCACTGTTACAACCCAAAGCCATCAGTATATTCTTGTTGGTTAAGTCATAACCAACAATAAAGCAATCACCTGAAACAGTCATCAATCCCTTTTAATTATACAAAAGTGGAAGAGACCTGAAGGAAATCTGTCAGCTCTAAGGTCACTCCACACAGTACAACAAGAAACACTTAGGGCATTCCTGACAAAGCCATAAAAAAACTGCTCCAAGAAGTTTTGATGCTTCAATTACAACTCTTTTCTTCTAGGATTAATTCCTCTTGAAAAATCACTTTAAAAACCAAATTTTCAAAAAGTTACTTCTAGAGACATCTTTTAGACAACATTCTTAATTGTGAAATAGGAAGTGCATGACGCAAACAATGGTGATCTTTGCAGAAGAGAAATACAGGCTGTAAGAATTTGCAATGTTCTTTGATTGGAAAAGCTATTTCTGATGTTGTTGCAGATGACAATAAACAGACTGACACAAAGTGCTTCATCAACAAAATAATACTGCCAAGTATGACATGGCACTGAATTAGTGTGCAGAATAAAACAAACTCTGCTGCAGCTGAAGAAAGGTGTTTCCTTACACAGCAGGCACTCACATGTGTACCACAAAAGTACCTGCTCTTGCTTTCCTACTTTGCCAATCACTGTAGTACCAGAATATCTTACCCTCTACATTTTTTTCATTTCAAAAGAGAAAATATAGAAGACATAAAGTTCATCCTCAGAGATCCAAAGACCTGAGTTGTGTACTTCCACTGGCACTGACTTCCAAATAAAATACAGCAGTTATCAGGAATGATGGGTGTTAAGCACCATTCCCTGGCACCTCAGATCTGCACAACAAACAAAGTAAGGTATTCTATAAAGACTGAACAGAATGACTAATTATACTCAGTCCTTTAACAAAAACTTATTGTAGTAATGGATGACTATGAATGCAAAATCAGAGTATTGTAGACTTCAATGATTATCGCAATAGAAACTAAAACTGATTCTCCAAGAATTCAGCAGATGGTAATAGCAGAATTAGCAATCACTCGCATACCAAGACCCTGAAATGACTGAGGCTGCTCTTCAGCTGAAAAACTAGATATGAAGAGACAAATGAGCCTTGCAAGAGCTTCAGTCATTTTCCAGAAGCTAAACTAGGAAGCTTTTAGGAGCTGCAATTTGCCTCTAGCCCCCAGATCTCTCCAATCTCACAGAAACAAGAAGCCAAAGTTCCTATAACATCTTCAATGTTCCCCTCTCTTCTGGAATTAGGCCCAAGGAAGAGGCTGCAACCCTACATCACCTGATTTCTAAGATGATGCTTCTCTGATTGCAGCTACTGTGCTAAAGAGAGCCATCAGTTATCTGGAGTTAGTCACTGACCAATTAGTCACTCCAGAAAACAACATTTCAGCTTTCTCCACTACATACCTTGTTTTGACTCCTGAATTTCCAGCTTCAGAGAAGAAGTAGAATCTATACTGTTGTCCTGTCTGAAAATAAAGATGACATTTCAATCCTCGTATTTTACAGTTCCAGAACTTATTCTAAGAAACATTTACATTAACTCAAGAAATCATGTGGTGGTAGGCCAAGAGGCCAGCTACACTATAAATAAAGACAAAAGAAACACAGAACACTAAATTAAGCACCTGAGAATGCTGTCTTTTTTCCCCTTTTTGCTTTGCCCAGCAATAAACAAGGGCAAAGCAATAACTTCCACTACACCCTGGATTTTCAGAATAACAATCCTCACTGGCAGCTCTTCCCTAATATCTTTTCTCTAAAACTTAAAATAAGTTAGTTAAATAATTTGGAAAAAAATATCATCATTCCAGTTGCATTCAAGTATTATTTACTATTTTATTTTAGAATTAAGCCATTTTCATGAAGTTGCCATTACCTCACATCATCCACCTCTCCTATACCAGAATCTTCTATTTTCACAAAAGCAGAGTTTTGGGAAAAAAAAACAAAATGCAACTGAACTGTTAAATCAATTCAGTATCTGCATATCTCTATTCTATTTCAAGAACTCTATCCTTAACCTGTAAGGTTTCAACTCAAGGGATAAAGAAGAGATATTTCTGTGAAATGTTCACATCTTTCATGGATTTACACCTATTAGTTACACAAACTGAAAATACTGTGAAATAACACAGGAAGAAGGAAAGCAGAATGACAGAGAATCACAGAAGAGTTCAGTTGCCATGCCTAGTGAGTATTTTGAAAGGAAAACTGACAATTTCCTACTCTAAATATTGATGTGTCATTGGTTTAATACATATTAACATGGAATGAATGCAACCATTCAGCCTGTGGGAGCTAAACAAAAAGGACAGAAGTATTCCAGTATCCCAGATCTAAATACAATGACTTTAAGAACTTGGTTTCTAGCAGTGGTCTGAAGGCTTCACGTAATACTGAATGTAGGTCTATTTTCCCCATGCTCTCACAGACATACTTTTTTTCAATGGTTATGTTAGGAGAGAGAACACCATAATACTTAAGAGTCATCTTGGTCTCATGAGAGCTGGTTTGATCGGTACATCCTTTTCTGTAGAAACAGAAATAACTGTCCTGATTCTCCCACTTTTTGTACCAATCACAACATAAAATGTGTATGAAATAATAAAGGAGAATGTGTAGCATTTTGTATACTCACAAACCACCTGATTTTTTTTCCTCACCTGAAGTCAGGAAAGAGAAATGTACTGAACCCTGTCATTATAATAAATAAATTGTGTTTATTTATTGAAAAATGTCACACATTTCTCTCAGAACTCAGTAGTGTGTATCCTTTCAGTGGGCTTCCCTGCCTGGTAAGGTAGGTATCACCCCAGCCCCTCAACGCTGGACTCTCCATTCCCACACAAGGCTGAAAGAGAAGGAATGGACACAAGCTAGATGTTCAAATAGCTATGCTGACCAGAAAGTTCTGTACACACAGCTAACTCCTTCAGCAGATTATTTAAACTCTTCCTCTTCACAAAGAAAGAAGGTCTGCTCATGTATTTTCTATTCCAGTCATCAGTCCTGTACTACAAAGGCTAGAGGTACTGCAAGATGGATTAGAGTCCTCACCTGTCAGATGTCAAATAAGCCCAGGAACTCAATAAATAAAATTAGGTCTGCCATATGTGATGGTTTAGATTTATCAACCAGAGTCTCAATCTTCTTGCAGTCATGGTGGGGAAAGCACCACTGGACAACATGACATTACCAGGCTCAGTTTAGGTGGATCAAGAGCACAGACTGAGGGAAAGCTTTGCACTTGTACACATGACCATATGGTCAGTTAGTTGAGACCCACCCCAACTACCACTCCATTGGGCCTGCACACAGCATACACCAGGCACCCCCAGTGCCAGGCTCCAGGCCAGACCTGAAGGTTGAAGGCTTTAGATCAAAGCCTAACTGGTCCCCTGCCTTGACACTCCTGGGCAGCAACATGGGAGGACACTAACTGTATGTACAACTATGCATGCACCTAGGTGCCAGCAATTGTAAAGGGAACTACAGATCACAGGGACCTGCAAAATCGTGTTGCCAGAAACTAGACTGAATGAAAAATGTGCATACCCTGGTAAACTCCAATGTCATGTGTTGATGCCTAAGCAGACACTTGCAATTCACCAGCAAAACTCAGGCTAGTCTAGAAGGCAAGTAGGTTCAGAGGTCTGAGTCAAGTGCCAGTCTGTAAGATCAGAGGCCAAACCTCTGAAGGAGACAAAGGTCTGCAAGTAGACAAATGGAGGGACCACAGCTTTGTTAGACACCCAAGAGATCAACAGGATGATCATAGGCCTGCAGCAGCAGAGAGGCTTGCATGCCTAAAGAGGTCTGAGCAGCAACTGGAGTGGGAATGCAAGTCTGGCAGGCTTGTATGTTCAAGTATCAACAACTGCAGAGCAGTTTGGAGCAGCTGCTGTTAACATATCTGGATGCATCCACTTAGCTCTTTTCTCTCTCTCCTCCCCATTTTTTTCCAAGCAACTCCTAGCCCTTTGTTCTACTTGGTCACTCAAACTGTGACCAAAATGAGGTAGTGATAGATCCTGCCAAAGCTGCCTGGGCTGCCTTACCCCATCCTCCCTCACATATATATGTCATCATTTTTGAACTGAGTAGTCATCTCTGCATTGGACACCAATGCATTTCTAGCAATGGGTTTCTATTTGTGCAAGATCATTTGTGCAATGATCTTGCACAAATAGTATGCAGGCAAGAAAATTCACATGTCTAGTATTATCCTGAGCCTCAACACAAAACTTCACTGAGAAATCATAATTATCCCTTTGCCAGAAAACTCACTATGGTTCAAATACTAGCTGTGAAATCACCTATGCTCACTGTAACAGTTACATGAAAATAAATTATCAATTGAATAGGTCACACATCAAAACTTGTAAATTTCCTTCCTGTTGCCTTGGCAGTGTCTGATTAGAGCAAGGCTATCAAGGCTATGCTCCTTTAATGACTCCCTATTGTCAGCAAAATAATTTTGAGAACCCCAAAAGTACTTTTATAGCATGTATTTTCTCTTCAAAATTAATTGCTTTAGACTGTATTGCCGGTGAATCTTCACTACTTCATTTAACAGGTGGGCATTTCGCACCATCTTGTGGCCAAGGAGAAGCATTTCAGGTCACAGTTTACTTTTACTCTCAATTTGCTAATCTTGTTTAATCTGCTTGTAAGGAAATAGCTTCTTCCCAATTACCTATACCAGGGCACGGAATTAAGAAAGGCATGTTGGCATATTCCAAGCTGGTGCAATGCTTACCTATTGATTCTCTACTGAACCTAACACTTTAAGGAATCTGCATAGCTGTCAGAAATCGTTTTGGTACCACAACTCCAGCAGATTACGAAGAGTGAGGTAAAACAACAGCATAACTTAAGAAAAGGGATGCTTGTCAGACGAATCACAGAATCGTTTTGGTTGGAAAAGTCCTCTAACATCAAGTCCAACCACCAACCTGATCACCACAGTCATTAAACCATATCCCAAATTACGATGTCCACACATTTCAAAAACACCTCCAAGGATGGTGACTCCACCTCTGTGGGCAACCAATTCCTATGCCTGACCACTCTTTCAGTAAAAACTTTTTCCTAATATCCAACCTAAACTTCCCCTGGTACAAATTCTGGTGATTTCCTCATTTTATCACTTCATACTAGGGAGAAGAGACTACAAACTCCATGTACTATGGCCCTTACTATTTTTTTTTTCCCCAAGTGGAAATAAAAAAGAAAAATGAATGAAAAGGAAATGTCTTTAAATATAGGACTTGATAGATAAATACTAAGACAATAGCAGTATAATACTGGTGGCTGAGAGTCCAAGCTTTAGTAGCAATTGGGGTTGGAGACCAGCAGG
Organism: Psilopogon haemacephalus; assembly: GCA_013396835.1. Classification (NCBI taxonomy): domain Eukaryota; kingdom Metazoa; phylum Chordata; class Aves; order Piciformes; family Megalaimidae; genus Psilopogon; species Psilopogon haemacephalus. Next base: position 105,510 of record VWZI01022216.1, read on the forward strand.
CAAAGTTTTATTACAGAAAAAAAAAAATAACATGCTGGAATAGAGAATAATTTGAAAAGATAAGCTACAGTCTTGGTCATACTTTTCTGAAAGGATTTTTAATGGTCATTAAGAAATATTCACCTACATTTACAGCAGTCAAGAGTATGGCTTGACTACTACCCTTGACACAAAAATCAGGTACCTTCCCACATTAAAATTTGCCTTTGCAGTTCCACATCTAAGTAATATTTCTAGTGGTCCCAGACCCTTGTCATCTTACCACAGATTTCTGTTCCAATGAGAGCTAATAGTCAACAGCAAACGTTTTGGAAAAAAAATAAAAGAGGAGAGAGAGAGAGAGGAGGAAACAGTCCTTACTAAGCAGTCCTCCTAAGGAAAAGTATCTCAAACAAAAGCTGCTAATCAAATACTTTAATGAGCTATGTAAGGTCCATTGATCTGATTACAGGTGAAGTTTGAGGACACCACAAGAACAGAAGGCAGTGAACAGATGTCACATGCTAAAATACCAGTTCAGTGAGTCATGTAGCCTATTCTTTCAGTGACTCCAACTGCTGAAGATAAATAAATTGTCCTAGAGGGATAAAATATTAGACAGAAATCACATACTTGTGAACAGCCCAGTACCCAGGAGCAAAACATGTCAAAGCCAGGCAAGACTTTAAATTGCTAACCTTTCTGGGAAAAAAAAACAAAACAAAAACAAAACCAAGCAAAATCTGCACTGGACACAGTATTCCAGGTGGAGGTTTCACAAAAGCAGTGTGGATGTTGCTGAAAGTACATGATTGTAAATTCAGTTAAAAAAACAAAACCAAAGAAGACAAAAGAAGGAAACCAATACACGGTTCTGCACCTGTGTCAAAACAATCCTCACTATCAATGCAGACTAGGAGATAAGGTGGTAGAAAGCAACTCTGCAGAAAAAGACTTGGGAGTGCTGATGGATGAGAAGCTGGACATGAGCAGACAGCGTGAGCCTGCAGCCCAGAAGGCAAATCACATCCTGAGCGGCATCAAAAGATGTACTGCCAGCAGATCCAGAAAAGCAATTCCACCACTTTGTTCTGGTGAGACCTCACCTGGACAACTATGTCTAGGTCTGGACATGGACCTGATAGATGGGTGTAACCCAACTAATCAATTCTGCTTCTACCCCCCTTGCCAAAACTCCTAATTCACTTTACATGTAAGGCAGATTCTGAGATAAGATCAGTGGGTGGGGGGAAGTTGAAAGGGTGGCTGGGAACCTCTCTTGGGGACTCTGACCCCTGGCAGGGGTGCTGTGTTTCTCTACTACTTTTTTAATGTATATACCTATAAATACTTGTAATATATTGTAAATATCTGCTTGTATATTGTGCTAAACTGTAATATAAACGAATGAAGTTTTATATTTGCAGAATCGATTAGTTGGGTTACACAGATCCAGCTAGAAGGCAAGGAGAGGGAGAAAGCAAGAGCCAGAGCAGCTCTTCTTATCTATGTTTATGTCTTTGCTTTAGTACATGTCAGCAAACCTACGACCAAA
>VWZI01022216.1:107094-123856 GCA_013396835.1 Psilopogon haemacephalus
GACATTTTGCAGATGTGAAAGCCTAGTTTTGCTCCATTTACTGAGCACTGGGCATTAATGATTAATACAAAACATTAATTTTTCCTCATTTCATATATCTTTTTTATTCTTCTCCTCTATCAGCAAAACAGCTTCCCACTTCCCTCCCCCTCCCATTTTTTTTTTTAATGCTTCTTTTTGGTTTTTTTCGGTGGGGTTTTTTGACATAGTTGTTGGCAGGGTTGTTGTTGGTTGGTTTCTTGTTTGTTAGGTTGTTTAGTTTGGTTTTGTGATTGTCAGTTTTGTTTGTTTAGTGTTTTCTTCTTTGGTTTGGACTTTTGGTGTTAGCAATGGTCATTGTTTGGTTTTGGGGTTTTTTGTTGTTGTTAGTCAGTACAGTCCTGAACCTAAGAGCCAAGGATCTGAGACAGTTATGTGTGGAGCACACCATTTTTTAATGTACTGTGTTAGAAGACACACCACAGTTCATATACCAGCTTATTTTGCCTGGCCAATCTGAAGGTGTTTGCAATATTAAACTATCAGGATGAAGACAGAGGTAGAACCAGGGGCATCTCCAACATTCTGTTCTTCAGAAGAAGTAATCTGCTCTGTAACTTACATCAACATTTGTTTCTTGTACATTTTTTACTGCTCACGTTTCTCATCAGCAAGGTAAAGTGACCTAGGTTTATCAGTCTTTGGCAACTGCAGAAATAGTTAAAGAACCTGAGCAATTTTAATTCTGTTGTATTTCAGCACTGCTATGAGAAAAAGTAGACAACACCCATTCACTTTAATTCACTTGCTGCTCATGCCTGGAATATTATCTGTATGGTGTAAAAACAGCAGACTTCAAAGCTGCAACTTTGAGATACTTCAGTAACTTCACTAATTTGTCCTGAGCCCAAGACAGGATCAGAAAACAGGTGTCTGTGAAATCAAATACTGGCCAGAATGTGAAATTTGGATTACTAGCTCTACCTTTCCATCAATTTGTTCCTGTTTACTAGGTCTAGATGAACTAACAAATCAGCAACCAAGAGATACTTTAATCTGCCAAACACGTGTATTGCCTTGCATTGCCTCAGCAGTTTATCAGTCTAGTGCAGTGAAACTGTGCTGCATTCGAGTCAGCTATGAACAGAGGAAAGCTTTCCATTTAGTTTTCTACAAACAAGTTAGACTCATACAACTTGATACATTGTAGTTGGTAACTTCCCTCAGCTGCTTCCTTAGAAACTGTCAGAATCCAACCTTTCAATAAAAGAAGTGACTTTGTAACATACTCCACAAAACTTGTCTTTAACAAACAAGTATTTTAATAAAAGCTTTTAAAAGTCTTGTTGGTCTTTACAAAACTCAGGCTAACCTAAGAAACCAGAAGCCTCTGTTCTTGAAACTCTACTAAATCCTTAAGACAGAACATAGGAAAAAGGTGACAGTCAGTGCTGTTTCTACTGGGGTAGGAATGAAGGACCAGAAGGAAGAGTGGACGAAGTGAGAAATCTCAGCTGAACTGAAAATGTACTTACCCCAATACACTGAGCAAAGTTATTCAGCCTGCTTTAGCTCACTTACAGGCCTAAGCCAAGCCATTTCTGCTGCAGGCTAGGAATATGCACAAGTTCAGTTACCAAAACTCAGTGGATGGGTAGTAACACCACCATGAAACCAAGTTATGTGCTCAAGATACACTGAGTATTAGAAAGGGATAAAAAAGCTTATAAATTTAGTGCTTTCTAGAGCAGTCATAGCTCCTTATCACTCAGTGAAAGCACTGATAATTTAATTAAGGATATAGCAACTGGGTCTTTCAACATGGTATTTGATAATGTCTCAAGAAAAATCATTGCATTGTGCAGCACTCTTAAACTACGTTTTTAAGTGTTTTTTCTTTTACTCACTGACTGACTGATTCACCTCCAGTCTTGTCTCCATCTGCCTCCTCATCAGTATCAGAATCAGCTCCACCTTTGCCTAGAAATAAAAAGTTTCAAACCAGACAATTTAGGCAAGTTATATAATTAATGCTATAGTTAGGCTTAGTCCTAATTATTTAATCTCTTGTAATCAACAGAAGTGGGTTTCCCAACCCCAGGTAAATTTAACTTTGTGAAAATGAAAAATCTTCATTTATGTGTTTTCTGCTAGGTACATGGTTGGCTTCTTTGTACCCAGTCTCTTTTCAGTGGTAACTAGTGATAAGATGGGGGGCAATGGATGTAAACTCAATCACAGGAAATCCCACTTCAACATGGGAACAAGCTTTTTTCCTGTGAGGGTGACAGAGCACTGGAACAGGCTGCCCAGAGGCTATGGAAAGTCCTTCTCTATAGGTGTTCTGAAGCCACCTGGACATGTTCCTGGGTGACCTGCCTTAAGTGGTCCTGCATTGCAGGGGTTTGGACTCAATCTCTGGAGGTCCCTTTCAACCTCAAGTATTCTATGACTCTATGATTATGACAACAGAATAGCAATTGCTCTTATAATACTACAGGGACTAAAAATAAAGCACAGGACACAGAATTAGTTGAAGTTACTCTACAGCATTCCAGATTTGCAGAGTTACACTTAATTGAGAAGAAAGCAGTATCTTTATGAATTAATTCTATAGTCCTTCAACACCAGTTGGAAGTCCAGTAAGATACCAAAAATCTAGAGTATCATATTCTTAATAAAACTAGATGAACTGTGTATCTCAACACAGAAGAGAGATTAAGAATCCTGTAAGTACACACCAAATACTCTGGTGCGATTACTAATTGATCTTGTATTGCAGTACATCAGATTTCCCCTACAGACAATCAAAAGGCAACTTAATGTCAATTTAACTAAAATATTGGATTTCCAACAATACTGACCTAAATTTGTTTTTAGCATCAAGCCAAAAGCTTTGTTTAGGTACTAAGGAAAACAAAATTATACTAGTGTTTTCTCAGTGTGTTCTTAATAGCTTCTAAATCAATGGATGATTTCATTCAAGTTTAAAAGATAAAAGCTAACACACACACTATATATATTATTACTGGCCTACGTATTTATGTTATAGTAATATATATGTATACTAGCACCACTTTTCACAGCTACTTGAAAGGAGGTTGCAGTTAGGCAACTGTTGGACTCTATCCAGGTACCAAGTGATAGCATGAGAGGAAATCACTTCAGGTTGCCCCAAGGGAGGTTTAGGTTAAATATTAGAAGAAACTTCCTCACTGAAACAGTTCTCAAACACTGAAATAGGCTCCCAAGAGAAGTGTATGAACACCCATCCCTCAGGGTGTTTAAAAGACACATCGATGCGGTGCTAAGAGACATGGTTTATCACCGCACTTGGCAGCATTAGGTAACAGCTGAAGATCTTTTCCAACCAAAATGATTCTATAGGCACATATATATACACATTCATATCTACTTCCTTACTAATAAAGGTATATATATGCTAGTAGCAAAAAACAAAAAAATCATGTTAGACTGATTGTGGTGGACAGTGGTAACTAAAATTTAAGTTCATACCTTCAAGTATCTTCAACAGTTTTTTTTCAGATAATAGCTCCAACTGCTCCAAGCAAAGCCTTTTGATTTCCTCCATTGAACAGCTCTAAGATCAGTAAGACAGACCATGAGTTACTAAAATTTCTGAGGACAGAACATAAGTAGTACTTGAACTGCAATGAATGAAAAAGTGACTCAAGACGTTCAATCTCTTTCCCGTTGAGACCTACACTGACACAGCTGCTGAAGAACATCAGGCAGGTGTTTCAGTTTTGACAACTACCAGAAACGGCATGTGTTTTTTTCTGGAAAACTAAATACAGCCCATCAGCTCCTTGATCTATGGCTTCAAGTTTTCGCAGCAGTTGCAGTACTGAGCAGTAGGAATACTGCATCATTTGTGTGAAGCATGGCAGAGCTTTTGTAGCCCTGATTACTCCTGATTCTCCCTCACCTGGAAGCAAGTGAATTACATAATTAGTCCTAAAAAGACCAGAAGCCATATCTTGATTCCAAGTTCACAAACCGCTCAACAACAAACCAATGGTTGCATAACATAAAAAAACCTCGTGTTTTTTATGTAATTTGTGATCCATTTCTCATGTTTGATACATACTACATGCTGCCATATTTTATGGGTGTTCCAGTTAACTTCACATATTTCATACTATTTGTTGTCCTCTTGGTAAAATAAAGTCATAATTTCTCTCATCCTTTTAAAGGAACTATAAATCCACGTACAAGTGCCAAGACTAGAAAGCGCTGAGCACATTGTAATCTTCACAACTCTACTACAGGTTTGGTTCTACAGCACTAGGCAACTTGCTTTCAAACTCAATAATGCCTTTGTCCTCAGCTGCTCCAGGTTTCTTCTCCCAGAAATGAGAAATGAATGAGGCTGTATGCAATCCACTACATTTAAAATAAAGAAGTCCTGCCTCACTTATATTAGTAAGACGACTTGGAAAAAAAAAAAAAAAAATATTACAATTAACAAACACCACACAAACGCTATTTCATGTGCAGCTTCTAATTCTGTAAAGGCTGCAAGCTTAAATTATATTTACCAAGTCCTACAGTACACAAAACTCAAAAACCACACGCTCTAAAGCAAGTAAAGTTCTGGAAATAGTACCACTTAAGTCCACAGAAGTTACAGCTTCAGAAGCTGCTTATCAAGACAGGTTTTATTTAATGACTTATCTCAAGAGAGCTTAATTACAACGTAATTCAGGTGACACAAAGTGAAATCAAACTTTTATAAATAAATCAGCATATTTATCACTGAACACTACACAACGTCTTTCATGCAATTATTAAAATCCTTCTGCACTGAACTAACCAGTACAAGCAGATGATAAAAAAAGAAGCAGCCTGCAGTTCAGCAAAGGCTGTGCAGTGGAAAAAGAACATGGAATAATTATATGAAGCCTTTCAAAACTCTTACTTACGGAGACTTGATATAATCTTTAAGAAACACAAAGGCAGTTTTTAAGCTGGAAAGCCACTAGATTTGAGAAAAAAATAAGCTTTGTAACACAAGCATTCAAGATTGTAAGATGTATATAAACAGAAAGCATACCTTTAAAATATCGGGCAGCATCTTCTGCAGTTTTCTCTCTCCTATGACACAGAAACACTGTTGCAGCATTTCCTTCTTGTCTGTGATGTAAAAACTGACAGGTTTGAGCGAGACACTGAGATCTAATCCTCCTTCTTCTATATCACTGGGTTCTTCAGCTTCCTGTACTTTCTCTCCACATGGTACATTGCATTTTGCTTCCTACAATCAAGGTGAACAAGGACAACTTTCACATTTCTGAGAAATCTGAAAAGGAAACTTAGATCTTCATTTATGCTTGCAGTAGCTTTCCCATCATGACTGCAAAGTGCATCTTAAGATGGATTTCTGAGATTGTAAATTGTGTTTTGGTTTGCAAGGTAACTGCCTCAAGGAAGCTCTGTTTTTAGCTACTGAAACCATTCTCACACTAGGGGAAATTTAACAAGCTTCCAAGCCAAAAAAAGGTACTTCTAAATATTAACTGGGAAATATTACCTGCAAAAATACCTAGCTGCTGCTTCGACATGAAAGGAACTTTTAAGGCAGAAGAAATCTGTCTGATTTGCTGTGCAATTAAATCACTAACCTCATAACTTCCAGCTGCCCTGCTAAGAAAGATCTGGCATACAATCAGATCTTCCATATATCAGAGCCTCACAGTTAAAAGAAACCCACCAGAAATACCTCATGACATCCCCACAAATCCCTCAGGAGTGAATTTGGTGACAGATTTTGTGCTCGCCTACCGACACCTATGAGAACAGACCCACACCCCTGCGAGCACCCCGGTCGGGGTGCACAGCCCCGCATCTCTTACACCTGGGTAAACGCAGGCCCGGCCTCCCCGGGACGTGCATAGGGCGCACCGTGGCTCTGGCCGCCTGGGTCGTGGAGTCCTTTGAGCACATACTCTGCCCGCTACCTGCCCCAGTCTGCTCCTCAGTGCAGCCGTGGGCTGTCCCGTTCTGATGTAAGGCACTAGGTCCTGTATCTGTGGCCATAGGCCGGGATGAAAAGCTGCCACAATTAAACGACCGAGAGACGGGCACAGCCGCCTGTCCCCTGACCCTCCCCACAGCCAATGCACGACACCGGCAGCGGCGGGGGGACGACGCTGGCCAGAAGATGCGGTTCTCGAACGCGGTCACTCCGCGGCGGAGCGGGTAAAAGCAGCGGCCAAAACCGCCAAGCGTCTTCCCGCCTCTCCTCCTCCTTGCCACACTACCTCCGCGCCACCGTGGCTGGACTCAGTGCTCCTCCGCTTCCTCTCGCTGCCACCTGTCCCTGAGGCACCCGCCGGGCAGCAGGAACGCGACCGGCGCCGCTTCTTCTCCTTGGAAGACTTCCTGCCCGGCATCGCCCCGCCGGGACGCGCCACCGCCTCACCTCCGCGCGCCCGGGGCGCGCTCCGCTTCCGGCAGCGTCCTCATAGGCTGCTGCGCCGCGTGGCACCGCCCCTTCCGGGCGCGGGGATGGGGCGGGGACAGATGGGTGAGGTGGTCACGGCCTGCGGCGGTGCAGCGCAGGGGCCTCCATGAGCGGTGGCTCTGCCTGCTGCGCCTGCTGTTGTCCTACATCTGGGCTTTTCACCTGCTGTGCAGAGACCAGTCGACGTACGGACCGAGGCACTTGTTTCATTCCGTGTCTCCTCAGAAACGGGTGCTGGGGCTTTCACCAGCATGGGGAATCGGACTCTTTAACGCGGGTTCCACAGTAACGAGCAGCTATCACTGTATGAGAAAGCTGCGCAAGGTTATTTTCAGTTGGAAAAGACCTCTAGGATCATTACATCCAACTGTCAATCTCATCACCAGGGCCACAAAACCACGCGCCACAGTGCCATGTTCACGTTTCTCGAGCACCTCCGCGAATGGTGACTCCACCGCCTCCTTGAACGGACTGTTCCAGTGCCTGGCCACTCTTTCCATAATAACCTGATATCCCATCTAACCCTCCCCTACCACAATTTCAGGCCATTTCCTTTCGTCCTATCACCTGATACTAGGCAGAATACTAGGATACTAGGATGCTTCAACAGCTGAGGACATCCCATTGGGAAGTCCCGGGAGCGGGGGACACATGCGGAATTAACCTGTAATGCCAATTTGTCTAGTCAGGTTCTAGTCTTTGCTATAGCTTGTATTTCACTTACTCTCTTGTTCCAGGGTAACGTCTCAGGTCTGCTTAGAATTGTTAAAGCTGCTGTTCTGAGCCCCTAGTATGAAGCTCTAAGCAATAGCTTACTCATCACAGCAAACACCTTAATTTGGATCTCATGTAACCTTTTGTCTCCTGAAATTTGTTCTTCATGGTTTGTTTGATGTATTGCTAACTTCTGCTGACACGTGTGTGCTCCATTAAAAGTGGTTCACGCATGGAAATACTCAGAATTTTAAAAGTATCTGTATGCCAGTGTATGCTAATGTCAGCAATAAATTCAGTTTTCCTGTGATATTTGATGAGTCTTGCAGAAGTGTGACACAAACTACTTTTCATATGATGCAAACAAGTAGGAATAATCAGTGAAGCCCATTAAGAGCTTCAATGCCTTTATCAATGACCTGGATGAGTGGGTCAAGTCTACTGTCAGTAAATTTGTGGATGACACCAAGTTGGGAGGGAACGTTCATCTCCTGGAGGGTAGGAAGATGCTGAAGAGGAACCTGGACAGGCTAGGTGTGGTAGGTTAAGAACTTCCCCTGCCCCAGTCCCCCTACATCCCCTACTGAAATTTACCAGATCAGCTCAGATGGCTTGTAAGTTAAGATAAACCTGTATTTTACAACAAAGCTAAATTTACAAGCGTGTATACAAAATATTTTTACATGTATTTAAAATTATATATGATTTAGGAATAATGCAGAAATCAATTCTTCCCCCCCACCCCAGACAAGGAAAGCCAATGCCACCCTCTCCCCAGATAGAAAACAACCATCAAAGCTCACTGTTGTCTGGTCAGTCAAGGTTAGTTAGAGAAGTGAAGAGTGACAGTGCCCAAGAGCAAGAAGAATTAATTGCTTATACTTTGTTTTAAAATACCTCTTAGCAAACCAATGAATGATACATACTTTATCATTATTTTCTTTTACAATCAATGCTCTGATTTAGTTGGATTCTGCAGTGAACATTCAAGAAAGTACCAATTTGTCTTATCAGAACATTCCAATAAGCCTTAAACTACTAGACTGGGCCAATGGGCTGAGTCAAATGGTATGAGCATAGGACCAAGTGCAGGGTCCTACACTTTGGCCACCGTAACACTATACATACAGACTGGGGAAGAGTGGCTGCAGGGAAGCCTGGCAGAGAGGGACCTGTGAGTGCTGGTTGGCAGTCAGCTGAACACGAGCTAGTGTGCCCAGGTGGCACAGAAAGTCAATGGCATCCTGGCCTCTATAAGGAATACTGTGGCCAGCAGCACAAGAGATGTAATTCTGCCCTTGTGCACTGCATTGGTGAGGCCTTGAGTATGTGTGCAGCTCTGGGACCCTCAGTTTAAGAAAGATAATGAGGTGCTGGTGTGGGTCCAGAGGAGAGCAATGAGACTGGTGAAGGGACTGGAGGTAAAGTCTGATGAGGAAAGGCTGAGAGAGCACAGGTTGTTCAGCCTGGAGGAGCCTTAAGAGTGGACCTTATGACTCTACAGCTACCTAAATGGAAGTTATAGTTAGGTGGGGGTCAGGCTCTTCTTCTAGGCAACTAGTGACAGGACAAGAGAACATGGTCTGAAGCTCCGCCAGGGGAGGTTTATGTTGGATATTAGGAAGCACTTCCTCACAGAAAGGGTAATTAGGCACTGGAATTGGACTGCTCAAGGATGAGGTGGAGTTGCCATCCCTGGGGGTCTTTAAGAAAAGACTGGATGTGTCACTTGGTGGCATGGTTTACCTTATGTAGTGGTGTTGGGTCATAGGCTGGACCTGATGATCTCAGAAGTCTTTTCTAGTCTCAATGATTCTGTGATTCTGAGAAAGACACATCACCGCTCTACAGTTCATTAGGACACAACAGGTCAACCTTCAGCCCCCAACATTAAGATTAGCTACAGTGGGAAGCACCATTTAAAGAGGATAGTTAGCCTAAAATAAAGACCAAGTTAGACAATCTTCTCTCATGACAGAAAGAATTTGTGTTAAGAACCTTTATTTCTGTGCAGTGATGTGCAAGTGTTTCTTTTTTATTTAATGCACCAGTGTCCATGTGTGGATTTGTCTTTATTCTGGGCCTATTTTCTTGAGGGTTTTTCGGTTTGCTTGTTTGGGTGGGGTTGTTTTGTTTGTTTTGGTTTTCTTTGTTTGCTTTGGTTTCTTTCCCAGATTCAAACACACTGCTTTCCAGTTTCATATATTCCACATTGTGTTGGGTCTTCCAACAGCATTGGTAGTATTACACTGTCTAGGTAGAGGAACACTGAATGGAAGTTGTACAAAGATAGTGTTGAACATAAGCGCTGTGATCAGATGACAGGAAGCAGTTGTTGACTGTGTGTCCAAAAAGGCTAGAATAATAAGTAACACCTGTTCTCTTTTTAGTAAGTGTTGAGTGGTTAGTAAGTGGATAGTGCTGCAGTCACAGGTCAGAGCTCGTCTTCACTAGTCTGTGTCATTAGATTAGCTGGGTGGGTGGGAATAGATCTGAATATTTATTATCACAAAATTATAGCCTCAGTGTACTCTGAAGATAACAGAGGTCATGTAGTTAGGAAATTATAAGGAGTGTACAGTTTGAGATGAAAATGGGATCCTTTGAGTAATTATATGGAAAATAAGAAGTTAATCATTACATGCTTAGGCATGCAGAGAGGACAAATATTAATCAAAGATAATCAAATACCAAATAACTGCTTGAGCTGCTATCTCTGTAAAAAACCTGCACCTTTACTTGTGTGGATTGTATTCAATAAAAGCAGCATCTACTCACAGACTACAGAAAATAGATGGGTGTGCTGGTGAAATTATTTCTAACAATACTGCATTTTTGTTGTGACAGGCTTCAAAATTTACTGTCTAAAGGGGGCAGTTCAGAATTAATGCTTGTTTTCAGCATGCATTTGGTACAGTTCAACAGTGCGTTGGTCCATATTGAGAAATTAATTTTCACAATTGAAAAGTCTGAGGAAAAACCTCTTCATCAAAATGGAAAGCTCAATCCCTGTTATGAAGAAACATCAAAAATCCACAAAAAGAACAGGAAATCTGAAAACTTCCAGACATTCCTTTAGGCTTTCAACAGTTTGTGTAAGACATCTTGTTGCTGAACATTTAATTCACAGTCTGCTCAGTACACACGAGAATGTGGGGAAGTCCACTGTTTCCTGACTTTGGATTTGTTGATGGTTTAAAAAGGAGGGGAAAAACAAAGGAGTATTACAGTATATACTAGGGGGTCAAATTCAGCTAAAATTGTTTAACTAAATGTTTTTAAACAAAATACTTCACACAGTTGGACCCAGCACTTCCTAAAGTATTTATCACTGATCTGTGGTACTGCTCTTCCCTAGCAGACAATTTAGCATAGTGCATTATAGAAACATGACTGGATCCAGCAATTCATGAATGTGTAGTTCAATGTAAATTGCCTTTAATGAAATAGCTTTGCAGACTAAAATTAGCCTGTTTGTTTGCAGCCTGAACTGAGAAGGTTTCAAGTCTTATCAAGGTCAGGACCTGATGAGGGTAAGGTGCATCATAACAATAAACACTACAGAAACCTTGTGATTCACATATCCCAGGTTATGCGACTGCGACTATAGTTTCCATTTGTCTTTGAAGTGCAGCTGTTGGTGCTGTCCTAAGTCAGTTCTGTCTCCTCATTCAATTCCCTGGTAAGGCACTTTATATTGTATGCTGACTTCTGGTCTGAGTAGTTCTACTTCGTAAAACTCAAGGCAGGCCTCACACGAGTTTAATGAGAAGTGGCACTATGTGCTGTTAGCTGTTCAAAGAGCTTCCATTGTAGCTAAGAGATGACAAAAGAATTACATCCTTTGCTGAGCATCTTTGAATTCTTAGCAGAAGAGACAATTTTTCCCCTAGGAGCTCTTGAAATTTCTTATACTTTACTATTCCCCTGATGTATCAGATCAGGAGCACTTAACACATGGATCAACTTATTTGAGGTCTGTTGCTGTAGATAGGAACCTGGTCTGAGTTCTGTGCTAGACACATACTTCTTTTCAATGTCCTCGGGTACCAAAAGATTCCACTGAAATGGAAATTTAATCACAGTAACATCTTCAAGGTTTTCTAGTCATTGATGATCTCAGCAGATTTTATCATAGACAAGTTTGGGTGTTTATGTACATACATGCTTATGTGTATCACAATGGAGTTTTAGTTTGTAATTTAATACAAGAGCAACTGCTATTACTCATTTTCAGGATAATACTGACAAAAAAGGGGTACGTAGTTGTTAAGTATTAGAAGACAGGAAAACATCCTTTGCTTTGTGAAAATATTTCTCCCTTTTGTGCTGAACCTGTGTTAGCTCCCAGTTTTGCCACTCTGGGAGAACCCACATTGAAAGCTACTGCACAAATGCATGAAGGTGTAATGTCAAAAGTTTCTCCACTAATGAAAAACCAAACCCTTGTAAGATATTACAATATACTGTAAGGTCTTGCTGTGTGTTGGAAGTCTTTTTTGGTTACCTTTTTTTACACACCATCTCCATTGCTTGTGCTGCCACTGCACATCTTTATGGGGAGACCCTTCAAGGACAATTCCTGCAGGGATGAAATCTGATAGGGCCCACTCCCTCTATTCCCTCAGACAATGCTAGCTCATGTAATGGTCAGGTATCACAGTCGCTTGAAGCAGCAGCTGTCCTCTATCCAGATACTCCTGGCCTGCCTTGTTTATCTTGCCTAACATCTAGCACTGCAGTATCCAACTGATGGATTTCTTCCTGCACCCATCATTTCCCCTACAAAAAGAGATCTGTAGTTTCTCTTAATGTACCATTTCTTGGAGTTTCCAGAGTTATGTTTATTAATATAAACATTTTTTTGGTCTAGGAAATTCAGGACAATTTTCATGTAAAGAGGTAATTTGTAATAGAGCAATCCCACAATAACAAAACCAAAATGTTAGATGAGAATAGATTTCATAATATAGCACATGTACAAACACAGTTTAAAAGCACAACATTATAAAGCTAAAGCTTCAAGAACAATTGTATAATAGGAGGCAACAAAAATTCATCAGACAGGCACGTTATTTCACAGACATGATTCCTAAAAGTAGCTTCTTATGTTTTCCAGGAAGGGGCTGATCTACTGTTAAGCACTGTAAATCCTGAATAAACTCTTAAGAACTGCCTTATACATGAGCCTGCAATGGATCAGATGAGAAAACTTGTGACTAAACCCATGATAAAGGCCATGTTTGTGAGGATATGTATCTGGAAAACTATCAGAAGTGTAACAGTACAAGTAGGTAACTAAGGATCTGAGAAATAAGGTTTACTGGATGTAGTAAGTCAGTTGTTAAATGGAGAAAACAACATCAGGGGCTTAGTCACAAAACCCTTCACATCTAGCACAGATGAGGCATACAGCTGTCCTGTGACATAGCTCGTGTGTCAGAAAAGCTTGCCCATTTTTAAAATGTTTTATAATCTATTTGTCTAATGAAAAATGTAACTTCAACACTCAGCATCTTGACTTCATCGTAATTCTAAACGAAAGCACATTTGCAGTAATAGGAAGTAACTTGAATCTGGTGAAATAGCTGTAAAATACTATTTTGCCTTTTCAGCCACCACAGTTATCACGTTAAAGCTACTTCATAAATTGTGATTTTACACCTGCACAGTTTAGAACAGAGTATTTTAATTTTTCAAAGATCTTTAAATTAAAGCAAATTATTAAGGACATTGTCCGAATGCTCAAAACACTGACAGGCTTGGGGAATTGATCCCCTCTAAGAAACCTCTTTATTTCTGCTGCTCTGTTCTCTACACTTAAATTTCTCTCCTACTCATTTATTAAAAATTCATCTAACATTTCACAACATACTTCAAAGCAAGACACTTGCTATCAACTGGTGGAGTATTCCTCACATTAAAAGTTACATAAAAGTTTTTGTAGTACTCAAGTCATTTTGCAAGCTACAAGATATTCACTTAATTGGGGAAGCATGACATTTATATGGCAGTTAAAGATTCTACCCCCAAAAGTCACCTAGTTCTATATTAAAAACAGTTAAGAGCCATAAAAGAGCTAGGTTTCAAAAAGGAAGTGGAAAAAAGCTGATGGAAAATTAGGTAAATGCTGCTGCTTTTCCAGGATATTCGACAAGGGTTAATATTAATCTATGTTAACTACTAAGATTGTGACAAGCACCACTGAACTTAGCAGCAGGCCTCAGGGCCCCTTCTCTGCCAACAAAGAGCAGGTTCAAGAAACAGACTTGTGCTGAAATGTACAAATGCAAACGGAGTGGTGTCAGAGCTGATAGTCACTGAATCCCAGACATTTCCTACCTCTTCATGTAGGTGACCTGCAAGTACTGAGATAGTTTGACTTCTTGGTGATCTATTTTTATCTGAGCTACATTAGAGGACTTAAAAAGAGCCTGTGCTCATAAAAGCAGTCAAATGACAAACAGTGTAAAAAGTTTTATTTATGTCTTGCAACAAATCAAGTGTAATTCATCCCCAGTATTTTCTCAATGATAGTCTGTCAGAAAATAAGAATAAAGCATCTTTTTTCTTTTCCTGCAATACTGCAATACTGTCTCTCTAGTGCCAAAAAAACAAAGTTATAGCAGATTAAGAACAAACCTACAGCACTCCTTTACTTTAGCTGGTTCTGATACAGAGGCATACTTTTTTATTTGAGAGTCAACTCCAAGAGACTTAGCTAACTGCACAGCATTTGTATCATCACTGATTAATGTCCCAAGTGCTACAAGCAGTCTAAAAACAGCCTCAAGATCTTGAACAACTTCCATAATTGTGCTGATTACTGATAAACATTGAGCTTTGCCCTCAATGTTGTTGTCTTTATATAAACATACAGCATAGTTCAGTGTCAGCGTGGCAAGTGCAATGTGGACGTTCTTATTACTGCCCAATCTCATTTCTATTGCTTGTGTCATTATTTCATCCCTCTGTTCCATCATAAGCTTCTGGCCTGCCTGGCTGACAAAACAATTGCAAAGAGCTCTAAGCGCCAACAGCTGGTTTGCTTGTTTGCCTTTCGGGTTTAGAAATTTAAGAAGGTGGATGATAAATTGTACATGATCCTTTTCACTGCAGAAGTTCTCATTCACAGTGGGATGCCTGACAGACAACCTAAGAATGTCTAGAGCTGGAAAGACAATATCTAAGAAACAAAACAAAGAAGAATATTTTAGTGTTAATATTGCATTACATGCCAATGTGCTGTTAAGTTTCTTCCAGATACTTTCAGACCTTCTTAAACCCTTAGCTTTGGAAACAAGCAACAGCATCATGCAGAAAGAGATTCAGATAAAGCACAAGTGATTTGAAATTCATCAAGACAACTGCTGATAAACCCATTCTAGTAACGCTCCAAGTAATCACAAAAACACATGCTCCTTAAATAAACATACTACTTTGCAGAAAAGTCTTTCATAAAACCTCTAACTGATAACACTGAAGACAAGCATAAAATATGGTGTTGCATCCAAGGTCTCTGGAAGATTCTCAGCTACACAGGCAGCATCTCTTTTTGTTCTCATTTTGTGTATTACAATTAGTGTAACTACAAAACTGCTTACAGGAAAAAACATTTAGACTGCCTTTAACTCTCAGTGCCCCCAACTAATATGCTGGAAATCATTTCAAGGAAAGAACTGTTTGTCCAGTAGCTCCCCCTGGGGAAGGAATTGGCAGAGCTCATTGATAGGGCTTTAAACTAGATTGGAAGGGGGAAGGGATTAACAGTCTCCTGCCGGCTGGTGACAAACAGTGGAGCAGCTCACCAGAGGTAGAGGGACTGAGAGCTAATGAGTGCCCTGAACTTGCTGCCCTGAGGCAAGCCAGGGATGATGCACCAGAACAATCTGAGGAAATCGAGGGGAACTGGCACAAGAAGATTACAGAGCCAGCCCAGCTGAAGTGTCTCTATGCAAATGCACAGAGCTTGGGCAACAAAGAGAATGAACTAAGGGCCATTACCCTGCAGGGATGCCATGACATAGTGGCTATTACTGAAACTTGGTGGGATGATTCCCACGAGTGGAATGTAGAGATAGATGGGTACAAGCTCTTTAGGAAGGGTAAGCAGGGAAGGAGAGGAGCAGGCATTGCCTTCTTTATCAGTGACCAGCTAGAATCAGTGGAGCTCTACGTGGGGAAGGATGATGAGGTGGTTAAGAACGTATGGGTTAAAATTAAAGGGAAGACAGGGGAAGGTGATGTTACTGTAGGGGCCACCTGGCCACTACAGGCCACCTGACCAGCAGAATCAAGCAGATGAGACCCTTCACAGCAAATAGAAGTGACCTCCAGGTCACAAGCCCTGGTCGTCATGAGGGATTTCAACCACTCTGACATCTTCTGGAGGGACAACAGAGCAAGGCATCAGCAATCCAGAATGTCCCTGGATTGCATAGATGGCAACTTCCTCCTCCAAATGGTAGAGGAACCAACAAGCAAAGGTGCTATGCGGGACCTTGTTCTTACCAACAGGGAAGGGCGGGTGACAAATGTGAGGCTCAGGGACAGCCTTGACCATGAAGCAGTTGAATTTAAGATCCTCAGGGCAACCAGGAGGAGGTTTTCTAAGCTTACGACTCTAGACTTTAGGCATGCAGACTTTGATCGCTTCAGGGATCTGCTGACCAAAGTATCATGGGATGAAGCCCTAGAGAGAAGAGAGGCCCAGGACAGCTGGACAGTATTCAAGGATCACTTCCTCTGTGTCCAGGAGCAATGTATACCAACAAAGAAGAATGCAGGGAAGAATGCCAGGAGGCCTGCCTGGCTGAGCAAGGAGCTCCTGGACATGCTGACACACAAAAAGAAACTCCACAAGGAGTGGACAGCTAGAATGGGGGTATATAAGGAAGCTGCCCCAGCAGCCAGAGATCTGGTTAGGAAAGCCAAAGCACAGTTTGAATTGAATCTAACCAGGGAAGTGAAAGGGAACACCAAGAATTTCTACAGGTATATTAATGGTAAAAAGAGGACTAGGGTAGGTGTGGACCCCTCAGAAAAGAAACAGGTGAAATGGCCACAAGTGACATGAAAAAAAGCTGAGGTTCTCAACAACTTCTTTAACTCAGTCTTCACTGCAAAGGCCTCAAGCCACACCCCTGGAGTCATGGAAGGTAATGTCAGGGACTGGAAGGAAGAGTGAAGAGCAGGTTTGTGATCACCTGAAGAACTTGAAAGTGTTCAAGTCTATGGGACCCAACAGGATACACCCACAGTACTGAGAGAACTGGCAGATGAGGTTGCTAAACCCCTCTCTATATATTTCAAAAGTCTTGGCAGTCTGGTGAAGTCTGTAAAAAAAGCAGATCCTCCTGGAGGCACTACTGAGACAGGAGAATAGTGAGAGGTGATTGGGTCCCATCAGCATGGCTTCACCAAGGGCAGATCCTGCCTGACAAACCTGGTGGCCTTCTATGAACAGGTCATAACATTAATAGATGAGGGGCGAACAACTGATGTCATTTACCTAGACCTGAGCAAAGCCTTTGACATTGTCCCACACAACATCCTGGTCTCCAAGCTGGTGAAACATGGGTT
>VWZI01022217.1:8979-19230 GCA_013396835.1 Psilopogon haemacephalus
GTGGCCTCCTCTGTTGCCTCTCCAGCAGCTCCAGGTGCTCCTTGTGCTGGTTGCCCAGAGCTGTGTGCAGTGGTGGGGGTGAGGTGTGAGCAGAGCAGAGCAGAGGGGCAGAATCCCCTCCCTGTGCTGCTGCTCTCCCTGCTCTGGCTGCAGCCAGCACACAGCTGCCTCTGGGCTGCCAGCACTGAGGATGCTCAGTGTGAGAAACCCCAGGGGAAGGAGCAGAGTGAGAGGTGTGGCAGGCAGAGAGGGGACCCAAGCAGAGGGAAGGAGCTAGAAGCATCCACACGTGGCTCAGAGCAAAGCCCAGGCAGGGGCTGCCCAGGGCTGCTTACATAAGGCAGCTGAGGCAGTGCTGTGCCCCCTCCTGTCTGCTCTGAGCTGCAGGCTTTGGAGCTAAGATGCTTTGTCCTCAAGTGCCCAGCTGCAGCAGGAGCAGTTCTTGTTCCCTTTCTCTTCCCACTGATCCATTTTTAGCAGTGGTCACTGTGCCAGAGCAGGCAGCAGCAGCACACACCAGAGCTGTGCCAGCACTGCCACCTCCCCTTGCTCCCTGCCCTGATTTTGTGAGTCACAGTGCACCAGGGAGGATGCAGGTGCAGGAGGATGGCACCAAGCTGGAGGGAAGGATCCATCCAGAGAGACCTGCACAGGCTGCAGAGCTGGGCCCAAGCCAACCTCATGGGCTCCAACAAGACCAAGGGCAAGGTCCTGCAGCTGGGGCAGGGCAATGCCAAGCACAAACCCAGCCTGGGGGAGCAGTGGCTGAGAGCAGCCTGCAGGAGAAGGCCTTGGGGGTGTCTGTTGGTGCCAACCTGCCCAGGAGCCAGCACTGGTGGCTGCAGCCCAGAGGCAGCTGTGTGCTGGCTGCAGCCAGAGCAGGGAGAGCAGCAGCACAGGGAGGGGATTCTGCCCCTCTGCTCTGCTCTGCTCACACCTCACCCCCACCACTGCACACAGCTCTGGGCAACCAGCACAAGGAGCACCTGGAGCTGCTGGAGAGGCAACAGAGGAGGCCACAAAAGTGATCAGAACATGGAGAACCTCTGCTGTGGGGACAGGATGGGAGAGTTGGGGCTGTGCAGTCTGGAGGACAGAAGGCTGCAGGGAGAGCTGAGAGCAGCCTTGCAGTGCCTGAAGGGGCTGCAGGAGAGCTGGGGAGGGACTTTGGGCAAGGGCTGGGAGTGGCAGGAGGAGGGACAATGGCTTTGAGCTGGGAGAGGGGAGAGGGAGAGTGGAGATGAGGAAGAGATTGTTGAGAGTGAGGGTGGGGAGAGACTGGCACAGGTTGCCCAGGGAGGTTGTGATCTTTGATCACATTGGGTGATTCTATGCTCCACAACCTCCCTGGAGGTGTTCAGGGCCAGGCTGGATGAGGCCCTGAGCAAGCTGTGCTGTGGGAGGTCTGTCACTGTGTGCAGTACCTGAGGGCTGGGGCTCAGTGCCTGGGGCCAAGCTCTTTTGGGTGGTCAGCAGCAGTAAGCCAAGGAGCAACAGCTACAACCTGGACAGAGAAGGTTCCACCTCAGCAGGAGGAGAAACTTCTTTAGAGTGAGGGTGCTGGAGCCCTGGAGCAGGCTGCCCACAGAGGAGTCTCCTTCCCTGGACACCTTCCAAACCCTCCTGGATGCATTCCTGTGCAGACTGCCCTGGGGGATGCTGCTCTGGCAGGGATGTTGGACTCGATGATCCCTGGAGCTCCCTTCCAGCCTCTAAGGTTCTGTGATTCTGTGTCCCTGCCCATGGCAGAGGGTCGGAACTGGATGATCTTTGAGGTCCCTTCCAACCTGAACCATTGCATGGCTGAACCAGGAGCCTTTAGCATGCCACCTGTGCCAGCACCTCAAGTGCCAGTGTTAAGCAGATGCTTCTCAGAGTCAGCCCAGCTGAGATGAGCCCAGAAGGAAACGTGGCAGCAGCCAAAGCTCAGCAAATGCTGGAGCTAGTGGCAAGGTGAGAGGTGCCTGAGCAGCAGCACCTTCTGGTGCAGGTCTGGAGCAGCTCTGTGAGCTCTGGGTTCTGAGAAGGACCTTGCACTGCTGAGGCAGTTATCAACCACCTGGGAGCACAGCCCCCAGAGCCCAGTTTGCAGCAGAGCCATGAAGGGAACTGCTGAAGGCATATGGAGGCTGCCCAGTCCCTGAGGGAAGTGCCCAGGTGAGCACTCTGGGAACTCAGCTGGGGTGTATCTGGGATATTTCAGTGCTCCCAGAGCAGAACTGAACCTGAAGGCTGGCCTGAAAGCTGCTTGTGAAGGTGCTTTGCATGAGTATTTCCCAGCCATGGACTCCAGCTGCCCACTAAAGCTGCCTGCAGGGAGCCTTCCCCCAGCTCACTCTGGGGCTGCCTTCTGGCATGCACAGCACTGCCACGACCCCACCGAGGGGAGCTCAGAGACCCACAGCAGCACCCACACCTGAAGGGATTCTCTCCCCTGGGCTTTGCAGGGCTGCCTCTGGCAAGGGCTGATTCCAGGCAGGAAGCAAGCAGCCACCTCTGAACATACACAGAGACACACAGAGACACACAGACACACAGAGAGCCTGTGACACACAGAGATACGCAGAGACACACAGACACACACACACACACACAGACAGAGACACACACACAGGGCAGCAGCAACAGCCACAGGGACAAACCAGAAACACAGTGAGGGGGCTGGAAGCATGCAAAGGGAACAGAAGGCAATGCTGCTGCTGCTGCCTATCCTAAGACACCAACACACAGGGATGCAGCAGCCTGTGCTGAGCAGCAGGGAGCTGCAAGTGTCTCCTTCCAGCACCAGAGGTTGCAACCTGCTTCCCTCCAGCCCCTCCAGCATGTGCTGCTTCCAGCTGTGCTGCCCAGCTGCCCCTGCACTGCTGTCCCACACCCCAAGTGCCTGCAGGCATGGGGAGCTCCCAGTGCTCTGCTGCAGGTGGGGCCACCTGGAAGTGACATTTTAGGAGATCCAGAGAAACCCAACCTGGCACTCTCTAGACCCCTTTGGGTCCATGCTGCAGCTGGGGCTCCCCAGACAGCAGCAGAACAGGTGGAGAAGGTGGCTCAGTGACATACAGTTCGTAGTTCTGATCTTCTGTCTCCTGCTGCACTGACAGCTCCTCCAGAGTGGCATCAATGTCCAGCTGGTTGGTCTCCAGCTGCCGGAGCAAGGTCTCCCTCTGAAGGAAGGAAGCAGAACAAGGCAGGTCTGAGCAGGAAGGGACATGGTCAGGGATCTGTGTGCTCACAGGGTGCAGATCCTGTGCAGCAGAACAAGGCAGGGCTGAGCAGGAAGGACATGGTCAGGGATCTCTGTGTGCTCACAGGGTGCAGATCCTGAGCAGCAGAACAAGGCAGGGCTGAGCAGGAAGGGCATGGTCAGGGATCTCTGTATGCTCACAGGGTGCAGATCCTGTGTCACCACTCTGCTGTGCATTAAGCAGCAGCTCTGCTCCCTCTCATGGCCTTCAGTTGAAAAGGAGGAAGCACAGAGGGGAGCTGAAGCAGCAGCAGAAGTGAGCCCAAACAGCCTGGCAGAAGGGAACTTGTGCTGCAGGCTGGGCTCAGCCAGCAAGCTCCACAAACAGCTGTGGGGAGGCAGCTTCCAGAGACACCCAGGGACAGCACAAGGGGCAGGGGACCTAACCCAGTCTGGGAAATTCCACCTCAGCCTGAGAAGAAACTTCCTGGGCATGAGGGTAGCAGAACCCTGAAGCAGGCTGCCCAGAGAGGTTGTGGAGTCTTCTCTGGAAAGCTTCCAACCCCCTGGATGTGCTCCTGGGTGACTGTGCTGGTTTGAGCTAATTGGAGAATCTGAGTGAGAAATGAGACTATTGGCTGAGAGAGGCAAACACAGGATGCTACTTCCCTCACAGCTCTACTGAGAAAGGAAAAAAAATTTGTTTTAAGTATTGTAACCCAAACATAGACAGGTGAGATGGTTTCAGGCTGCTCTGGCTGTAGCTGCTCCTCTTGCATGGTTCCTTTGTCTCTGCCTTCTGTAGCTGATTTTTAATCTGCTCACCCTCTGGACACCTCCCAGCACCTCCAGACCTTTCCTGTGCCAGAGGCTCCAGAGCTGGGCACAGTGCTGCAGGTGAGGTCTCAGCAGAGGATGCAGAGGGGCAGAATCCCCTCCCTTGCCCTCTGCCCACACTGCTCTGGCTGCAGCCCAGGCTCTGGCTGCTCTCTGGGCTGCAGGTGCCCACTGGCAGCTCCCATTCAGTTCTCAGCCAGCAACACCCCCAAGGCCTTTTCTCCATCCCCAGCAGCTCCCAAGCAGAGGCTGCTGCACTATGCTGCTGCTCAAATATTCAAGGGACAATTATTTTTAGCAAGGACCCAAAGGAAAGGAATCAATCCTGTGCTGCAGCTCAGTGCTGTGGCTGCACTTCTGAGTGCTTCCTGGGCAAACCCCTCCCCAGCTGGCTACAGAACTCTGTCTCCATGCAGCACAGCCCCCCCAGGCCCAGCTGGGCTGATCACAGTGGCACAGTGTGGAGCCCACCAGAGCTAAACCACAGGCTCAGCTCTGGCAGCCTTCCCTGGCAAGGAGCTGATCAATAATTGAGGAGCCTGTGCTGCTCTCCTCTGGGGGATGAATTTCAGCCACTGCTCTCTTCATGAAAGATGCATGGAGGGAAGCAGAACACAAACCTGCAACTTAAAACCCATACCCTGGACACCAGCCCGGAAGGGCAGGCTGGGAGATCACACACAGCTGCACAACTCCTTCCCTTGGGAGCTGCAGGAGGC
Source organism: Psilopogon haemacephalus (assembly GCA_013396835.1). NCBI lineage: Eukaryota > Metazoa > Chordata > Aves > Piciformes > Megalaimidae > Psilopogon > Psilopogon haemacephalus. The sequence goes on from VWZI01022217.1 coordinate 13,720, forward strand.
TGGGCTGAGGAGCACAGAGAAGCCTCAGAGGTCACTGCCTCCAGCCCCTCTGCTTCCCACACCTGCTGGGAGCTTGTTCTGCTCTGCAGTCACAGACTGCACCACCTGGGAGTGCTGGCTGCAGCGGGAGCAGGGAGAGCAGCAGCACAGGGAGGGGATTCTGCCCCTCTGCTCTGCTCTGCTCACACCTCACCCCCACCACTGCACACAGCTCTGGGCAGCCAGCACAAGGAGGACCTGGAGCTGCTGGAGAGGCAACAGAGGAGGCCACCAAGGTGCTGAGAGGGCTGCAGAAGCTCCCCTGTGGGGACAGGCTGGGAGAGTTGGGGCTGTGCAGCCTGCAGGAGAGAAGGCTGCAGGGAGAGCTGAGAGCAGCCTTGCAGTGCCTGAAGGGGCTGCAGGAGAGCTGGGGAGGGACTTTGGGCAAGGGCTGGGAGTGGCAGGAGGAGGGACAATGGCTTTGAGCTGGGAGAGGGGAGAGGGAGAGTGGAGATGAGGAAGAGATTGTTGAGAATGAGGGTGGGGAGACACTGGCACAGGCTGCCCAGGGAGGTTGTGGAGCACAGAAGCACCCAATGTGATCAAAGACCAAAGATCACCTTGGGTGATTCTGTGCTCCACAACCTCCCTGGAGGTGTTCAGGGCCAGGCTGGATGAGGCCCTGAGCAAGCTGTGCTGTGGGAGGTGTCCCTGCCCCTGGCAGGGGTTGGCACTGGATGAGCTTTGAGGTCCCTTCCAACCCAACCCATTCTGTGACCATGCACCCACTCAGCCCAGGCTGCTGATCCCAAATAACCCCTCTGAGGTCACCCTAAAAAGTGACCTCCCAAGCACCCCAGCTGAGAACTGGATCCTGTGCCCATCCAGCCTTGGCTTTCCCACTAACTCCACCCATGAAGCCTCAATGATGAAGGAAGTAAGAGACCCTGAGCTGTGTGCAGGGGATGCAAGCAGAGCACATGGATGTCTCTGACCTGTCCAGCTCAGGACCAGACCTGCTCTCCTCAGTCTCAGCTGAACAGCACTGCTCATGCAGCTTCTCTCTCTTGGGAACTACACCGCTGGATGCAACTTCCTTGCCAGTGTTACCTTGGAGCCTCTCTCCAGAGGCAGCAGAGGAGTTCCTCTGCCTAGGGCCACAAGGATGCTGAGAGGGCTGCAGCAGCTCTGCTGTGAGCACAGCCTGAAAGAGTTGGGGCTGTGCAGGCTGCAGAAGAGGAGGCTCCCAGGGGACCTTCTGGTGGCCTTCCAGGATCTGAAGTGGGCTACAAAAAAGCTGGGGAGGGATTTTTTTAGGCTCTCAGGTGTGGTGTGAGACAGAGAAAAGTTTGACCTTGGTTCTCACAGGTAGAGGAAGGCAACCTGCACAGGCCTCTGGCTTTCCCATAACATGGCAGTGAACTCCTCCAGGGTGCCAGAGACAGAGAAACATCTGGGCTAGAGAGTAACAACTTGTCATGAATACTAAAAATGGGATTGTGCTTAATTATGCCAACCAATTAGTGTGCTTCTGGCTAGGATGGACACTGTCCTGCAGAACTCCTGTGGCCAAATCAGAATTGGACAGGTTTGCCTTCTGCTAATGAGCTAACAGTATAAAAGTGTGATTCAGTCTCCACTGAAGGTTCAGCCTATTATTCACCATATTGGTGTTGCCTGTGTTCTTCCAGCCCTGCACAACATAAAGATGAGCCTGGTACTCAGGCAGTGCCAGGACTGGGGAGACTGGAGCAAAGCTGGAGGTGGGGAGATTGAGGCTGGAGGTGAGGAGGAAGTTGCTGAGCATGAGAGTGGTGAGAGGCTGGAATGGGTTGCCCCTGCAGGGGGGTGTTTGGGGCCAGATCCCTGGAGGTGTTTTTGGCCAGGCTGGCAGAGGCTGTGGGCAGCCTGCTCTAGGGTAGGGTGTCCCTGGGCATGGCAGGGGGGTTGGGACTGGCTGATCCTTGTGGTCCCTTCCAACCCTGACTGATTCTATAGTCCCCCCACAAGCAGATGTATTCAAGTCCCAGCAGCACTGCACTGACATCACTGAATTAAAACCAACCCCCCCTTGGGGCTCCTCTAACAACAAAAGAACCCCAAAGAGCAAACTCCAGCAGAGAGAGAGGACAATGCCTCCTGTCCCAGCCAGGCAGCACAGCCAAGGTGCTCTCTGTCTTACCTGCAGCTGTAAGAAGGGGATGTTGAAGAACTTGTGCAGGTACTTGAGGCCAAAGCTGTTCTTCATGGAAGACTCAGCATAGCGGAAATAGGAGGAGCCAGGAGGCCTGTGTCAGACAGGGAGAGAGAAGAGAACTGCACCCAGGGCAGGCACCAGCTGGGAGCAGTGACTGACACCCCTGGGGCTGAATCCAGACAGGCTGAGCTGAGGCTTGGGAGCACTGCTGGGGTAGAGACCAGCCAGGAGGGAAGCTGAGCTGGGCTGGTACCTGCCGGGGGTTTGTTACAGCTGATGCTTGGGCCTAGCAGCTCAGGGTCCATGGAGCATGGTGGCTGGAGCTGGCAGCAGTGTGTGAGCTCTCCTCAGGTGCCCAAGCCCCTGGAAGGGCACAGGTGACATTGTGCCTTTGCAGGGTGCAGCTGTCACACTGTAAGGCAGGGCTGATTTGCTAAGCAGCTGTTTGCAGCTTTCTTAGAGCCTCTTGTACAAAATGTCCCTTTCTGAAAAGCATTCTGAGGTTGCTGCCACCCCTGGGGCTGTGCTGCCATCCAGACAGGCCTGGGCAGGATGCAGACCTGGGTGGGGGGAAAATGAATGAAAGTCTTGCACCTGGGAAAGAACAGCCCCAGGAGCAGCACAGGCTGGGGCTGAACTGCTGGAGAGCAGCACAGGGGAAAGGGATTTGGGGGTGCTGGTGGCCAGAAGGATGCCCAGGAGCCAGCAATGTGCCCTGGTGGCCACAAAGGCCAAGGGCATCCTGGGCTGCATCAGAAGGGCTGTGGTGAGTAGGTCACAGAGGTTCTCCTGCCTCTCTCCTCTGCCCTGGTTGGGCCACATCTCAATATTGTGTCCAGTTCTGGGCCCCTCAGATCACAAAAGACCTCAGGGAACTGCTGGAGAGAGTCCAGCCCAGAGGCAAAGCTGCTGCAGGCAGAGAACATCTCCTGTGGGGCCAGGCTGAGGGAGCTGGGGCTGGGAGCTGGCAGCAGAGGAGCCTGAGGGCTGCCCTCAGTGCTGTGCTCAAGATGTGCAGGGCAGTGTGGGCAGGATGCAGCCAGGCTGTGCCCAGGGGTGCCCAAGGGGCACTGGGAGCAAGCTGGAGCAGAGGAGGTGGCAGGGGAAGAGGAGGGGAAACTTTGTCCCTGGGAGGGTGCTGGAGGCTGGAGCAGGCTGCCCAGAGAGGCTGTGGAGTCTCCTGCTGTGGAGAGCTTCAGAACCTGCCTGGATGTGTTGCTGTGTGCCCTGCCCTGGCTGCTCCTGCTCTGGCAGGGGCTGGGGCTGGATGATCTCTGCAGGTCCCTCCCAGCTCCTGCTGTTCTGATTCTGTCACTGCATGCCCCCAGCAGAGGCACTTGCTGAGCTGCACACCATGAATAGTCCTCACTCACAAACTGACTCTCAGTGCCCCAGGGGAGGCCCTGCAGGTCCTGCTGCTCACAGGCAGAATCCACACACCCTGCTCCTGCTGAAGGGTTAAGTCCCAGAGATGAACTCATAAAGAAATGATGAGGTTCTGGCTTCATGCCTTAAAACCAGAGCCCTGACAGGGTACTGTGGGTTGGAAGGGACCTCCAAAGCTCAGCCAGTCCAAGCCCTGCACTCAGCAGGGACATCCTCCACTAGAGCAGGTTGCCCACAGCCCTGCCCAGCCTCACCTGGAATACCTCCAGGCCTAGGGCCTCAACCACCTCCATGAGCAACCTGCTGCAGTGTTCCAGCAGCCTCCTGGGGCAGAACTTGTTCCTCACATCCAATCTCAACCTGCTCTGCTCTCACTTCAAACCAGTGACCCTGTCCCTGTAGGCCTCTGTGAACAGTTCCTCTGCAGCCTGCCTGGAGCCCCTTCAGCTGCTGGCAGGCTCATCTAAGTTCTCCCTGGAGCCTTCTCTTCTCCAGGCTGAGCAACCCCAACTCTCTCAGCCTGTCCCCATGGCAGAGGTTCTCCAGCCTCCTGATCACTTTTGTGGCCTCCTCTGGACCCTCTCCAGGTCTTTCCTGTGTTGAGGGCTCCAGAGCTGGCCCCAGCCCTGCAGGTGAGGTCTGAGCAGAGCAGAGGGGCAGGATCTCCTCTCTCCACCTCTGCCCACACTGCTCTGGATGCTGCCCAGGCTGCCCTTGGCCTCCTGTGCTGCCAGTGCCCACTGCTGGCTCCTGCCCTTGTCCTCCTCCTCCAACACCCCCAAGTCCTTCTCTGCAGGGCTGCTTCCTATCACCTCTGCCCAGTCTGTACTGCTAGTGAGGATGGTTCTGATGCAGGAGCAGGACCCTACACTTTGTCTTGTTGAACCTCAGGAGGTTCACCTGGGCCCAGGCTGTCCAGGTCCCTCTGGATGCCCTCCTGTCCGTCTGTGTGCCTGACCTAGGCACAAACAAGGAAGTGACTGGGAAGAGAAAAATGGCTTAAAAACAGAAACCCACACTCAAAGTTTCATGCCCCTGAATGCTGAGCAGCCAGCAGAGCTTTCTGCTAACCAGCAGAGCCTCAGGCTTCTGCAGGATGGGGAACCCTGCCTGGCTGAGCTGCAGGGCTGAGGAGAGGACCTGCAGAGCTCTGCTGAGAGCCCTGGGGCTGGGCAGGCTGCAGAGGGGAGCTGATCAGTGTCTGTCAGCACGAGGGGTGGGGGTCAGCATGCAGCTGCCAGGCACTTGCTGGTGGTGCCCAGGGACAGGACCAGGAACAGCAGCTGCAAGCTGCAACCCAGGAGGTGCCACCTCAATGTGAGGAAAAACTTCTCTAGTGAGGGTGCTGGAGGCCTGGGGCAGGCTGCCCAGAGAGGTTATGGAGTCTCCTGCTCTGCAGAGCTTCCAACCCCCCCTGGCCATTATGCTGCTGGGCAAGCTGCTGTGGGTGCCCTGCTGGAGCAGGGGGTTGGACTGGATGAGCTCCAGAGGTCCCTTCCAACCCTACAGTCTATGACTTGGCCATGCCCAGTGCCTGGCAGGCAGGGATGCCCTCAGGGGAAGGCAGCTGCAGCAGCTGGACAGGGCTCTGGAGCAGGAAGCAGCTGTGCTGCAGGAAGGCTGCTCCACTGGGAAGCACTGCCCAGGAAGGAGAGGACCTCTGGGAAGGCCTTCTGCAGGCCATGATTGCAGGGACAACCTTGCCCAGCAACACAGCCACACCTCCCCCGGACCAAAGGCAAGAGCACAGCTGCTGGCTGAGACCCCTGCAGCAGGCAGAGCCCAGGAGGCAGGCAGAGGAGCTGCAGGAGCTGGCAGCAAGGCATGAGCAAGGAGGTGGCAGAGGGAGGGCAGGAGCTGGCAGCAGGACATGAGGCAGGATGGTGGCAGGGGGCGGGCAGGGGCTGCAGGATCAGGGGGAAGGTAGGGAGGTGTCAGGGGGTGGGCAG
>VWZI01022218.1:0-12819 GCA_013396835.1 Psilopogon haemacephalus
TTTCAAAAGGTGGGGGGGCAGGTCACTGCAAACCCACTACACATTGTTAACACATACTGTTTGTCAGAACAGGAACGAGGTACAATCATGGAGTCAATCTACCAAGCTTCACCATACTCGTCCTTTGACAATCTCTGCCCGTACCATAAGGGCTTAATTTGCTTACCCTGCTTAATAGCAGCACAGATGTCACAGTCATGTATGACTTGGGTGATAGCATCCATGGATAAGTCAATTGACCTATCACATTCCCATGGTACATTGCATACCTGCCTTGATGTCCAGATGAATCATGGGCCCACCGAGCTAGGAACAGTTCGCCTCGGTGTTTCCAATCAAGATCAAAGTCACTGTCACTGTTTATATCAATTTGAAAAATTTTAGCATCTTAGTCTGCCTGATGCTTGTGTTGATGTTCCTCAGTAGCTTTCTTTTTAGGGATGTGTGCATCTATGTGTCGCACTTTCACTGGAATTCTCTCCAGTCATGCATCAGTGTCCTGCCATAGATCAGCACACCAAATAGGCTTTCCTTTCCTCTGCCAGCCACTCTTTTTCCAGTCCTTTGGCCAACCCCATAGAGCATTGGCTACCATCCATGAGTCGGTGTAGAGGTAAAGGATAGGCCAGTTATCCCATTCAGCCACATCAAGAGCAGGTTGGACTGCTTTTACCTCAGAGAATTGACTAGATTCACCTTCTCCATCTCTCACTTCAGTAACTCTCCTGGTAAGACTCCAGACTGCTGACTTCCATCTTCACTTGTTCCCAACAAGACAACAGGAACCATCTGTGAACAAAGCCTGGTTCTTTTCCTGATCAGAAAGATCAACATAGAACAAGCTTCTTTGGCACAAATTGTTTTCTCTGCTGGAGGTTTGTTACAGCCTGTGCCTTCTGGCCAGTTAGTGATCACTTCTACCAGACCAGGTTGATCAAGATTACCCATGCGTGCTCGTTGGGTTATCAAAACCATCCATTTAGACCAGATTGCATCTGTGGCATAATGCGGTGATGAACCTTTGCCTTTAAACATCCAATTTAGAACAGGCAATCTAGGAGCTAGAAGAAATTGTGACTCAGTTCCAACCACTTCAGAAGATGCTTTCTCTCCCTTATAGGCTGCTAGGGGTGTAATTTGCTTCTTAACCTCTATAGCCACAACCCCAGAAACCAAGTGGACGTCCACATGTTTCATTTGGAGCTTTCTGCCAAAGACTCCAAGTTGGACCATTGTCACTTGCAGCCGTGTACAGAATGTTTTTAATGTCTGGACCAGATCGTACAGGTCCTAAGCCTACAGCATGGACTACTTCTTCCTTTATCTGATCAAAGGCTGCTTGCTGTTCAGGTCCCCACTCAAAATGGATTCTTTTATGAGTTACATCATGCAGAGGTTTGACAATTTGACTGAATCCAGGAATGTGTAGTCTCCAATTTGCCACGACAACCAAGTAAGATTGAGTGTCCTTTTAATTTGTGGGAACTGCCTGGTGGAGACTTTATCACATCCTGTGGGATGTGACAGCAACCATCTTGCTACTGCACTCCCAGAAATGGAATTTCTCTGGAAGGTCCTTTGACCTTATCTCTCTTGATGGCAAAACCTGCTTGCAGCAAAATGTCAATTATTTTGTTACCTTTCTCAAAGACTTCCTCAGTAGTTTGGCCCCACACAATGATGTTGTAAATGAATTGTCTGTGTTCTGAAGCTTTACATTTCTCCAGTGCATTGCAGGTCACTGAGCGACAGATCGTTGAACTGTGTTTCCACCCCTGAGGCAAACATTTCATATTGGATTCCTCTCCAGGTGAATGCAAACTGAGGGCTGCATTCCTATGTTATGGGAATAGAAAAGGAAGGATTAGCAATGTCTATGGTAGAATACCATTTGTCCTGATTTGATTCCAGCTTGTATTTGAGTTCCAGCATATCTGGTACAGCTGCACTCATGGGTGGAGTGACCTTGTTGATGGCACAGCAATTCACTGTGAGGTGCAAGTCTCCATTAGCATTGTGGAAGGGCCAAGTCAGACTGTTGAAAGGTAAAAGAGCTTTCTCAATAACCTTCTGACTGTCCAGTTGACAAATCAGCTGATGAATGGGCAGCAAAGAGGCACGGTCAGTTCTGTACTGCCTGTGATGCACAGTTTAAGTAGCAATTAGCAGTTTCAGATCCTCTATGTCATGATGTCCTACAACTGTAGATTCAACTGAAAGTTCAGGTCTAATGGACAATTTCAATTTACCATCCTCAATTTCCACAGATACTATTCCAAAAGCCCAATTATGCCCCTTAGGATCTTTGAAACAAGCTTCTTGTTGTTTCTGTTTCTGCCACTCTGCAGTTCCCTGAGTCTCTTTGAAAGAACTGAAGGAGGTTGACCATCCCACTTGTTCATGTTCTCACCAAACTGATCATGCAGGATTATCCAAAGTGACCCATGTGATTGCTGATGTGTCCCAGCATAGAATGACGGAGCATACTAGGATTAATCCAATTCCTGCGCTCTCTTCTCCCTCTACTGTTCAAAGGTTTAGTAGGGGGTGAAGGGTGGGGCATCCCAGGTGGCCCCGGGACCCAGGGGGGGGACCTCGGGATGCCCATATACGTGGAACCTTGAATCAATTGGCCGGCCAGGAAATGCTGGGCGCCTGATGGACAGTTTCATACGCCCCCGTAGGGTACTTAAACGGGTCAGCAGCCATTTTCTTCTCTCTTCCCGCTCTCCTCGTCCACCGTCGTCCATGCAGTAGCTGAGAGAAGCCCCAGCCACATGCACAGCAACAGGCAGCGAGGCACGGCGGCTTTCTTCTACGCGGCAAGGCTGACCCCTCTCTCTCCTTTCCCGGTTTCTCTCGCTCTTTCTAATCCCTCTTTTATTTTCTTTAAATCAGTTTTCCTCCTTCCGCGGTCTCCCCCTCGGTTCGGGAAGGAGCACGTGTTTCCCCCCTTCGCTTCGCGCTCCCGCGGGTACTCATAGGTGCGATCGGGATCTATTTTTGCATGTAACCTCTCTGTTTTCCCCAGTCCCGGTTGTTAAACGTTTATACCTGACCTTTAAGCAACGCGTTTGTCTATTTCTGCTGACCGAAACCTAAAAGAACCGGCGAGGAGGGCACTAGGACCCCTTCGCCGTGGGATATCGCATTTAATTAGTGCTATCCCATGACATGATGTCTAGGTGGAATTTGTCTCCTGGGCTCAAATTGCCTTGCAGGAGGTTGGTATCTGTTCCTGATAGCAGAATCATGCACCCATTCAGAAGATGAAGGGATGGTATCCTTTGCCAGATTGCATATGGATGTTTTAAGTTCCTCCTTCAGCTCTTTCATGCTATCTTTTACCTCTGTAGTCATAGTTTTTATGGCACAGACTAGGGTAGAATGCAACAAGCTATCTTCTATCTGCCTCAGTTGGTCAGTGAACTCACCAACAGTGAGCCTTCCATTATCACCCTATGATAGAAACTTACTAGCCAAGATGTTAGCATAGGATGAAGGAGCAAGTTTAATAAGCTTCTTTAGGAGACCTGTTCCAAGAAGAATGTTAGCAGGCTCATGTGTGGCATTATCTCCATAAAGCACTTCCATCACAGCAAATTCCTTCAGATACTTAATTCCCTGCTCCAGTGTGCTCCAGTTCCTAGCTGCACATGGCAAATCATCTCGGGAGGTGTATCTCATACCCACAGCCATCAGAGTGTGTGTCCACAAGCTAACCACACTGAGATTGGTTGCCAGGTGTTTGTCCACTCCACTCTCCTTTTCAAGAGGCCCTAGCTGTTATTCAGACTTGTCTCCTACCTGTAGGGCATTTGCACCAACAGAACGGTATCTCATCAGCCAGCATGGTATTGGCTCTCTTGATTCCCTTGAATATTCCTTTCATAACTTCCCTGAGCTCTCTGAGGGGATCATTAGAGCCCTGGATATCATCCTTCTCCTCTTCCTCTCCTTGTGTTGGTCTAGTGGTGCCTGGCGAAACAAAACTCACCTAACAGTATTCCTAATCTCCTGAGAGCCATCTTCTCTCTTAGTAACTAATCTCATATTGTCCTCAGGTTGTGCTCTCAGTAATCTGGTCATATCTTTAAGACTAACTATCTCCTCTTCTCCTTCCTCCTCTAGTGCACCAGACATCCCTGTTCCTAAATCTTTCTTTGAACTACACTCTGATTCATGTTTTGCTTTTACCTTTGCAGGGGTAAGCATAGCTGTGGAGGGTCAAACAGGCATGTTTGTGGAGGTTCCTTATAGCAGATCTGAATTTTGGGGAATTTAAGTTGCAACCTTTGAATCACAATTCAGGGCAGTATCAGAACTTGATGTCTGTGAATTCAGTCTGATAGGAGAAGTAGTAGTAGAGATCTGTCGACCTTGGCTGCCTGCCATGTTATTGTCAACATCTGCGGCATTGACAGAAATCCTGGAATTGGCAGAGTTCCTGGAGTTGGCAGAAGGATTGTTTTGAGAACACACTCCAGGCATACTGCCAAGGCTGTTATCTGAATCTGTAGTCTGCACCACTGCAATTTAGTTTTAATTTCAAGCTCTTTCTATCTGCCTCTTTAGTGGAGTAGCAAACATGTTTAGACATAAAGCAGAAATTAAAAATAAATTCATAACTAATAGGAATATAATCACACATGGCAAATATATAATGATGTTCCTTGTGTAGAAGTCTTGACAAGGTTCAGGGACTGAGCTTTTTTTGGAATTACCCTTACCAGAGCTGTAGAATAGCTCACTGGATTTGTATTATTTTCTGACTTATTAAAAGTACCAAGATCAGTGCTGGTAACAATCTCAGTAATATTAAAACCAAGAAAATTGAAAATATAGTCAACAAATTCCCTAAAGATGCTTTCAAACTTTCTCCATGCCAAATCCCAAAGAATACCACCAATTTTAGCCACAATCCACCTATGTAAAAACCATAGAGTTAATGTGGAAAAAATTGTATAGGCCACCCAGATCAGCTTGATTTTAACTTCCAGGCTTAATTAGCAATCAATCAAATGGAATTTTAGCCTCACCACCCCACGCTGGGTGCCAATTAATGCATGTGATGGTTCGGCAGTTATCCACCCCCCACACTTCTTGAATAATCCAGCCTAGACTCAGCTGACTGGAAGTTAATAAATGAAGCTTTATATTACAGCTTTGCACAATATACAAGCAGATATTTACAATATGTTACAGATATTTACAGATATATACAATGAAAAGGTAACACAGAAACACCATGCCCCTCCCAGAGATCACAGTCCCCAAGAGGGGTTTCCAACCACCCTACCACCTTCTCCCTGCTACCCAATCTTGTACCACTATCTGTCTTATGTGCCAGGTAAGCATGCCAGGAAATAAAAATTAAGGGTACTTTGCCTAGTCAGCTTGATCACAGTAGATTTGTCACTTAAGTGTTAAAGTGGAGCTAGAAAGGAACAGACAGCAAGATAAAAATAAACTTTAACCAATGTATCCTTGAAAAACTAGTGCTACTGTTCCTCCTAAACAATATTGCACTACTTTATTCAAAGAGCCTTAAATTACACCATGTCAGTAAATTTTCACAGCAATTGCGTTTTGTTTAGTTAAATCAACTATAAGCTGGTCAGCCTGAAAGTTCTATCATATATATATCTAGTATAGACTGTTGGATATGACTAAACTCTCACAAATTCCTTCAGGTTTGGACTGAACCTCTGTTGAGATTCAGCAGATGTAACCAGCTACTACATATGACATATATGTGCTGCTTTGAGGCTAATTAGAATATTTTAATAAGAAAAAACAGATTATAGGCTATGAAAAGAAAACAATGGTGATGCCCACTTCACTCATAGGTTTACTCAGATGTACAAAAGCAAGGACGTAAACATAGATAAGACAGAGTTGCTCTGATATGGGCTCTGGCTGTTGGTCTCTACCTCTCCTTTGCTTCTAGCTGGATCTGTGTAACCCAACTAATCAATTCTGCTTCTGACTCCCCTTGCTGATCTTCCTAATTCACATGTAAGGTAGATTCTGGAATAAGATTGGGGGGGAGGTGGAGAAGGTGGAAGGGTGGTTGGGAACCCCTCTTGGAAACTCTGATCTCTGTAAGGGGTATTGTGTTTATGTTTTACCTTTTTATTTTATACACCTGTTAATATTTGTGATGTATTGTAAATATCTGCTTGTATATTGTGCTAAGTTGTAAACGTAAAGCTTCATTCCTTAACTTCCAGCCAGCTGAGTCTAGTCTGGGTGAATTCAAATGTGTTGGGGGGAGGGTAACTCCCAAACCATCATATCTTAATTTGTTGCTTTCAACAGGGGGCCAATTTAACTTGATTGATTGCTAATTAAGCCGGGAAGTTAAAAAATAAGCTTATCTGGTTGGTCTGGACCGTGTTGCATCCTTTAGGATTATGGTGCCTTCACCATTATGTTTTTGACAAAATTGGTTCCCTTCTTTTCAATCTAATCTGGAGAAACCTTAACAGAATGGTTTTGGTTTTCAGAGATTATCTTGGCTTGGCTTTAATATTACCAAAATTGTTACCAAATCTGCTTTTAATAAGTCAGGAAATATTACAACTGATGCAAGTTATTCAGTATCCCTGATGAGAAAATTCTCCCCAAAAGTGAAGCTCTAGATCCATGTCATGAGTTCTACACACGTAATACAGTGGAATATTTATCATGTGTCATTATAGTCTTAATAATTCTGGTTTTAGTTCTAATTTTTCCATTACGTGTCAAGAATACAGCTCTTTCCTCCTTAAAAAAACAGCTTGGGAGAGGCAGAAGGCAGACTACCAAGAATTTGCAAGTCCCAGACGTAGAGATAAGCTCTGGCAAACTTGGCTGGATTCCGGGTCAACTTTCTCAAAACAAAACCTGTTTCGGGGGAGAGCAAGGAGGGACTGCCATGTCCACCACTACACCTCCTCCTGCATATTCTGGGACAGCTTCCAAAGTCTCTGTTGTTGAAAATAACATGGCAAAACACCCAAAAAAAAAAAGGTCCAGCTGTTCAAGTCTGTGCTGTTTCTTCACTTAGTTTGAATCCCCAGACAGCAATTTCTAATCCTAAATCAAAAGAGACTGTAAATTCATAGGCAGCAGTTCAGACCCCCAGAGATTCAGACCCTCTAGAAGGAACATCTAAGGCCTTTCTTGGTCCTGCAAAAGCATAGGCAAAAACAAAACATTGGACAAAAAGTGATTAAAAGAGGATTTAGGGGCAGAGACTTCTGGTACACAAGAGGAGGAAGAAGAAGAGGAGAGATTCAGTCTTAGAGATTTGGACAGTTTAATTAGATCACAATATGGTGATGAGAAGAGCTATGTGAGATTGGCTGCTAAGAGGGAGAATGGCTCTGAGGAGTTGAGGAATGATCTTAGGAAAGTTATGTTTCTAGACTGAGGACAAGCAGGACAAGAGGAAGAGCATAAGGATGATGTCCAGAACTCAAATGATCCCCTCAGAGAGCTCAGGGAAGTTATGAAAGGAATATTCAAGGGAATCAGGAGAGCCAATACCACGCTGGCTGATGAGATACCGTTCTGTTGGTGCAAGTGCCCTACAGGTAGGAGACAAGTCTGCAAAGTAGCTAGGGCCACTTGAAAAGGAGAGTGGAGTGGACAAACACCTGGCAACCAATCTCAGTGTGGTTAGCTTGTTGGACACACATTCTGGTGGCTGTGGGTATGAGATACACCTCCCGAGATGATTTGCCATGTGCAGCTAGGAACTGGAGCACACTGGAGCAGGGAATTAAGTATCTGAAGGAATTTGCTGTGATGGAAGTGCTTTATGGAGATAATGCCACACATGAGCCTGCTAACATTCTTCTTGGAACAGGTCTCCTAAAGAAGCTTATTAAACTTGCTCCTTCATCCTATGCTAACATCTTGGCTAGTAAGTTTCTATCATAGGGTGATAATGGAAGGCTCACTGTTGGTGAGTTCACTGGCCAACTGAGAGAAATAGAGGACAGCTTGTTGCATTCTACCCTAGTCTGTGCCATACAAAATATGACTACAGAGGTAAAAGATAGGACTACCAAGCTAGAGGATGGCATGAAAGAACTGAAGGAGAAACTTAAAACCACCATATCCAATCTGGCAAAGAATACTATTCCTTCATCATCTGAATGAGTGCATGTTTCTGCTATCAGAAACAGATGCCAACCTCCTGCAAGGCAATTTGAGCCCAGGAGACAAATTCCACCTAGACATCAGCAATCACATGGGTCACTTTGGATAATCCTGTGTGATCAGTTTGGTGAGAACATGTGTTGGGAGGAGCACCAATGGAGAAATGAATAATCAATGTGATTTCAGCCATAACTGTTTATTTGTGATTCTACAGCTCCTTTTATAGCTAGCAAGCGGGGGGTGTCTGCTAATACTGCAAGGTAATTGGTAAAGAGGATTATATGTGGAAGACAATAATTGGTTATTGTATAATAACAATGACCACATCTTTATCGAGAAAGTTCTGGGTAACTTTTCCAGAAGCAGGACCTGTCCCAGTCTGCACTGTTGTTTTCCTTCCCTCTGTTCAGGCTGCACTTTCTCCTCACAGGCATTCCGTTGTGCTTCTGTTGAAACACATTCCTCACAGTGGGGGTTGCTCACCACTATCAGGCTACTCTTTCTCAGAAATCTCTCCACAAACATGAACAAGTGGGATGGCCAACCTACTTCAGTTCTTTCAAAGAGAGTCAGTGAACTGCAGAGTGGCAGAAACAGAGATAGAAATGCCAGAAAACCAGCTGTCACTTTCTTCAGCTCCCCAGAGGAGTTGCAATTATTCTAATAATTGTCATTTCTCTCACAACAACAACAATTATTGTGTATGCCCCACATGCCATATTCAGCATTATGGGTGCCCTTCCTCTAGCCAGGAGGAGGAAAGGAATAGTGGAGAAAGCTAAATCTATTGGAATGCATTCATTAGGTGGCCTGGCAGTTCAGGGCTTTAGTTGATACAAGTGCTCAGTGTATTTCCAGTCAGTAAGTCTAGGCTTCATTGTTTCAAAAAATGCAGGGGTGTGGATAACTGCCAAACCATCACAATCCCTGCCTCCACAAAAGGCCATTGCTCCTCAGAGGACCTTTTTCCTTCTAGCTACTTTCTGTGCTCAGCCCCACTTGCCCCATATGTCTTGGCCAGGGTACAAGATTGCCAAGAGAGCCTTGAAATCCTCACCAGTGGCTGATATGCAAACTCAGTGCACTTTCTATCTTAGTGCTCCATCCTAATGTGTGCCATGCCTCAACCTCACACAGGGGTGAAGTGAGACTGAAAGGCTTACTGAAGAATTACAAAGTTCTTGTGAAGATGGAAATCCCACTACTCCTTCGGCAAGAGCTGCTCTTGGATACCTTAATCAGTAGGTCACTATTTCCTTCAAAGAAGAACTTCTAATATTTTATATGACTTTTTATCAATTAATCTGAAAAATACATCAGTAATTTGTGAGTGAGTGAATGCTTAGGGAGCTCAGGTGCAGCTGTTACATTCCAAAGTCTCAAAACAAATCATAGGCCCATTTGACTGCGAGAACATTTTCCTTCCCACTTTATCTCTTAAAGATGATTTAAAATTTCTTATTTCTCTGACTTTAATATGAAAACATAAGACAGAAATGGAAGACATGCACAACTATATTTTTTAAAATGTTGCTTCTAAACTTATGTTTTCTTAAGCTACGCTGTGTCATTTACAGAAAGTAATTTCTTCTCTACGTGAACTTTCCACTGTAAAGCGAGGTATCTGGACCCAGCTCTTAGGAATTTCTGTAGTTAAACAGTAGGTGGCATTACAGTTAGTCTGGTCTTTCTAGATTAATATTGTCAGTGTTAGTGGCATTTCATAGAATCATAGAATGGTTTAGGTTGGAAGGCACCTCAAAGATCATCCAGTTCCAACCCCCCACCATAGGCAGGGACACCTCCCACTAGATCAGGTTGCTCAAGGCCTCATCCAACCTGGCCTTGAACACCTCCAGGGAGGGAGCAGCCACAATCTCCCTGGGTAACCTGTCCCAGTGTAGCATCACCCTTACTGGAAAGAACTTCTTCCTAACATCTAGTTTAAATCTCCCCTCTTCCAGTTTAAACCCACTATGCATGAGATGCTGTCATTACAAGACCTTGTGAATAATCCCTCCCCAGCCCTCCTGTAGGCTCCCTTCGGATATGGAAGGCTGCTATAAGGTCTCCTCAAAGCCTTCTCTTCTCCATGCTGTAAAGCCCTGGCTCTCTCATCCTGTCCTCATGGCAGAGGTGCTCCATCCCTCCAATGATCTTTGTGGCCCTCCACTGGACTCACTCCAACAGTTCCACGTCCCTCTTGTGATGGGGGCTCCAGAACCACACATAGTACTCCAGGTGGGGTCTGACAAGAGCAAAGTAAAGGGGGAGAATCACCTCCCTTGCTCTGCTGGCCATGATTCTCTTAATGCAGCCCAGGACACAGTTGGCTGTCTGGGCTGCACGCGCACACTGTCAGCTCATGTTGAACTTTTCATCCACCCAGAGCCCCAGGTCCTTTTCCTCAGTACTGCTTTCCATCCACTCACTGCCCAGCCTGTATTTGTGCTTGGGATTGTGCTTGCCCAGGTGCAGGACCTTACAATTGGCCTTGTGGAATTTCATGAGGTCAGCCTGGGCCCACCTTTCCAGCTTGCCCAGGTCCCTTTGGATGGAATCTCTGCCCTCTAACAAGTCGACTGTGCCACACAGCTTGGTGTCATCTGCAAACTTGCTGAGGGTGCACTTGATTCCTCTGTCCATGTCGCTGACAAAGATGTTAAACAGCACTGGTCCCAGCACTGACCCCTGAGGGATGCCACTTGTCACTGGTCTCCAGGTGGACGTTGTGCTGTTGATCACCACTCTCTGCATGGGATCATCTAGCCAATTCCTTATCCAGCGAGTGGTCCACCCATCCAGTCTGTGTTTTTCCAGTTTGGTGACCAGGATGTCATGTGGGACAAAGTCAAAGGTCTTACTCAGGTCCAGTGAGTGACTTTTCCAGTTCCTGCTTCCATAGTTCCCTTGGGCTGGCCAAGGAGACAAGCAGAAATCTGAAATACAATTTGGGGAGGGGGAAAGAATTAATATATCCAAAGAAATTATTATAAATCTGCAAATATAAAGCAGATCTTTGCCATACATTACAAATTGTCTGAAAGAAAATTCCTAGAAATTTTATAGCTTATTGAACATAATACAGAAATATTTAATGACATTAAGGGTGGTCACAAGAGAGTAGTGGTTTTACTTTTTTGGGTATTTGTTCTTTTTATATCCTCCTTTTGCTTGATTTTATTATAGCTGAAACTAGATCTAGACAGCATGATTTTTGTCAGGCATTGTAGAATTACTTCTAGTTGGTTAAGCTCGCCTATGCATAGAGTGGAGTTTTTTGCATCCCAAAAATAATGTATGCATCTTTCTTGATATTAAGAGTTATCTTTCATAAGTGTGCATATAGTTCATAAAAGGCCCAGTGAGGTTTTGCCTTTTTGTTTTTGTACAACCAGACAGTTTTAAGTGTTACCTCTCAGGTTTTGACAGTTTGGGCAGGATTCATCAAAGGAATGCAGGAATGGGCTACAGACTAAACACGGATATTTGAACTAGTCATTCTAGGATGCCTCACTGGTCAGTAAAGAAAAACATTTTTTTTTAAAAGGAATTAGTTTCAACCCAGAGTAGAGTTTTAATATATATTAGATGAATCAATCTCTGAAACTGCTTATTTTTCTTTATTCACATTGAGGAAGGTATAAGAGAACCGCCTCAAAGGTAAACGACTGAAGTTTGGCAGAAGTAGCCTATGTCCTGGCAACAGTGTAGACTCACTTGGCTGCCAAATATTAAGTCTGCCATCACTTGAAATTCAGAGATGAAATGAATTACTGTCTGGAAGCCAGAAGGCAAAGCCTGAAGTCATCCATTAAACAGAAAATGAAGTCAAAAGAATAGACGCTGTAGAATGGAAAAGGCACATTTCTGTGAGATCACACCATCTGCTCATAATTTGTCTCATTTCATTTTCTGACACATTATTTAGAGTGTCTACTTTTACATTCCATCTTTTGCTCTTGTCACAGCTTGTGTGTGAATGCCTGTGTTCAGGTTCACAAGTGCCGTGCCCTTGAACATGTTACACAGAGAAGTTGTAGGTGCCTGCTTCCTGGAAGTGTTCAAGGTCAGGTTGGATGAGCCTTTGAACACCCTATGTCCTTACCCACCATATTATCTTTCCTTTTTTTCTCGTCCTGTACTGCCTTTGAAAAACAAATTACGTGAATTGGAAATTTTTTTTTTTTTTTAATCTTGTTGCTATCTGGCCTGTTTTGACTCTATCTCACCTTCTTATTGTTTTATCTTCTTTATATTTCATGTGTTAAACCAACTGAAAGTATGTACAGTAGCAAACTTAATGACTATTCTTACATTGTATCACTTTGTAGGTATTTTCCATGTATCTGCTATATTTAGTATTTCTAAACATAGTGTTGTTACAATAGCACATTTGTAGTTTGCTGACTAATTAAGAAAATTACCCCTTGGTTTATTTTTTCATAATATGCCCTCTATCAGTGTATTAACCTTTGTTAAACCTTTGTCCACATAGCAGCAGCAAAGAAAATTTATCTAAATAAACTGATGTGAACATGAATGGGATTAGTTAGGACACATTAGTTGTTTGTATCTACTAATTCAGAATTGAGAATCCATAACTCTAAGTTTGTATACATAAAAAAAAAAAAAAAAGGCTTGGATTTTAAAACAGAGTTTTAAAAG
>VWZI01022218.1:17438-43076 GCA_013396835.1 Psilopogon haemacephalus
AAAAAAAGCTTCCTTCATAAGAAGGCTAGTTAACGGCAGCAGTTATTTGCTTTTTTTTTCCTGCCAGGAACCAGTCTGGGTGTGACACACTTGTAAGACTGTACTAGCTTCGACCTGATGCTGTAGTAGGAAAGAAAGTTTAGGACTGTATCACCAGGTGTTCTGGAAAGGTACACCTACATATAACCTTTATCAAACTTCCATTTTTTCTCTGCTTTCCTGTTTTAAATTTTAGATTATAACGTTTTAAATTAAGCCAAGGAAAGGATGTTGTGAAATTAGATTTGTAGTTTTTAAGAAAGTAAAAAACTCCAAAATCACAGTGATGTTTGATCATTCTAGAGCAAGAGTTCTACTTATGCCAGTTATTTATTTTCTCTAAGCTATCCAGTTTTGATACACCATGTTTATAAAGCTAGAGTGAAACACCTTTTCAAGTGTTTGATTAATTATTACCACATACAGTCAGAAAGGATGAACAGTTGCTTTCAAGACTGAATTCAGACAAATGTGCTGCATTTTTAATATTTTAAAGAAATGTAGGTAAGTAACTTTCTTCTTTCAGCTAATGGAATGACACAGTTATTGAGCTGTTTGTAAGTCACACATAATTTATCTGGATCAAACGTGAATGTTAGAAGCTTGGTCCTGATAGAATACTAGTGCCTTTGTTGTTACACATTCATCTTATGCTCTCATCTTTGAACATGAAACACCATTATTGATGACATATATGGATAAAAGAGTAAAAGGATAAAAGAGTCTGGGTTACTAATACAGACCAGCTTTTGTATTTCATTGAGACGAACACAGGTAGGTATCAGGTAGGTGCTTTTTTGCCACTGGTAGGAAAGCATGCTTCATGAGTCAAGCATGAATGTAAAAGTCAATAATTCTGTTTGCTTCAACTCTTTCAGTAATACAACCACAATATTTTCACTGTTAGGAAAAGGAAACACGATGAAATTATTCCAGAGCTTAATTTATAGCATTGTGGTGGATTGGGAGTTCTCTGCCCCCTCACACTGTGAAATTGCCCAGGCTATACTCAGACATCTGGAAGTTTAGGAAATTAAGCTTTACATTTACAGCTTTGCACAATATACAAGCAGATATTTACAATATATAACACATATTTACAGATATATAAAGGGAAAAGTTAATACAGAAACACCACACCCCTCCCAGAGATCAAAGTCCCTAGGACAGTTTTCCAACCACCCTACTGCCTTCCCCCCCCACTTCCCAGTCTTATCTGACTATCTGTCTTACCTGCCAGATAAGCAAAGATTGGCCAGGGGTGTTAGAAGCAGGAAAGTAGTTAGTGAAGTTACACAGCTCTAGCTAAGAAAGGCAGGGAGAGAGACATGCAGTAGCCAGCACGGCACAAAACAGTGTGTCTTACCTTTGTTTGCATTCTAACTTTTATGCATTTTTCAGTAACCTATGAGTGAAGTAGAACCACCAGTGTTTTCCTTTCTCAGCCTATAACCTAATTTCTCATTAAAATCCTCCAATTAGTTCAATCCATTCCTGTCTACTTCACTCAGAGTTTACTGAGTTTACAATCTATCTAATCTAAAGCAATATTTACAATGATGAATATTACAAATCCAGTTCACACTTTTTTCCACCTGTCTCGAATGTAGGTGATTCAAAAGCTCAGAAAACAGCAAACAGTTTGTGTCCTCACGGATAAGATGAGAACAGGGACTCCCATGTGACATTGGGTTTGTGCTCACGCACTGTAGATTATTTTGTGTTGGACACCAGGTAAAACTGACAACAGAAAGAGCTAAACTGCTTGTATTATACACTCTGAATTTAAACTCTCTCAGCTAAGGTTAGATTTATCTGTAGAATACAGTGGATTTCACCATTTTCCGCATTACCCAATATGTATGACCAGGACTTTCTGCAGAAACCGCCCCTTGGACAGGTTTCCCTTTGCCCAAAGGAGAAAATACCCAAACAGTTTTCCCTAACAGATTATTTTCATGTACAACAGGAACTCTGTCACCATCCACTGTTTGTACCAAATCTGATTGTACAGGTCCTGCTCCGTTTACAGAACCCCTACTGTTTACCAAGCAGGTTGCTTGAACTAAAAGCTTGTCCCAGTTTTTCAAAGTTCTGCCCCCCCATGGCTTTTAGAGTGGTCTTTAGCAAACAGTTGTAGTATTCAATCTTTCCTGAAGCTGGTGCATAGTAGGGTATGTCGTAGATCCATGCAATACCATGCTCTTTGACCCAGATTGTTCTTGAAATGAGTGCCATTGTCTGATTCGGTTCTCTCTGGAGTTCCATGTCTCCACATGGTTTGTCTTTCCAAACCAAGACTGGTGTTACGTGCAGTAGCATGTGGAACTGGATAGGTTTCCAGCCACCTGGTGCTTGCCTCTACTATTGTTAGCACATACTGCTTGCCAGAACAAGAACAAGGTAAAGTGATATAGTCAATCTGCCACGCTTCACTATACTTGTACTTTGACAATCTCTGCCCGTACCATAAGGGCTTAATTCGCTTAGTCTGCTTAATAGCAGCACAAATGTAACAGTCATGTATGACTTGGCTGATAGCGTCCATGGATAGGTCAATTGACCTATCATGTACCCATCAGTAAGTTCCATCCCTGCCTTGATGTCCAGATGAATCATGGGCCCACCAAGCTAGGAACAGTTAGCCTCGTTGTTTACAATCAAGATCAAGGTCACTGTTTTTGTCAACTTGAGAAATTTTAGCAGCTTGATCTGCCTGATGGTTGTGTTGCTGTTTCTCAGTAGCTCTGCTTTGAGGCAAGTGTGCATCTACATGCCACACCTTAACTGGAAGTCTCTCCAGTCATGCATCAATGCCCTGTCATAGATCAGCATACCAAATAGGCTTTCCTTTCCTCTGCCAACAGTTCTTTTTCCACTCCTATAGCCAACTCCATAGGCCATTGGCTACCATGAGTCTGTGTAGAGATAACGGGTAGGCCAATTTTCACATAGAGCCACATCAAGAGCAAGTTGGACTGCTTTTTCCTCAGCGAATTGACTGGATTCACCTTCTCCATCTTTTGTTTCAGTAACTCTCCTAGTAGGACTCCAGACTGTTGCCTTTCATCTTTATTTGTTCCCAACAAGAACCATCTGTGAACAAAGCATATTTTTTTTCCTGACCAGTGAGATCACCATAAGCACAAATTACTTTCTCCTCTTGGGTTCTTGTATTGTCTGTGCCTTCTGGCCATGTGGGGATCACTTCTACCAGAACAGGTCGATCAAGATTACCCATGAGTGCTCATTGGGTTATCAAAGCCATCCATTTAGATCAGGTTGCATCTGTGGCATGATGCGTTGATGAACCTTTGCCTTTAAACATCCAGTTTAGAACTGGCAATCTAGGAGCTAAAAGCAATTGTGACTCAGATCCAATCACTTCAGTAGCTGCTTTCACTCCTTCATAGGCTGCTAGTATTTCTATCTCTCTTTGGGGGTAATTTATTTCTTAACCTCTGTAGCTATGACCCCAGAAACCAAGTAGATGACGATGTGTTTCATTTGGAGCTCTCTGTCAAAGTCTCCAAGTTGAGCCATAGTCACTCACAGCCATATCTGAATGTTTTTATTGTCCATACCAGATTGTACAGGTCCCAAGCCCACCACATGAACTACTTCTCACTTTATCTGATCAAAGGCTGCTTGCTGTTCAGGTCCCCAGTCAAAATTGTTTTTCTTCTGAGTCACATCATGCAGAGATTTGACAATTTGACTGAATCCAGGAAAGTGGAGTCTCCAAAATCCCAATGCACCCAAGAAAGATTTAGTGTGCTTTTTGGTTTTGGGAACTGCCATGGTGGAGATTTTGTTTATCACATCCTGAGAAATGTGATGGAGACCATCCTGCCACCACACTCCCAGGAATTTAATTTCTCTGGCAGGTCCTTTGACCTTTATGGCAAAACCTGCTTGCAGCAAATGTCAATTGTTTTGTTACCTTTCTCAGACACTTCCTCAGCAGTTTGGCCCCACACAATGATGTTGTCAATGAATTGTATGTGTTCTGAAGCTTTAAGTTTCTCTGTCCTGGTATGGGCATAATTACTACCCAGAGTTGTTTCACTTCCAGATGTTCCCCTCCCCCTTCCATTGTAAGCTCCAGAGGTGGGCTGCAGGCCCAGACCACATGGTTCTGGAACCAGGAAGTCTTGGGCCTCATGCATAGGTCATGCACAGGAGTCAGGTGATCCGTGCTGTCTCTTAGGGTGTTAGAACCCACCCCTGGGCACGGGACTTTTGAACGAATTGGCCAGACAATGGATGCTAAGTGCCTATTGGTCAGTTCCACGCTTTCCTAATGAGGTATTTATGGGGGTGCAATGGCCGTTAGGCTATCTCTTCTCTCTCTCTACCACTGCCGTGAGGAACAGATGTCTCCACACCCCGTGCAGCAGCGGCCACGTGTTTTGCAGCCAGCAGCAGCAGCAAAGCATATTGCAAAGGTGACAAAGGCAAACCTCTCTCTTTTCCTCTTTACTGGGGACAAATTCTCCTTCTTTCCTCTTTCTTGGGAAAGCTCGGTATCTAGCATGCGTTTCTTGGGTATTTCCAGGTGCGTTTAGGATTGCTTTTGTATTAGGCTCTCTGTTTCCTAAGTTCTGACTGTTTAAACTGTTTAATTCAGTGTTTTAAGCGATTTTGTGTAGTTATCCTTGCCAACCAAACATCCAAAGATGGGGATGGAGCATCCGGGGGAACTATTCCCAGAACCCCCATGATTATTAACAGTAATAAAAATTAATAATCGCAACATTCTCCAATGCATTATGGATCACTGAGTGACAGATCATTGCACTGTGTTTCCACCCCTGAGACAAACATTTGAACTGATACTGGATTCCTCTCCAGGTGAATGCAAATTGAGGCCTGCATTCCTTTGTTATTGGAATAGAAAAGGAAGTATTAGCAGTGTCTATCATAGCATACGATTTGGTCTCCTTTGATTCCAGCTTGTATTTGAGTTCCAGAATATCCGGTACAGCTGCACTCATGGGTGGAGTCACCTCATTGAGGGCACGGAAGTCCACTGTGAGGTGCCAGTCCCCATTTGCCTTGTGGAAGGACCAAGTCAGACTGTTGAAAGGTGAATGAGCTTTCTCAATGACCTTTTGACTTTCCAGGTGGCAAATCAGCTGATGATTGGGCAACAAAGAGGCACGGTTAGTTCTGTACTGCCTGCAATGCACAGTTTCAGTAGCAATTGGCAGTTTCAGATCCTCTATGTCATGATCTCCCACAACTGTAGATTCTTCTGTAAGTTCAGGTCTAACGGACAATTTCAATTATTGTTCTTGTTGTGAGAATTACAATTATTAGAATAATTGCAATTGCTGTGGGGAGCTGAAGAAGTGACAGCTGCTTTTTTTTTGGTATTGTTGCTGTCCTGGTAGGGTATAAATCCTGCCCAAATTAGATCAAACTCCTGTTTTTTCCCCCTTCCTGTAGCAAGGTCTGGGAGTGGCAGGTGAGCAGGCAGTGAGGGTTTGAACAATGGAAGCCCTGTGGCACAGGACCAAGTCAGATGTCTTGTGCTGTCCCTCAAAGCGTTAGGGTGGACCCCTAGGCGCAGGGCTTTGAATTCATTGGCCAAAACAATGGATGCTACTGCCTATTTGCCACTTTCACCCTTCAAAATAGTGTATTTAAGGAAGGGTGATTAGGACCATTTTTTTCTTTTCCTGCTGCCTCCACTGGGATTGGACATGTATTTGCACCTCTTTCACGGTGGCCATGTGTTTGCAGCATGCATTGCAGCCTACAGCACAGCAGCAAGGCAAACTCTTTCTCCTCCTGTCCTCAGGACTCTGTACCTATTGCGACTCTGAGTAGGGGTGAGGTTAGGATTTCCCCCTGTTATCAGGTTCCCTGTTTTCCAAGTTCTGACTGTTTAAACTGTTTAAGCTTTTGACTCTGTGTTTATAAATAACCTTTGTATAATAACCTCTTATTGACCGAACTTCCAGGGAATCTCATGGAATTTCCTCCGGAGTTTTGATTATTAATAATAATAAAAAATAATATTCATAAAATAGTATTAATAATTCATAACCGTTATTAATAATTGCAACAGTTGCCTCTGTTTCTGCCACTGTGCAGTACCCTGAGTCTCTTTGAAAGAACTGAAGTAGGTTGACCATCCCACTTGTTCATGTTCTCACCAAACTGATCACGCAGGATTATCCAAAGTGACCCATGTAATTGCTGATGTCTAGGTGGAATTTGTCTCCTGGGCTGGAATTGCCTTCCTGATAGCAGAATCATGCACCCATTCAGAAGATGAAGGGATGGTATCCTTTGCCAGATTGGATATGGAGGTTTTGAGTTCCTCCTTCAGTTCTTTCATGCCATCCTCTAGCTTGGTAGTCCTATCTTTTACCTCTGTAGTCATATTTTGTATGGCACAGACTAGGGTAGAATGCAACAAGCTATCTTCTATCTGCCTCAGTTGGTCAGTGAACTCACCAACAGTGAGCCTTCCATTATCACCCTATGATAGAAACTTACTAGCCAAGATGTTAGCATAGGATGAAGGAGCAAGTTTAATAAGCTTCTTTAGGAGACCTGTTCCAAGAAGAATGTTAGCAGGCTCATGTGTGGCATTATCTCCATAAAGCACTTCCATCACAGCAAATTCCTTCAGATGCTTAATTCCCTGCTCCAGTGTGCTCCAGTTCCTAGCTGCACATGGCAAATCATCTCGGGAGGTGTATTTCATACCCACAGCCACCAGAATGCATGTCCACAAGCTAACCACACTGAGATTGGTTGCCAGGTGTTTGTCCACTCCACTCTCCTTTTCAAGTGGCCCTAGCTACTTTGCAGACTTGTCTCCTACCTGTAGGGCACTGGCACCAACAGAACGGTATCTCATCAGCCAGCGTGGTATTGGCTCTCCTGATTCCCTTGAATATTCCTTTCATAACTTCCCTGAGCTCTCTGAGGGGATCATTTGAGCTCTGGATATCATCCTTCTCCTCCTTCTCTCCTTGTTGGTCTAGTGGTGCCTGGCAAAACAAAACTCACCTAGCAGTATTCCTAATCTCCTGAGAGCCATCTTCCATCTTGGTAGCTAATCCACATTGTTCTCATATTTTGCTCTCAGTAAACCAGTTGAACCTTTATAGACTAACTTTCTCCTCTTCTTCATCCTCCTCCTGTACCTGAGGTACCTGTCCCTAAGTCTTCTTTCGAGCTATGCTTTGATCCAAGCTTAGATCTCATCTTTGCAGGAGCCAGCATAGCGGTAGATTTTCCTTCTATCAGATCTGAATTTTGGGGCATCTGAGCTGCTGCTGCCTTAGGATCAGAATTGTCATTTGAGATCACATTAGATGCTGCCTGAGAAGTCAAACTGCTAGAAGAAGTTGTAGAAACCTGTGGACCTTGGCTGCCTAATATATTTTTGTCAGCATTGTTTTTTAATGCTTTTAATAAGTCAGAAGATATTACTAAAAATATGAGCTATTCAACTGCTCTAGCAAGAGTAATTCTTCCAAAAAGCAGAATTCCTTAGCCTTGTCAAAACTTTTCCTCAAAGAACACGGCAATATATTTAACGTCTGTCATAATTTTCCTATTAAATTAGGATTTTTTTTCCCTATTAAATTAGGAATTTTTTTTCCCCTATTAAATTAGGAATTTTTTTTTCCTATTAAATTAGGAAAATTTTTTTCCTTATTAGGAAATTTTTTTTTCCTATTAAATTAGGAAAATTATGACAGACATTAAATATATTGCCGTGTTCTTTGAGGAAAAGTTTTGACAAGAATCAGGAATGCTGCTTTGGGGAAGAATTACTCTTGCTAGAGCAGCTGAATAGCACATATTTTTAGTAATATCTTCTGACTTATTAAAAGCATCAAAAACAGTACTGGTAGAAATTTCAGTAATATTGAAACCCACAAAACCAAGACTATAGTCACCAAAATTCCAAAATATCCTTTCAGTCTTTCTCCATGCCAATAGAATACCACCAATTTTAGCTACAAGCCATCTGTGTAAAAATCACAGAGTTAAAGGGTAAAATACTGTCCAAAAATCCGGTTCAGCTTAATTTTCAACTTCCAGGATTAATTAGCAATCAAACAAATGTAATTTAACCTCTGCCCCACATTGAGAAAGCCAATAAAAAAAGAAAGTTGTGGTTTGGGAGTTCCCCACCCCCACACTGTGAAATTGCCCAGGCTAGACTCAAATGGCAGGAAGTTTAGGAAATTAAGCTTTACATTTACAGCTTTGCACAATATACAAGCAGATATTTACAATATATAACACATATTTACATATATATACATTGAAAATGTAATACAGAAACTCCCAGAGATCAAAGTCCCCAAGAGGGGTTTCCAGCCACCCTACTGCCTTGCCTCCACTTCCCAGTCTTATCCCACTATCTATCCTACATGCCACATAAGCAAATGTAGATCGGCCAGGGGGATTAGCAGCAGGAAAGTAGTTAGTGAAGTTATTCAGATCCAGCTAAGAAGGCAGGGAAAGAGACATGCAGCATCCATCACGGCTCAAAGTGGTCTGTCTTATCTTTGTTTGGATTCTAACTTTTATACAATTTTCAGTAACCTATGAGTGAAGTTGAACCATTAATGTTTTCCTTTTTCAGCCTATAATCTAATTTCTCATTAGAATCGATCCAATTAGTTCAAACTAGCACAAGCATTAAGAATCTTAAGAAAGTGTTTATGATCTTACGCAGCAATTTATCTGTGTCTTGTCAGTGCTGCACAGGGCAGATGTTTCACGTTCACTCATGCAGACTACTTTAAATAATTTCTTTTCAAATACCCCCAGGATTACAGCAAAATATTAGTGCTGTGGTTAATTATGTGTAGTTGCTGAACTACAAATAGCCTCTGTTCCTTTTTTCATTAACCGATTGTAGAAAAATATTAATTAAGGGGAAGTTTAACATGCTTTTCTTCCTAACTTCCCCTCTCTTCCCCTCAACCCCACCCATCCCCACTCCCCCCCCCCAGTTATTTTTTTTCTGAGTAGTTATAATGAGGTACCATCTGGATGTAATTCCCTGAAGCAGAAGCCCATACTTGGAGATTTATGTTAAATTTGCATAGATCTGTACTACTGTTGAAAAAAGAGTCCCTTTTCCTCTTCTTTGTAACTCCTTCTTTGCTTAAGACCCAGTCCTGTCAACCAAATATATGAAAAATATTTTTCATACAAGGCTACTTCCTGTTTCAGAGGCACATGTTAAAATAACTCTGTATTCTGATCACATGTAGTTATTCTATATGATTCATTTTACAGTGTTTAAATAAACATAGTTGTGGTTTATTTCTATGGATTAAGAATTTTTAATATAACATCTCTTTTCCATTTTTCTAAGAGTAATTCCCTAAGCAAATTGTATGTATGCTTTCATTAATTAGGCCACAATTTTAACTGTTTTATGTACTGGTTGTCATTGTCCTCTTAGTCTCCTGAAACTTTTACAAACCTACTCCTTGCTTGCACCTATTATATGTGTATTAATTCTGATTAATCAGTGACTTTCTTTAGCATAGAAGACTTTGTATATTTAATAGTGTGCATACATTCTTCTCACTGTGAGAGAAGATTCCACTTATCAACTGTTAATTCTCAAAAGTTTCACTAAAAAAACAATGTTGTTTGTTTGCTCTTTCCTGTATATTATCTTGGATTGCTTTACAGGAAGAAGGGATTAGACGTCTCCAAGTGACAGTCAATGCCATTGCCTTTTAGACATCTGCCACAGGATGAATTGCCTCATTTTACAGGCTGCAGAGGAAGCCTTGAACAAGTTTTGACTAACCACCTTCCTTTCAGATACTTAGTATTGGATTTCTCTAAGTAGGTGTCTAAAGTTCAATAGAAAGACTCAAATTTAGTGACATGAGTTACAGAATGCATTAAATTAAGATTTGCTTGCTAATTGCTTGTGTAGAGACACAGAACTGAGATGCAAGAAAGTTTTACAGCCTCTACATGTACTTCAGAAAGCTTTGTACTTGTGGGCTTTTTAAATGTGGTTTTGTATTCACGTGTACGAGTACTTAGATAAACCATAAGATGAGACATCTTTTTTAAGCCAACAATGCAGCCAATTCTTTTCAGAATTTCCTGTTCTCTCCAGAAGAACAATAAATTTCTTTTGATTCAGCCTTCTCTGTATGGTTAGCAAATTATTCACTGCTTCAAGGATGTTATTTTCTTTAATGATACTGATTAGGATTTGAATTAGAGAAAACACCGTATAGGTGAAAAACAGTGAAGTAACTAATTAGATGGGTTGACCAATACTGAAAACTGAACTGTGACCAAACAGGTAACTTGCTGGCATCCAGTTTGCAAGGACTAAATCAAACCAGAAAACTCACTGATTATAGGTATTATACAAAATATATAATTTGATACAAAGACACAGCAAAACCTCAAGTACTAGATCCCTGTAGGAAATGGCCACCTCCTTATAGAGCCTAAAGAAAAATGTTGATGTAATGTCCTCTTCTACCATCTTTAAACCTGTTGCCTTTCAATTTTAATAGACACTTCTCCATTAATGACAAGAAGAAAAAAATTCTGAAATAGTGATCAGCAAGACATATGAAAAGAAAGGAAGAAATATAGGAATAGAAAAGTGGTGAGTAGAGAAGAGGATGAAGCAGGTGCTTCTAGAAGAAGCCACAAGTTAGGGAATGTACATGTGACAGATGGCCTCCTCTCACCTTACCTAAATCTTATATTCTTCTGTTTCTGAGTGAATCTGTCACTGTCAGAAGGGTTAAGGAGTTTAAATTATGAGTAAAGTTGAACTATAAAGAAGAGAGGAGTGGGGGGGGGAAGGTGTTTTAAGATTTATTTTTATTTCCCATTATCCCACTCTGACTTGATTAGTAATAAATTAAACCAGTTTCCCCAAGTTGAGTCAGTTTTGCCTATGGTGGTAATTAGTGCGTGATGTCTCCCTGTCCTTGTCTCAACCCAGGCCTCCTGAGGAGGGGAGTGATTGAACAACAGATGACATCCAACCAGGGTCAACCCACCACACTTACTGTTCTCTTCATTTACTTTAGTATGAGTTATATATGTTATGTATTTTTTAGGACAGGCCTGTAGATTCCTCTTCAGTACCTTAGTGTACTGCAGGTGTTGCTGAAGCTTCACGTGTCACGTGTCTTCAAGACTCTGTTCCACAAAAGTTGAGAAACCACTGTAGCCATTTGTATGTACTCCTTGCCTCAGCCATGCCCTATCTGATATGAATATGTTGTAATTTCTTAATCAAGCTTCTGCTTAACATGATCCCAGTTTAACACAGTTGGAAATGTGGCAACTAATACAATGAACTGTGAAATTTCCTTGATTTCTCTCTTTCATGGCATGCTTCCTTAATCAAGCTACTAGTCTGAACAATTCCCACAAATCATTCAAATTACCTATTGTCATGGTTTTACTGCTGACAGAATGAAAACTCTCAAATGAAATGGAGAAAATAACAGAATTATATTTTGGATAGAGAAATGCATGAAAAAAAGGTTACAAAGTAGATATAGAAGTCATAGCAACCCCCTTGAATTTTGTTCCCATCCTAAAACTAAACCTATTAACCCCAGTGCTCCAGTCCTCCCGCACCATGCCTCTGCCAATTCATAGGCCCTAAAAACAGGCCTACCCTCTTACATATTTACCCGATAACAGCTTCTGCACAGATGCAGAAGGAGGAGGAGGGGGAGGAAAGGAAGGAAAGGAGAGCGAGCTGGCCTTGCCCTGAGCTTATGAAGAGATAACAGAATTATGGGATTGAATAACATTCTCCTCTAGTCCTTAGAGGAGTTTTAACCCTATAATTCCCAACCTGGGACACATACTCTTAATTATTCAGTCAGGATAGACTGCTAATCTCTCTCATTATACCACCATAACTACTGTTGCAGACCATCAGTCTCCAACATGAGTTTCAGGGGTTCCCATTGCTTACTCAGTCTTTTCAACTGCCTGCTCCATAGCTCCTTATCCAAAGCGTGTCAAAGAGGTATGAGCAAAGTATGTCAAAATATGTTCTGCAGTATAATGGTAATCATGTAAAATCAGTCCGGATTTGTGAGACACTGAGACAGGTTGCCTAGGGAAGTTGTGGATGTCCCCTCCCTGAAGGTGTTCAGTTCCAGATTCAGAATAACAGAACCATAGAATCATAGAATGGTTTAGGTTGGAAGAGACCTCAAAGATCATCCAGTTCCAACCCTCTGCCATAGGCAGGGACACCTCCCACTAGATCAGGTCGCTCAAGACCTCATCCAGCCTGGCCTTGAACACATCCAGGGAGGGAGCAGCCACAATCTCCCTGGGCAACCTGTTCCAGTTCCTCACCACCCTCACTGTGAAGAATTTCTTCCTAACATCCCATTCAAATCTCCCCTCCACCAATTTCAACCCATCGCCCCTCGTCCTGTCATTACAAGACCTTGTGAACAGAATCACAGAATTAATCAGGTTGGAAAAGACCTTTGAGTCCAACCTATCACCTAACACCTTCTAATTTACTAAACCATGGCACTAAATCTCCTTTTAAAGACCTCCAGGGATGGTGACTTCACCACCTCCCCAGGCAGCCCATTCCAAAGGCCAATTACTCTTTCTTGTGAAGAACTTCTTCCTAACATCCAGCCTAAACCTTCTGTGCTGGTTTGAACTAATTGGAGAATTTGAGTGAGAAATTAGGCTATTGGCTGAGAGAGGAAAACACAGTATGTCACTTTACCCAGAGCTTTACTGAGAAAGAAAAAAAAGTTGTTTTAAAAGTTATAACCAAAATATACATAGGGCAGATGGTTTCATGCCACTCGGGCTGTAGCTGCTCTTTGCATGGTTTCTTTGTCTCTCTGCCTTTTGTAGCTGATTCTTAATAATTCTACTAAATTCTTTCCTACTACTAATCCCCCTGGCTGATCTACCTCTGCTTATCTGCAGCATCAATAGGTGGTGAGATAAGATTGGGGAAGAGGGGAAAGGTCTNCTTTCCTACTACTAATCCCCCTGGCTGATCTACCTCTGCTTATCTGCAGCATCAATAGGTGGTGAGATAAGATTGGGGAAGAGGGGAAAGGTCTTAGGGGTGGTTGGTTACCCCTCTTGGGGATTTTGGTCTCTGGGAGGGGTGTGGTGTTTCTGTATTACCTTTTCATTGTATATATAAGTAAATCTGTTATACCTTGTAAATATCTGGTTGTATATTGTGCAAAGCTGTAAATATAAAGCTTCATTTATCAACTTCCAGTGTTCTGAGTCCTAGCTGGGGTTTATATCAAAAGGTGGGGGTCAGGTAACTGCTTAAACCACCACATTTTTTAAATTGGCACCCAATGTGGAATGCAAACAACATGCATTTCATTTAAGAGTGAGACAAGAGGTTCTGGATACAAACTGAATTAAAGGATCATCATACTCATCCCCAATTTCAATTTCTTGAGATCTACAGAATACTGATAAGAACACAAGTTTTCTTTTAACCTCTGCAAGGTGTTTGATTCTCTGTCTTAAACACACAGTCTTCTCTATCTAAAATAAAGTATATCTCAAAGGTTGCTTTCCTCTGTCTTCCATTTTTCATTGTATCAGTTTGTTCTGTGATTCAAAGTTTTGCAGTTAGCAAGGGTTATGGAAATTGTGTTTCTTTGATGAGATATTCCTCCCAAGTGCTGTGGATAGGGGATCTTTTATACCTGCAGGGGGCATTGCAATACAAAGAAAAGGACAATGAAAGCTGTTGAGACTTTTTCCAACAAATTTGCCTGATAACGTTTTACGGCATTTGTACTCTATTTTCTTATTACTGTCTTCTTTCTGAAAAAAAGTTGCAAGTTACTTAAAAAAAAATTAATGGACTTTTTGGTACTATTTTTGAAGTCACGTTAGGAAGATTGAAATTAGAATTTGAAGGACACTTTTCAGTATTCTTGCATTTCCTGCTACTGATGGAATGATAGGAGGATGGTATTAAAATGGGACATAACTTGCAAATCATATTTTCTGTAGTATAGAGAGTTTGAAAGTGATCCATCAAACATTTTCACTAATAATAATTCTAATAACATTATTAATCTCTTGCTATTTTTTTCTAGCTGTAATTATATATAAAGGAAGCAAGAAATGGCATCTCATCTGGCCAGCAGTTCTAATATAAAATGTTAGCTAGAGTGTTACACACATATGTGAGAGTGCTGTTGGATAACTTCTCACTCTTAATAGTATTAGTTAAATAAATCTTCTATTTTAAATATCATTGCTAGTAGAATTATATAAATATATAACCTATAATGAGTGCAACCGGTTTATGTAACTTCTACTTTATAGATAATAGATGTGCTCTTATGAAGATTGTGGATTATAGAGCTATGCTCCTAAGATAACCAAAATATATAACTGTTCCAAGCACCTGTTGGCAAGCACCTCTAAGATCTCGGATTCAAACCATCAATCTAATACCCCCTTGGCTATTAAAGCATGTTCCATGGCTACATGTTTCTTGAACACCTCCAGGAATGGTAACTCTGCCACCTCCCCGGACAGCCTATTCCAATGTCCAAACACTCTTTAAAGAATTTCGCCCCACCTAATATTCAATCTAAACCTATACTGGTATGATTTCAGGCCATTTATTCATCTTCTGTCACTTGACACTAAGGAGAAAAGACCAACACCCACCTCACTACAACCTCCTTTTAGGTAGCTGTAGAGAGCTGTAAGTTCTCCCCTCAATATCCTCTTCTCCAGACTAAACAATCCCAGTTCCCTCAGCCGTTCCTCATAAGACTTGTTCTCTAGACCTTTCACCAGTTTTGTTGCTCCAGCACCTCAATGACCTTCTTGTAGTGAATCGCCCAAAACTAAACACAAAATTTGAGGTATGGCCTCACCAGTACTCAATACAGGATCACGATCACAACCCTAATTTTCTACATTCTACTGGCCACACTATTGCTTGTACAAGCCAGGATGCAATATCTATTCTTGGTCACCTGGCCAAGAAATCTAATGTGGTGTTTTAGCAGTTACCTGCACCCCCACCTTTGATATAACCCTGGCTAGGACTCAGAAACAGCTGGAAGTTAATAAATGAAGCTTCATATTTACAGCAATGCTCAATATACAAGCAGATATTTACAATGTATAACAGATATTTACATATATATACAGTGAACAGGTAATACAGAAACACCACAAGAGATCCAAATCTCTAAGAGGGGTTTTCCAAGCCCCTTCCCCAGTCTTATCTCACCATCTGTTGATACAGCAGATAGGCGAAGGTAGATTGGCCAGGTGGATTAGCAGTAGGAAAGAGGTTAGTGGAATTATTGAGAATTAGCTACAAAAGGCAGGGAAATGGAGCCATACAAGGAGAGCAGCTACAGCCCAGAGTGGTCTGAAACCGTCTGACTTATCTATATTTGGGTTACAACTCTTAAAACAATTTTTTTTCTTTCTCAATAAAGCTGTGAGTGAAGTGACATAATGTGGTTTCATTTCTCAGCCTATAGTCTAATTTCTCACTCAAAATCTCCCATTAGTTCAAACCAGCACAGCTAACAACCTCCTGACCACACGTGTGTATACAATTCTCTATACAAACAGAATATAACGATCAGATGGCCCAGTACAGATTTCACTGATTTGTCAGTACTATGTCAACCATTCTCTGCTTCTCACTTGTGGGATATCTTTCTCTTTAGAAAAAACAAAAAACCTGAGGAAAATAGAACCCCAAACCCAAGGTTACCAGATTTAAGAGCTGTTAATGGTAGGAAAAAGACAGTTAAATGCATTTAAGAACCAGTCAAAAAGACAAGACTACCCAGCTCTGCAAGTACAGTTCAGTGACTGTAGTGGTAGCTGCATGATTTGCAGTAGTTCTATGCATTTTCAGCCTGTTTTACTCCCTTTCACTCCTAAAATTACATTTTCTTGTAGTAGCCTTCCACTATCTGAAAGGGACCTACAGGAATGCTGGAAAGGAACTATTTACAAGGTCTTGTAATGACAGGATGAGAGGTAATGGGTTTAAACTGGAAGAGGGAAGATTTAAACTAGGTGTTAGGAAGAAGTTCTTTACAGTGAGGGTGGTGAAACACTGGAACAGGTTGCCCAAGGAGGTTGTGGATGCTCCCTCCCTGGAGGTCTTCAAGGCATCCAAAGTTGGATGAGGCCTTGAGTGACCTGTTCTAGTGGAAGGTGTCCCTGCCTATGTCAAGGAGTTGGAACTGGATGATCTTTGAGTTCCCTCCAACCTAAACCATTATATGATTCTATGATTCTGTTATTCTGAACCTGGAACTGAACACCTTTTTTTTCCCTCTTTGACATTGTTTCAGGAAAAACAAAAAACGTCATTGGAGCTGCATTGCAGCAAACCACTGTATCTTCATATGACCACCACAAAAAGGAAAATGTATTATCCACACTAATATAAGGATAATACCTATTACAGATGTACATTTTATTTTCACAAATTTCTTCATTAAATTAACTTCCACATTTTTAAAACTAGTTTCTTAAAGACTTTCTCACCAGTTTGTTCAGACTAGACTGTGTTCTATGTGTAAATGCCTCTTAACTTAGTCACCTATCTTTCATTAATAGCCCTTTAGACTGAAAGCAGATGTATTTTTTATTGTTAGCAGAGCGACTGGTAAGTCTCACACTTGTAAATGTTACGATAATTAAAAGTAGGCTTTTATGAATATTTTTGAAGGACCTATTTCCAAGATTAGAAAATTGAGGAAACAGAAAGATCTTGATAGCATTCACCAAATGAAGATTACCCAAATCATGAACAGCATGAAACAACTTAAATCATAGTTAGCTAAAGATTTTATTGCTTCCTCTGGACATCGCTTGTTATTGATGTGATAATGCTTGTGCTTGGAAGGGCATAGACATCACTAAGTTTCTTAAGAAAACAAGAGAGGAGAGTCATCACCTCTTGACACATATTTGTTATATTTTCTGATTTGATCTAAGAAATGTTAAAGGTCAGGGCTCTGGCATTCAGGTTGAATCCCAGGAATTCATGCTTGAATATTTGTCTTAAAATACATTTTCTATATTTTCCACAGATTGAAGATCTTTAGAAGTGTTATGTGTATAAGGTTTTTGTTTGTTTGGGTTTTTTTTTGTTTTGTGGGGAGTTTACAATAGCCAAAACATTAAATTTTACAGAAAGGAGATTACAAAATGCAAAAGGAATCTGAAAACTTATGTTGTAAAATGGTAATGTCCTTGGTTATTAAAAAAAATCTTTGATCTGGTGTAGAGCCAGCTTTGTGCATTTCTTGCCTTAATCTTAGGTGGTAAACACACAAGGGCAGCTGTACAGTTATTTTTCTAGTGAGAAGTAGTTTATTGCTTCTAGATGTTTCTCTAGCATAAAGCAGCTTTGGGGAAAAAATCATTACATTCTTAAACCTAGAGTTAAACAATAAATATATTTTTTAAAAGTCTTAATCCTGCCAGTGCCTTGGGATAGAATTCATTAGCACCAGAACACAGAGAGGTCTCTCAAGGACATAAACTGCCTTTTGTTCTGTCTCTAGTGAAATTGAGGTGTGAATGTCATTGTCACTATTTCAAACATCTTTTTTCATAATTCTCTACAATTGCTGTTGCTCAGGAATTAGCCACAGGAATTGGAGGAAACCGGTTGTTATTTTTAGTGTTCGTTACCAATAGCACATTGAAATAACTTCTCTGCCTTTCTGGTGGCAATCACACAATTTGGTCAGATCCTTAGATTTTCCAATCTTTCACATTCTATTGAAGGCAGCTTTCCTTCTCATGGTAGGAATTTAGCAATTCCTGTGTCTTTTCTTCATTTTTTTCCTGAGAATTCATGACAGATTTGGTGCTGTCAAAGGAGTTTTTTTGTCTTTGGCAAATCAGCACAATCATTTATTTCTTATTAAAACTGGTTGCATTAGATGATGTTGGAAGCCAAAAAGAATATTAACTGCCTTTGTTGTGTTGTACAAAATAGCCTAGTAATTTGGTTGAAAGGAAAGAACATAAAAAAAAAAAAATCATTTAAGACACCCACAAACTTTTTGCTGAAAGATTTCATATTGCTTTTGCAAGCTGGCAATAGGTGTGGTGGTTTGGCAGTTATCTGCCCCCCACACACACTTTGAAATAATCCAGTCTAGGACTTGGTCACCTGGAAGATAATAAATGAAGCTTTATATTTACACTAAGCACAATATACAAGCAGATATTTAGAATGCATAACAGATATTTACAGATAGATACAGTGAAAAGGTAATGCAGAAACACCACACCCCTTCTAGAGATCAGAAATCCCGAAGAGGGGTAACCAACCACCCCTACCACCTTCCGCATTTCCCCAATCTTATCCCACCATCTGTCTTATGCAGCAGATAGGCAAAGGTAGATTGGCCAGGGAGATTAGCAGCAGGAAACAAGTTAGTGAAATTATTCAGATTCAGCTACAGGGAGAAAGAGCCATGCAGAAAGAGCAGCCACAGCCCAAAGTGGTCTGAAACCATTTGACTTATCTATGTTTGGGTTACAACTCTTAAAAAGATTTTTTTCTTTCTCAGTAAAGCTATGAGTGAAGTAGTGTCATTAGTGTTTTCCTTTCTCAGCCTATAATCTAATTTCTCATTCAAATCCTCCAATTAGTTCAAACCAGCACAATAGGTCTTCAGGATGTGATGAAATCAGAGGATCTGGCACGAGGAAAGGTGAGAAATACCAAAGACTTGACAGGCACAGGACATGACAACTCCCGAGAAACAGAAAAATTAATTCTTCATTTCAGTCTCTAAGCCAGGTGTGGAATCAAGGAAATGAATCATACAAGAGAGTCTCAGGTACGTAGTTATTACAAGTCTCTTGGAGAAAGGCACTATTTTGTAGTTGGGTAGTGATGACAGAGGAAAATATGGACATCTATAGAATCATAGACTTTCAGAATTATAGAGGTCAGAAAAGACCTTTAAGATCATTGAGTCAAATCATTAACGTAATACTCTCAATTTCACCACTAAACCACCTCCCTAAGCATCACTTCTACAAGTCTCTTAAGTACCTCCAGGGGTGGTGACTCACCACTTCCGTGGTCAGCCTGTTCCAACAGTTGACAACCCTTTCAGTGAAGACATTTTTCCTAATATCCAATCTACATCTCTCCTGGTGCATCTTGAGGCCATTTCTTATTGCCCTATTATATGTTACTTAGGAGAGGACATCAGTGCCAGCCTTGCTACAACCTTCTTTCAGAGAATAATGAGATCTCCCCTGAGCCTCCTTTTATTCAGACAAAAAAAGTCCA
Organism: Psilopogon haemacephalus; assembly: GCA_013396835.1. Lineage (NCBI taxonomy): Eukaryota > Metazoa > Chordata > Aves > Piciformes > Megalaimidae > Psilopogon > Psilopogon haemacephalus. The sequence goes on from VWZI01022218.1 coordinate 36,820, forward strand.
GTTGCAGGACCTGTAATTGAGACCTTTCAAAGTCTTGTTACTCTCTTTAGATACCTACAGAGAATGATCAAGAAGTCTGGCCAAATGCAGACTCCCTCAGCTCTTGTTCATAGTTCACTCTCGTTCTCTGTTCATGTCTGCTGCCTGTCACCATAAGCAAGCCAAGCTCTTCTATCTTAGACAACAGTAGATGGTAACTCCAGATTGTGCAGATTTGACTACCCGTCTCTAGGCAACTAAGCCCCATCAGATTCTCACTCTTTAAAGGGGAGATTAAAGAGGTTGTTTATTTGTTTGTCTGCTTATTAATTTCTTTATTATTAAACCCCCTTAATTAATTTCTTTGTTCATCTTTTCAGTTTAAATTTAACTATTTTCTTGGTGTACATAAACCAAGATTCCTTATATCCCAGATGAAGCATTCTCTGCTGAAAGAGTCTACTCGCATTGTACAGAGCACTAGAAATACTCCAGAAGACTGCTCAGATCCAGGTCCAAGCAAAGTACATCCAGGAAATATGAAAGTTGTTTTGTGAATCACTTTTTCAGAGTAGTAGTGATTCCTCCATTCCACTTCATGCACAGCAAAAGTAACTTGTGAACAGAAAGGCAGTGTGTATAATGCAAGAACATTTCATACTTCAATGTGACATATGCAGTCCTCCCTCTTGGAAGTATTACTAGCTACTTCACAGGAGAAAAATGAGATTTCTTTATTTCCTGAAGTATAGAATCAAAAATTAGAGAATTGTTTTCATTGGAAGGAACTCTAAGGTCATTGAGTCCAACCATTAACCTAACACCACCATGGCCATTAAACCACATCCTGAAGTGCCATGTCCCCACATTTCTTGAACACCTCCAGGAATGGTGACTCCACCACCTCCCAGGACAGTGTATTTCAATGTCTGAGCACTCCTTCAGTAAACAATGTTTTCCTACTATGCAGTCTAAACCTCCACTGGCACAATTTCAGGGTATTTATTCTGGTTCTAGATACCAGGGAGAGGAGACCAACATCCACCTCCCTACAGCCTCCTTTTAGGCCGTTGTAAAGAGCAATGAGGTCTCTTCTCAGCCTTCTCTTCTCCAAACTGAACAATCACGTGTCCCTTATCTGCTCCTCATAAAACTTTTTCACCAGACCCTTCAAAACCTTCACTGTCCATCTTTGGACATGCTCCAGCAACTCACTGTCTCAAAATGAACAACATGAGCGGTCAGTGTGCACACACACCCCAGACATCCAGCTATGTCCTGGGCTGCATCAAGAGAAGTGTTGCCAGCAGGCCATGGGAGGTAATTCTGACACTTTACTTTGCTCTCGTCAGACCCCACCTGCAGTATTGTGTACAGTTCTGGAGCCCCCAACACAAGAAGAACACGGAACTGTTGGAGTGAGTCCAGAGGAGGGCCATGAAGACTGGAGCACCTCTGCTATGAGGATAGGCTGAGAGACTTGGGGCTTTTCAGCATGGAGAAGAGAAGGCTTCAAGGAGACCTTATAGCAGCCTTCCAGTATATGAAGGGGGCCTACAGGAGGGCTGGGGAGGGACTATTCACAAGGCCTTGTAATGACAGGATGAGGGGTAGTGGGTTTAAACTGGAAGAGGGGAGATTTAAATGGGATGTTAGGAGGATGTTCTTTACAGTGAGGGTGATGAGACACTGGAAGGTGTTGCCCAGTGATGTTGTGGCTGCTCCCTCCCTGGAGGTCTTCAAGGACAGATTGGATGAGGCCTTGAGCAACCTGTTCTAGTGGGAGGTGTCCCTGCCTATGTCGAGGGGTTGGAACTGAATGATCTTTGAGATCCCTTCCAACCTAAACTGCGGAAAGGAAACAAAACACATGGACACCGCCGATCCAATATGGATGATAGAAAAGTGCCGATTTTATTGTAACATGCGCGCGCTTATATAGAAGGTGAAATTAAGCATTCATGTTATGCACAGACTACTTCTCGCATTGGCTAAAGCACTGAAGGTTAAATTTACATGTGTACACCTACTTGCGGTTTCTGCTTTTTGGCTAGCTTCCTCTTCCCATCTGGACCAACATCCTCCCTAATCGCTTATCAGTTGGCTCGGGGGCTTTCCAGCTTGACTCAAGGACACCCTGCCCTTATTGAACCATTGGTATGCTAGGGGCCCACTCTAAACGGAATGTGCTATTGTTAAGATTTTCTCACACCAAGTCCTGCTGCACTAGCAGCCTCCAAATAAGCATCATTCTGCTGGCCCACAAGCTGTACATAGTTGGGGTGACCCCTGTGCTCAAGCCACTCTCCAACACTAAACCATTCTATGATTCTATGATTCTGTTTGAGGTGCAGCCTCACGAGTGCACACTCAAGGTAGGGGCATGATAACTTCCCTAATCCCACGGCCTCACTATTTTGGATACCAGTCAGGACACTGTTGGCTTTCTTGGCCACCTGAGCACACTGCAGACTCACGTTCAGACACCTGTTAATTAGCATCCCCAAGTCCTTTCCTGCCAGACAGCTTTATAGGCACTCTTCCTAAACCTGTAGATTTGCATGGGGTTGTTATGACCCCAAGGCAGGAACAGGCATTTAGACTTTTTAAATCTCGTACAATGGACCTCATCCTAGTAATCCAGGCTGACCAGACTCCTCTGTGGACCCTTCCTACCCCCCAGGCAGATCAATACTTCTGCCCAATTTGGTGTAATCTACAAACTTGCTGAGGATGTACTCAATTAACTCATACATACCAGTGACAAACATATTAAACAAGGCTGGCCCAAAAACTGATCTCTAGGGAAAACCACTTGTGACTGGCCACCAACTGGCTTTAACTCCATTCACCACCACTCTTTGGACCCAGTCATTCAAACATTTTTATTATTTTTTTACCCATTGAAGGGTCCACCCATCTTAGCCATGTGCAGCCAGTTTTTCCTGGAGTGTGCTGTGGGAGACAATGTCAAATGCTTTACTAAATTTGCCTTAAGAATTTATTGCCAAAGCAAAATTAAATTATGATCAGCTCTTTTAAATGAGAGATGGCTTTGAGCAATACGCGGAAAACTCTCATGCTGCTATTAAAATTACACAGTTGTAACACAGACATATTAAAATAATCTTAGAGGACTTCTGTTAGTGTCAGGACTTCCTACAGTAACTGGTGCTGGTTTATTATGACTGACCTCAGCCATTGTTTTACTAATTATAGAGCTTTGGTTCCTGAGAAAAGATACGAAAAAATATGTACTTTAAATACTCAATATTAAGAACAAATTATGAATTAGTAGGCAGATTAAGATTTTCAGCTCTAGAAGCAAAAGCTGGCAAACACTTTGAATACAGCTGCAGGTGTGCTCAAAGGAACTAAAGCAAACAGTGTGATGCTAAGTGGCAGGTATTTGTTACATGTAATTTATTGGTTAGTTTTGGCATGATGATTGGCCATAATTGAGTTTGACAGCCAAAAAGTTTATTAATTATAATCATATTGACATTATGAAACCTAAATATATATTGTATGATCCAGAAGAATTTCCACATTCCCAGCTCCAACTCTTTCCATCCCTAGATGCAATCCAGCTATGTTTGGGCTCTATCTGAATAAAACTTACATAAACAGTAGGCTCTTATTGCCATGTCCTCTGGATTTCTTAGAAAGGAAAACATGGCAAACTGACACACATATGATCTGAAAGCCAGGTCCCAAGACGCAGTAAGTTTATTGGCCTTTCCTCATAAGAGAGATTATCTGCTGATTTTTTTTTTTATTGTTCTGTGCCAGACACTTTCAATCTGCTCCCTGTCCTTCTTGAATGGAGGACTCCAGAGCTGAACACAGTATTCCAGAGACTTTTGGGCTTTAATGTATATTTTTTCTTGCAAAAATAAAAAAATACTTGGGTTATTTTGTGATGTCTTCAGGGTTTATGCATCCTGAAAATTATATTATGTATATTTGTTCAGAAAAAATGTTCTATATAGATTGTGAAAACAATACTGTCTGGTTTGGAGAAGAGTGATTGCATATGTGACAGACATATATTAGATCTCTTATTTTTCAAGAGGTGAGATTTCCAGGCATCAGTGGTATTTTGAGTCTTTGTTGAGACCCTTACATTGCTGAAGAGCTAATCTGGTTGGATATATGGTTACATGAGTTGTAGACAGAGGGGAGCTGGTGGACTCTAGGGGTGGACTTCACTGTGAAGGAATCTCACAAATTCTCATGCCCTTGTAACCTCTAGCCACTCATGCACTGCTACCGTTCTTGGGAACTTACTCACAGATGCAGCAACCATACTCTTCAGGCTTGTAAATCTTATTTCTCATGACCCACTGACCTTTGGGGCTTCATGTGTTATAAGCATCCATGGGAACTTGACAGAATGTTACCCTCACACAGCATTTGGCCTAGAATATTTCTGAGTACTGTTGAGCAGTACAGTGTGTTCAAAATTGAAAATCAGCTTGCCTTTCAAGACAGCAATATATGACAATTGTAGCATTAATTTTGTTGTACTTAAGACATTGATTGCATAAAATGAAATCCGTATTCTAAAAGTTTGGTGTTTTTTTAAGCAGCAACTCTTATCTCTCTTACCTCCAAGAAAGTGAGGAAATTAGCCTGCTATTTGAAAGAGTTAAGACTCAGCAACGTATTACCATATGTAAAGCATTAAAGAAGAAACAATTTGCTTGCTTTCAAATTTCTCATTCATCTTAGTGAATATTATGACATGAGAAATGATCCATGCTACACTTCCAACAGACTTTTGTGTGAAGGTATTACTGTCTTGGGAATGTTTGAATCTGAGAGTTTTAAAGAAATAACAAAACCTTTTACACAAAATATGAAAGACATACCATTTCCACTGCCTATAGTGAAGAAGTTTTAAGATCTGTATTTTTCACCAAGTATTTGTACTATATGTAAATTGCTGTAGGTTCTGTTAGTCATCTCCACTTCACTAATAAGTTTCACTCCTGCAGTGTTATAGACCACAATATCCATGAAATGAAATCAGTAAGGCAAAAATCAATTGTTTTGGGTTATTGACCCCAATACATACACTTGAGTCTTAGTGTTTCTCTACTCCTACTTGTAGAAAAGTCTTCACATGTTTACAATTGTTATGTTTCTTTAATCTAATTATGGTGGAATGTATAAATTTAAGCTACATTTTATGACCCATGTGCTGTCTTACTCAGTATAATGTCATTACCAACAGATATCTTTTCACGTTTCATCCTATTTTGGCAAATGATTTATGTTTGTAAGTCAAATGTTCCACACGTTGAATTAAGCAAAAACATTAAAATAAGACTGTATTCTTCAGTACTACATCCTGCAGTATTGCAGTATCAATCTTATCAATGAGCGAAAACGTGTATTTGTGAAGCACAAGTATTTCAGAAAGTCTAGCAATGAAAACATCTTATATTTCAGAATACTGGTAGTTTTATGATAGTTTTATGATAACTTTATGGTAGTTTTGTATTTTTTGCTGTGAACAAAAGAAGCTCTGAATCTCAAAAAAAGCATTAATGAAATACTTCTAGAAAAAACATCCCATACTTTATTTAAATAGTGTTGCTTGGTTTCCTACCAGTGTAGTGTTTTATGTAGAGTCTTTCATCTAGTTTCTGATCTAATTTCTGCTGTAAAGTGGAAGTTTTCCACTACTTTTCACTGCATGTGAGGATGTGTAAAGGGGAAGTATTGGGTGTGAGGATGGAGACAAATGGAGTAAAGAGAGGAATACAATAGAGATTCAGAGCCTAAGGCCAGTAGACATAAATCCACCAGCTCCGATGAATTAATAACAAATACCTAAGGAGATTTTCTGGTTTGATTTTTAGGCTGCTGTGGTGCAGGTGAAAGTGTTTGGAAATTTCCAGCTACTGGATATTTTTGTGATTATCCTTTAATGTACTTTTCTTCTTAAATTTTCTTTAATATTAAACTTATTTTCCTTTTTGAAACACAGTTCTTTTTAAATCACAGTTTAACCTTTTAAAACACGGTTCTTGAGGAGAGTAAAGTTGTCTAAGAAACTTTAAGACACTGTTTTCATAAATATTTTGTATATCAGTGGCTGTTACTCTCTGGTAGAAGACAAATCAACCTTTTGTTTTTCAAATACTTTTCTGACCTCTCGTTTAAATGCTTTAAAAGATCAGATGTTATTGATCCAGAATATTATTGCAGGAAGAGCTCATCAACTTCAAGTAAAAATATTCTGTAAAAAAGTTAGCTCCTCTAATCTG
>VWZI01022222.1:7822-22573 GCA_013396835.1 Psilopogon haemacephalus
AAGGGGGAAGGGGAAGAAGAAAGGGAAAGGGGAAAGGGGAAAGGGGAAAGGGGAAAGGGGAAAGGGGAAAGGGAGGGAAAGGGGAAAGGGGAAGAAAAAAAAAAGAGATCTGAAGTAAGAATTGCACTGCTCTGCCAGGAGAACTGTAAAGAATCATAGAATCAGTCAGGTTGGAAGAGACTTCCCAGCTCATCCAGTCCAACCTAGCACCCAGTCCTATCCAATCAACCAGACCATGGCACTCAGTGCCCATCCAGGCTGTGCTTGAACACCTCCAGGGATGGGGACTCCACCACCTCCCCGGGCAGCCCATTCCAATGCCAATCACTCTCTCTGCCAACCACTTCCTCCTAACATCCAGCCTGAACCTGCCCTGGCACAGCTTGAGCCTGTGTCCCCTTGTCCTGTTACTGGTTGCCTGGGAGAAGAGCCCAACCCCAGCTTGCTACAACCTCCCTTTAGGTAGTTGTAAGTTCCAACCTGGGAGAAGAGACCAACCCTACCTGGCTACAACCTTCCTTTATGTAGTTGTAGGTTTCAACCTGGGAGAAGAGACCAACCCTACTTGGCTACAACCTCCCTTTAGGTAGTTTAAGTAGTTGTAGGTTCCAATCTGAGGGAAGAGACCAACTACTGCCTTGCTACTACCTTCCTTTAGGTAGTTGTAGATTCCAACCTGGGAGAAGAGACTGACTGCTGCCTTGCTACAAACTCCCTTTAGGTAGTTTAGGTAGTTGTAGGTTCCAACCTGGGAGAAGAGACTGACTGCTGCCTTGCTACAAACTCCCTTTAGGTAGTTTAGGTAGTTGTAGGTTCCAACCTGGGAGAAGAGACTGACTGCTGCCTTGCTACAAACTCCCTTTAGGTAGTTTAGGTAGTTGTAGGTTCCAACCTGGGAGAAGAGACTGACTGCTGCCTTGCTACAAACTCCCTTTAGGTAGTTTAGGTAGTTGTAGGTTCCAACCTGGGAGAAGAGACTGACTGCTGCCTTGCTACAAACTCCCTTTAGGTAGTTTAGGTAGTTGTAGGTTCCAACCTGGGAGAAGAGACTGACTGCTGCCTTGCTACAAACTCCCTTTAGGTAGTTTAGGTAGTTGTAGGTTCCAACCTGGGAGAAGAGACTGACTGCTGCCTTGCTACAAACTCCCTTTAGGTAGTTTAGGTAGTTGTAGGTTCCAACCTGGGAGAAGAGACTGACTGCTGCCTTGCTACAAACTCCCTTTAGGTAGTTTAGGTAGTTGTAGGTTCCAACCTGGGAGAAGAGACTGACTGCTGCCTTGCTACAAACTCCCTTTAGGTAGTTGTAGATTCCAACCTGGGAGAAGAGACTGACTGCTGCCTTGCTACAACCTCCCTTTAGGTAGTTTAGGTAGTTGTAGGTTCCAACCTGGGAGAAGAGACCAACTGCTGCCTTGCTACAACCTCCCTTTAGGTAGTTGTAGGTTCCAATCTTGGAGAAGAGCCCAACCTCACCTGGCTATAACCTCCCTTTATGTAGTTGTAGGTTTCAACCTAGGAGAAGAACCCAAGTGGCGCCTTGCCACAACCTCCCTTTAGGTAGTTTAGGTAGTTGTAGGTTCCAACCTGGGAGAAGAGACCGAGTGGCGCCTTGCCACAACCTCCCTTTAGGTAGTTTAGGTAGTTGTAGGTTCCAACCTGGGAGAAGAGACTGATTGGTGCCCTGCTACAACAGGTTTCTGTGATTCTGTGCATGCTCCTTTCAAAATGCAAACAAAACAAATGCAAGAGGGGAAAAGCTTCCACAACCTTTCAGGATGGAGACAGCTATGGCTGTGCCATTGCAGTGGTTTAGCAGTTACCTGCCCCTCACCCCCTCCTTTGACATAACCCAGGCTAGAACTTAGAATGGCTGGAAGTTGAGAAATGAAGCTTTATGCTTACAGCTATGCACAATACCCAAGCAGATATTTACAATGTGTAAGAGATATTTACAGACATATATACAGTGAAAAGGTAATGCAGAAACACCACAGCCCTCCCAGAGATCAATAATCCCCAAGAGGGGTTTCTAACCACCCCTACCACCTTTCCCCCCTTCCCCAATCTTATCTCACCAGCTGCTGATGCAGCAGATAGGCGGAGGTAGATGGACCAGGGGAGATGAGCAATAGGAAAGAGAATTATTGAGAATTAGCTACAAAAGGCAGGGAAACGGAGCCATGCAAGGAGAGTTGCCACAGCCCAGAGAGGTCTGAAGCACTCTGACTTATCTATATTTGGGTTACAACTCTTGAAACAATTTTTTTTTTCTTTCTCAGTGAAGCTGTGAGTGAAGTGACATTGTCTGTTTTCATCTCTCAGCCTATAGTCTAATTTCTCACAGAAATCTTCCAATTAGTTCAAACCAGCACAGCCATGAAATTATTATCGAGTGTCAGCTAAGCCGAGCGAGATGAAGGGCATCAACTTTAGATGATAGAGAGGTGGGCCCAGGCCAACCTCAGGGCATTCAACAAGGCCAAGTGTAAGGTCCTGCACCTGGGTGGGTGCAATCCCAAGCACAACTCCAGGCTGGGTGGTGAGTGGCTGAGAGCAGCCCTGAGGAACAGGACCTGGGGGTGTGGGGTGGTGCAGAGCTGAAGATGAGGCTGCAGTGTGAGTGCAGCCCAGACAGCAACTGTGTGCTGGGCTGCAGCAAGAGCAGCTGTGGGCAGCAGGGCAAGGGAGGGGATTGTGCCCCTTGGCTCTGCTCTCCTCACACCCCACCTGCAGCACTGTCTGCAGCTCTGCAGCCCCCAGCACAAGCAGCACATGCAAGTGGTGGAGCCAGTGCAGAGTAGGCCATGAAGATGATCAGAGGGTTGCAGCATCTCTGCTATGAGGACAGGCTGAGGGAGTTGAGACTTTTCAGCCTGGAGAAGAGAAGGCTTCCAGGAGACCTTATAGCAACCTTCCAGTATCTGAAGAGGGCTACAGGAAGGCTGGGGAGGGACTGTTCACAAGGTCTTGTAATGACAGGACGAGGAGGAATGGGTTTAAACTGGCAGAGGGGAGATTTAAATGGGATGTTAGGAGGAAGTTCTTCACAGTGAGGGTGGTGAGACACTGGCACAGGTTGCCCAGGGAGGTTGTGGCTGCTCCCTCCCTGGAGGTGTTCAAGGCCAGGCTGGATGAGGTCTTGAGCGACCTGTTCTAGTGGGAGGTGTCCCTGCCTATGGCACAGGGGGGTTGGAACTGGATGATCATTGAGGTCTCTTCCAACCTAAACCATTCTATGATTCTATGATGAGTGTCAGCTAAGCTGAGCAAGATGAAGGGCATCAACTTTAGGCTACACCTGCATGGGAAAGGGCTCCCAGGACGGCCGTGGCACACTCCCAACATCTGCTCCTTCCATCGAGCCGGGGAGCCGCAAATTGAAATTCCACCGCTGCCTTTTCCAGCCTTGGGTTTAGAAGCGAGGAGACTGTCAGGGGGGGAAAAAAAAGGGGAAAAAAATCCTCTTTAAACTCAGCCTTATCCAAACAGGAAGCTGCCCTTTAACCCCCGGCCGTAACCCTACACCAGTGGAAATTTCATTATCCCCCGTTTCGGCGGCACTAAGTGAAAATTAATTGCGTAATTATCTGGATGAGCGCATGTGTAAAACTTTACAATGTGCCAGTCAGCTTCAGGAACGCGTCGGTGGCGTGGGGGAGCGTGGTGGGGAGAGAGGGGGGAAAGGCTGTCCCAGGCAAGGGGAGGGGGGCCACAAAGAGATTTGAGGGGAAAGAGCATGTGTCTGAGCAAAACCTCAGCGTGGGAAAGAAATGCAATGCTGCCGGCCGTAAGCGGAGCAAGATCTTGGAATCGTAGAGTCGTAGGATCACAAAACCATAGAGGCATAGAAGGGGGGCTGCAGGAGGGCTGGGGAGGGACTATTCACAAGGTCTTGTAATGACTGGAGCACCTCTGCTATGAGGACAGGCTGAGAGAGTTGGGGCTTTGCAGCCTGGAGAAGAGAAGGCTGCCAGGAGACCGTAGAGCAACCTTCCAGTATCTGAAGGGGGCTACAGGAGGGCTGGGGAGGGACTGTTCACAAGGGTTTGTAATGACAGGACGAGGGGGAATGGGTTCAAACTGGCAGAGGGGAGATTTGAATGGGATGTTAGGAAGAAATTCTTCACAGTGAGGGTGGCGAGGCACTGGCACAGGTTGCCCAGGGAGGTTGTGGCTGCTCCCTCCCTGGAGGTGTTCAAGGCCAGGCTGGATGAGGTCTTGAGCGACCTGATCTAGTGGGAGGTGTCCCTGCCTATGGCACAGGGGGGTTGGAACTGGATGATCTTTAAGGTCTCTTCCAACCTAGACCACTCTATGATTCTATGATTCTATGACAGGATGAGGGAGGTTGTGGAGACCCTGGAGTGGCCTTGCAGGATCTGAAGGGGGCTGCAGGAGGGCTGGGGAAGTTCTGCTCACAAGGTCCTCTAATGACAGGATGAGAGTAATAGGGTTGAAGTGGCAGAGGGGAGATTGAAACTGGATGTTAGGAGGAAGTTCTTTGCAGTAAGGGTGGTGAGACACTGGCACAGGTTGCCCAGGGAGGCCATGGAGACATTGGAGTGGCCTTGCAGGATCTGAAGGGGGCTCCAGGATGGCTGGGGAGGGACTATTCACAAGGTCTTGTCATGAGAGGATGAGGGTAATGGGGTAAAAGTGGTGGAGGGGAGATTGAAATTGGATGTTAGGAGGAAGTTCTTTGCAGTCAGGGTGGTGAGACACTGGCACAGGTTGCCCAGAGAGGTTGTGGAGACCTTGGAGCAGTCTTGCAGGATCTGAAGGGGGCTTAGGATCATAGACCATAGAGGCATAGAAGGGGGTCTGCAGGAGGGCTGGGGAAGTTCTGCTCACAAGGTCCTCTAATGACAGGATGAGAGTAATAGGGTTAAAGTGGCAGAGGGGAGATTGAAACTGGATGTTAGGAGGAAGTTCTTTGCAGTCAGGGTGGTGAGACACTGGCACAGGTTGTCCAGGGAGGCTGTGGAGCACAGAAGCACCTAATGTGCTTGGGTGCACCAATGTCCCTGGAGGCGTTGAGGCCCAGGTTGGATGAGGCCTTGAGTAACCTGTTCCAGTGGGAGGTGTCCCTGCCTGTGGCACAGGGGGGTTGGAACTGGCTGAGCTTTGAGCTCCCTTCCAACCTAAACCATTCTGTGATTCTATGAATCGTAGAATGGTAGAATCACAGAACTGCAGAATCATGGAATCATAGAATTGTGGAATCACAGAATCATGGAATCATAGAATCATGGCATCATGTAACCTTAGAATCAGGGTAAAACAGAGTCATAGAATTATGGACTCGTAGAATTGTAGAATCATAGAATCAATCAGCCAGGCTGGAAGAGACCTCCAAGCTCATCCAGTCCAACCTAGCACCCAGCCCTATCCAATCAACTAGAGCATAGCACTAAGACTCTTCCAGGCTTCATAGAATCACAGAATCACAGAATGTCAGGAGCTGGAAGGGACCTCTAAAGCTCATCCAGTCCAACCCCCCTGCCACAGCAGCATCACCCAGAGCAGATCACACAGGAACACATCCAGGCAGCTCTTGAACAGCTCCAGAGAAGGAGACTCCACAAACCCTCTGGGCAGCTTCTTCCAGTCTTCATAGAATCATAGAATATCAGGGGCTGGAAGGGACCTCTAAAGCTCATCCAGTCCAACCCCCCTGCCACAGCAGCATCACCCAGAGCAGATCACACAGGAACACATCCAGGCAGCTCTTGAAGAACTCCAGAGAGGGAGACTCCACAACCCCCACCCCAGGGCAGCCTCTTCCAGGCTTCTGCCACCCTCACAGGGAAAAGATCATCGAGTCCAACCCCATTTCCATTTCAAAGCCACAGGCTTGTTTAGCTAAAGAGATGGCTGGGCAAGGGATGCTGCCTTGGAGAAGCCCCTGGAGAGGTAACATTATCTTTAAGCAGTTTGGGAAGTAATATATTAGCTCCTATCAGCCTTGCTGCCAAATATTTTTGCACGGAGCCCCTTTGCTAATAGCCAATAAAGAGACTGGCAGCATTTCCTCTAAAAGAAAAAAAAAATTAAAAGGGGGTATGAAAATAACTCCTAATGTGCTCTGAGTGAAATCAAGAGGAGGGAATGGGTGCAGGAAGCGTTGGCGTTACAGCCGCAAGTCCCAGCGCAGCGCTCGGCTCCTCCATCTGGATGGAGACAGGAGATGATCCAGACACTTCTGTACACAAATGAGGGCTGGGTTAGAGGAAAAAAAGCTGACAGGCTCAGCACCTGGCCTGCCTCTGAGCTGTGCTGGGACCGTGCTGCTGCAAAGGGCACAAGTTGGGATTTTGACTTCTCATCGTGGCGCGGCTCAGTGAAAAACGCAGAAGGGAGTTCTTGGTGTTGCAGCTTGGGGGCTTGGGCTGGGGTGAGGGAAGGCTCACACCATCACAGGTGGATTGGATAGGGCTGGGTGACAGGTTGGGCTGGATGAGCTTGGACGTCTCTTCCAGCCTGGCTGATTCTGTGATTCTACGACTTTATGATTCTATGATTTTATGATTCTATGATCCCATGAGTCTGACTATGACTCTATGACTCTATGATTCTGATTTTATGATTCTATGATTCCATGAGTCCATGATTCTATGATTCCATGATTCCANAGCTTGGGGGCTTGGGCTGGGGTGAGGGAAGGCTCACACCATCACAGGTGGATTGGATAGGGCTGGGTGACAGGTTGGGCTGGATGAGCTTGGACGTCTCTTCCAGCCTGGCTGATTCTGTGATTCTACGACTTTATGATTCTATGATTTTATGATTCTATGATCCCATGAGTCTGACTATGATTCTATGACTCTATGATTCTGATTTTATGATTCTATGATTCCATGAGTCCATGATTCTATGATTCCATGATTCCACGATTCCATGGTTCCATGAGTCTATGATTCTATGCTTCCACGATTCCATGATTCTATGACTCTGTGATTCCATGATTCTGTTATTCCATGATTCCATGATTTTACAATTCTATGATCCCATGAGTCTATGACTATGATTCTATGACTCTATGATTCTGATTTTATGATTCTATGATTCCATGACTCTGTGATTCCATGATTCCATGATTCCATGAGTCTATGATTCCAGGTTTCTATGATTCCATGACTCTATGATTCCACGAGTCTATGATTCCACAATTCCATTATTCTATTATTCCATGATTTTACAATTCTATGATTCCATGAGTCTATGACTATGATTCTATATGACTCTATGATTCTATGACTCTATGATTCCGTGATTCCATTATTCTATGATTCTATGTCTCTATGATTCTATTATTCCATGATTCCATGATTTTAGACCCTGGAGGTGTTGAGGACCAGGTTGGATGAGGCCTTGAGTGACCTCTTTTTCCCCTATCCCATACAAACAGGGCATAACTGGGTAGGAAAAGAAAGCTTTTGGAAGAATTTGGGTTAAGATGTGGGTCCCAGATTTGCTTTGGGTTGGGTGTTTTGGGTTTCTTCCCTTAAAGACCTGTGGTACCTTCTCCCATGCTCATCCTAGCATCTCTTGTGAGGTAAGAGCTTGCCAGGGCATCACATTCTCAGCAGTGCCCAGCCTTTGGCAGGACACTGGCAAACGAAGGCTCCCACACTGATTGCTTGGCAGCTTATTAATCACAGCAGCAGTTTGTGCACTCTCTGGGGCTGTTGTGGGCTCCTTTAGTTTTGCACAAAGGCAGGAAACGTGTACTGAACGAAAGCAATGAAGTGTGAAATGCATTATCTACACTCCACACAGAAGGGGGGGGAAAAAAATTAATATTAGAAAAAAAAAGCCTATTAAAAAAAAAAACAACAAAAAACAAACAAACCCACAAGGAGCAGGAAGCAGCAGAGAGCAAAATATTCCTCCTTGGGAAAAAAAAAAAGGAAGGGGGGAAGAAAAACGTAAAATAAAAGTAAAATAATACTGTCACTATGTTAAAAATAAAGTACAGACTATCAGATCTTAGAAAGCCAAACATATTTCCACCCCCAACCCCCCCTTTCATGAAACAGAAATCTAAGACAGCAAAAAAGGGAATTCTTTTCTTCACTGTCCCTACTTTTATCCTGGAGATCTGAGGAAGTCAAACGAAAATTTCCTGGCATCCTGGGGCAATAAAATAATCTCAGCCTTCTCGTGAAACCACATTAGTGGGGAGATGGAACAGAAGTTCTTTGAGAGCTCTAAGTGCTATGTAAGCATCTTTTTTTTTTTCTTTTTTTTTTTTTTTTTTTTTTTTCCCCCAGGAAACTCAGGGTTTGTTTATTTACACTGAGCTGTGCCACAATCCTGAGCACAAATGCAGGTTGGGCAGGGAGTGGCTGGAGAGAAGCCCTGAGGAGAGGGACTTGGGGGTGCTGCTGGTGGAGGAGAAGCTGAAGCTGAGGCAGCAGTGTGCACTTGCAGGGCAGAAAGGCAAGCAGAGGCTGGGCTGCAGCAGGAGCAGTGTGGGCAGCAGGGCCAGGGAGGGGATTGTGCCCCTCTGCTGTGCTCTGCTGAGAGCCCACCTGGAGTAGTGCATCCAGTGCTGGAGCCCCTGGGACAAGAGGGATGTGGAGATGCTGGAGGTGTGCAGAGAAGGGCCCCGAGGATGCTCAGAGGGCTGCAGCAGCTCTGCTGTGAGCACAGCCTGAAAGAGTTGGGGCTGTGCAGGCTGCAGAAGAGGAGGCTCCCAGGGGACCTTCTGGTGGCCTTCCAGCATCTGAAGGGACCTGCAAAAAAGATGGGGAGGGACTTTTGAGGGAGTGCCAGGACTGGGGGGAATGGAGCAAAGCTGGAGGTTGGGAGATTGAGGCTGGAGGTGAGGAGGAAGTTGTTGAGCATGAGAGTGGTGAGAGGCTGGAATGGGTTGCCCCTGCAGGGAGGTGTTTGGGGCCAGATCCCTGGAGGTGTTTTTGGCCAGGCTGGATGAGGCTCCAACCTATCCCCCAGTCATATCCAGTGGCACTCACTGCCCCATCCAGGCTCTGAAGGAAGCTCTGGTCAGAGCTAATAGCAGCCTGCCAGTGCCTGGAGGGGGCTGCAAGAAGGCTGCAGAGAGACTGTTTGCAAAGGGCTGCAGGGACAGGATGAGGGCAATGGCTGCAAACTAGAGCAGAGCAGCTTGAGATTGGATGTGAGGAACAGGTTCTGCGCCAGGAGGCTGCTGGAACACTGCAACAGGTTGCCCAGGGAGGTGGTTGTGACCCCAGGGTGAGGCTGGAGAGGGCTATAGACAACCTGCTGTAGTTGAGGATGTCCCTGGTGAGTGCAGAGAGGGTTGGACTAGATGAGCTTTGGAGGTCCCTTCCAACCCAGAGCATTCTGTGGCTATGAAAAATAAGAAAGTATCCTGGTATAGACCCTACTTATCCCCATTCATAATACAATAAATGTAAGATGATTTTTTTTGGTTAGTGATCCTGGTTGTTTTTTGCCCCAGCACATTAAAATGCAGCAGTACTGCAGCTAGGCAAAGGAGCATGGAACACCTTTCTCTCTCTCTCTTAGTTTTGAGCTGAGACTTAGAATCATAGAATGGTTTAGGTTGGAAGAGACCTTAAAGATCACCCAGTCCCACCCCCCCTGTGCAATAGGCAGGGACCCCTCCCACTAGATCAGGTCGCTCAAGACCTCATCCAGCCTGGCCTTGAACACATCCAGGGAGGGAGCAGCCACAACCTCCCTGGGCAACCTGTGCCAGTGTCTCACCACCCTCACTGTGAAGAACTTCCTCCTAACATCCCGTTCAAATCTCCCCTCTGCCAGTTTGAACCCATTCCCCCTCATCCTGTCATTACCAGACCTTGTGAACAGTCCCTCCCCAGCCCTCCTGTAGCCCCCTTCAGATACTGGAAGGTTGCTATAAGGTCTCCTGGCAGCCTTCTCTTCTCCAGGCTGAAAAGCCCCAACTCCCTCAGCCTGTCCTCATAGCAGAGCTGCTGCAGCCCTCTGAGCATCTTCATGGCCCTCCTCTGGACTGTCTCCAGCAGTTCCATGTCCTTCTTGTGCTGGGGGCTGCAGAAACTTGGCTCAGAAGAGACAAAAGCCAGGAAGCAGGAGCACAGAAAGGCAGGCACAGGTCAGCTCGACCAAGGAGGTCCAACAAGCTAAAGAAGCTGGAGCATAGCAGGATCTGCAGCCTGAGCTGCAGGCAGAGCAGCAGAGCTTCTGCTTTAGGCTTGTAGTTCCCCTGGGTATCAGCAGCTCTGGCAAGGCAGCCTCACCGTGGCTGTCCAGGTCTACTGCACTGCTGATCCAGAAGAAAAATATCAGAGTCACATCACCATGCAGGTTGGGAAAGTCCCTCAGGATCATCAAATCCAACCCTGAACCCTGCTCTACAGGATTCACCTTAACCCATAGCCCCAAGCACCACATCCAAACCACCCTGAAACACAGCCAGGCTGGGGGACTGCACCACCTCCCTGGGCAGCTCATTCCACTCCCTCACCACTCTCTCCATGAAAGAAAACTTTTTCCTCATGTCCAATCTAAACCTGCCCAGGCTCAGCTTGAGGCCATTCCCCCTTGTTGTGTCTCCCATTCCCTGTGAGCAGAGCCCAGCAGCAGCCTCTGCACAATGTCCCTGCAGGTAGCTGCAGGCAGCAATGAGCTCTGCCCTCAGCCTCCTCTGGTTCACACTCCCCAGCCCCAGCTCCTTCACTCTCCCCTCAGCAGATTTCTTCCCCAGGCCCTTCCTCAGCTTCCTTGCCCTGCTCTGCACTGGCTCCAGCACCTCCACATCTCTCTTGCATTGAGGAGCCCAAAACTGAACACAGCACTCAGCAGAGCCCAGTCCAAGGGGACAATCCTCTTCCTACTCCTGCTGGCCACAGCATTTCTAATACAAGCCAATGGCATCCTGGGGTGGGTTAGGGCTATGGGTAGTAAGTCAAGAGAGGTTCTCCTGTTCCTCTGCTCTGCCTTGCTGAGGCTGNTGCTGGCTCACACTGGGCACACTGCTGGCTCACATTGGGCACACTGCTGGCTCACACTGGGCACACTGCTGGGCACACTGGGCACACTGCTGGCTCACACTCAGCTCCTGAGCACACTGCTGGCTCACACTCAGCTCCTGGGCACACTGCTGGCTCACACTGGGCACACTGCTGGGCACACTGGGCACACTGCTGGCTCACACTCAGCTCCTGAGCACACTGCTGGCTCACACTCAGCCCCTGGGCACACTGCTGGCTCACACTGGGCACACTGCTGGCTCCTATTCAGCTGCTTGCCCATTCCAACCCCCAGGTCCCTTTCTGCCAGCAGCTCTCCAGCCACACTGCCCCAAGCCTGCAGCACTGCTTGGGGTTGTTTTGCCCTAAGTTCAGGACCTGTCACTTGGCCTTGTTGAAGCTCACTCCATTAGTATTAGCCCACTTATTCAAGCCTATCCATGTCCTTCTGCTTAGCCTCTCTACCCCCACTCAAAAATACTGTCAGGTTGACACCAACAGAAAAGCAACAGAGCCCTGCAGCTTGCCTGCATTCCCCTCCTGCAGGGAATGTGCCCCCTTAGAAAGGCTCTCCCTATGTCGGTGTCAAGAGCATGGAAGCTTCTTGAGCTTCAGCTGCTATCTCCTAAACCTCACTTTGTGGCAAGAGCACTTCCAAAGTCCTCGTGGCTTGCTTTTATTATTTTTTTTCCAGAGGTGGCAGAGATATTCCTGACTCCTCACACTGGACCCCAGGGCTGCAGGCAACAACTTTGAGCCCGCAGCTTCAGCAGACCTCAGCGGCTAAACAGCAGCTGAGGCATTCCCCCCACCCTGCTCCCTCCAGTGCCTTTTAAATGCCTCACAATTAATAACCCTGCACTTTCACATGGGAAAATAAAGCCACTGAAAGGGCCCTGTAACCAATACTTGCTGCTACTGAGGCAGGAGGAAGTGTGGGCAAAGAGGTTGTGGAGGATCCCCCCCTGCTTTTGCACCACCCGAGCCCTGCTCCAATTTGTCATGGAAACTTATATCCAGGGGCTTGTAAATGGAGGCCGAGTAAACACTGTGTAACGACCCTCACCCAGCTCAGCCACGGGTCTCAGCCTTAGCAGCTTGCAATGCTCACGGAAGGCACTGCAGAAAGGAGTCCTTGGGGCGCCAGACCTACCCCTGCTTTGTACCTCTGTAGTGGGTTTGCAGTGACCTGCCCCCCCCCACCTTTTAAAACCCCGGCTAAAACTCAGAAAAAACACACTGGAAGTTAATAAATGAAGCTTTATATTTACAGCAATGCAAATATACAAGCAAATGTTTACAAGGTATAACAGATATNGGTCAGAAAGATTAGTGGCAGGAAGGAATGAATGGTTTTAGTGATTTTACTCTGAATTAGTTCAAAGGCAGAGAGACAAAGGAAAGAAGCTGCTGAAGCCTGCCCGGACCCAGAGCCCACTGACTGCACAAGCACACTGCCTTATCTGGATGTTCTGGGAACATTCTCAAAACAATCTTCTTTCTTCTCTCTCATTAAAACTGGGTGAAGTGACACAGTATGTTTAATTTCTCACTCAAATTCTCCAATTAGCTCAAACCAACACAACCTCCTTTAAACCGACCCAGCCTCCAATATCTCTGGCTTCTGGTGTGTTCACAGCATAGAATCATAGAACGGTTTAGGTTGGAAGAGACCTTAAAGGTCATCCAGTTCCAACCCCCACCCTGTGCCATAGGCAGGGATACCTCCCACTAGATCAGGTCGCTCAAGACCTCATCCAGCCTGGCCTGGATGGTTTAGGGTTGGAATGGACCTCAAAGCTCAGCCAGATTCAACCAGGAGGGAGAAAAGGGTCCCTGGAAGCTGTTGCCCTCCCTCACCACAGTTGCCTTGGAAGTCTTCCTTTCCACAGGCTTTTTGTCCTGCAGTTTTGCTCTCACCTGAGCACCTTCTGTGCTCATAGCATCACAGAATGGTTTAGGGTAGAAGGGACCTCAAAGCTCAGCCAGCTCCATCCAGGAGGGAGAAAAGGGTCTCTGGAAGCTGTTTGCCTCCCCCACCACAGCTGCCTTAGAAGTCTTCCTTTCCAAAGGCTTTTTGCCCAGCAGTTTTGCTCTCACCTGAGCACCTTCTGTGCTCATAGCATCATAGAATGGTTTAGGGTTGGAATGGACCCCAAAGCTCAGCCAGTTCCAACCCCCCTGTGCCACAGGCAGGGACACCTCCCACTAGAACAGGTCACTCAAGGCCTCATCCAACATGGTCCTGAACACCTCCAGGGACCTGAACACCTCCTGGACCAAACACAACATCACTGTTAATGACCCTGGCAAATGGGATCACATTTCCTCTCCAGCCACCTCTGCTGCCTCAGCATCCCAATCACTCCACAGAACCACTGAATGGTTTAGGTTGGAAGGGAGCTCAAAGCTCAGCCAGTTCCAACCTCCCTGTGCCATAGGCAGGGACACCTCCCACTAGAACAGGTCACTCAAGGCTTCACCCAACCTGGTCCTGAACATCTCCAGGGACCTGAATACCTCCTGGACCTGAACACCTCCAGAGTGGTTGTGGAACACAGGAGCACAGAATGTGACCTTCCAACCCCTGATATCCTGTGATCCTGCTAAATGGTTTCTTCAGCATAGCTCTGTCAGGAGTTCCATGGTCCTCACAGATTCCTCATGAGGGAGGTGAATCCAGCACCTTGTGTGAAGCTTCAACTCTCTGTGCCTGTGCTCAGAGCAGAGCTGCTGCAGCCCTCTCAGCTGCATCTTGGTGGCCTCCTCTGCACTGGCTCCACCACTTGCATGTGCTGCTTGTGCTGGGGGCTGCAGAGCTGCAGACAGTGCTGCAGGTGGGGTGTGAGGAGAGCAGAGCCAAGGGGCACAATCCCCTCCCTTGCCCTGCTGCCCACAGCTGCTCTTGCTGCAGCCCAGCACACAGTTGCTGTCTGGGCAAGATAAACTGAATTTAATTTGGGAGCTCTAACATCTAAGTCCAGCCTGCTCTAGGGTAGGGTGTCCCTGGGCATGGCAGGGGGGTTGGGACTGCCTGATCCTTGTGGTCCCTTCCAACCCTGCCTGATTCTAGGATTCTAAGTGAGGAGCATTGTGTAGCTGCATTCATTTTCCTTCTTGATTTCCCTTTTGGGTGGTGTCTGAAGGCTCTGAAGCATTCCACAATGCATCTTCCCCTGGATCAAAGAGAGCTCACATCTGCCTCTCAGCTTGGCAGGGCCATTTGGAACAGCCTCTCCCTTCAGCTCCAGAAAACTTCTCCCAGAACCACACCCCCACCACACGCCAGACCCGACAGGATCTGTGCAAATTAATTTTGTTCAGCATTTAAAGGGAGTCCCAGGGAACAGGCCACAGATGTCTGAGGTCTCTCTCCCATTCCAAGCACAATGGGACTGGAAAGGGAGCAGTGCACACCTGGATACACAAACTGCCCAAATGGAAGGGTTACAAACAAGGGATCACAGGGTCACAGCCTCTCCTTCCTGCAGTTCCACTGCCCCAGGAGTGTTCACATGGTCACAGGATCACAGGATGTCAGGGGTTGGGAGGGAGCCAAACAGATCATCCAGTCCAACCCCCACTGCCAGAGCAGGACCAGAAAATCTAGCTCAGGGCACACAGGACAGGACTTGAAAGGCTCCAGAGAAGGAGAACTGAGCTGGAGAAGGAACTGGGAGAAGGGCTGAGGCAACATCACATCCCCCACTGGCTCTTGCGGGAGACCAGCAGGCTCTCAGCAAGCACCACATCCAGGACCTGGTTCTCACTCACTCCAGACAAGGAG
>VWZI01022223.1:5210-36917 GCA_013396835.1 Psilopogon haemacephalus
TCGCACGGACTTTGAGACAGTCTCCCATCTGTAAGTAGGGCAAGTTTCATGCCCAAACTTTTCCATTTTTCTGATTTTTCCTGAATTACAAGAAAAGGCATCATTGTGAAGACTTTTCCCGACCGAATTAGAACCCAAACTTAAACTAATCTACACACAGATTGTGGGTGGGGCTTTTGGAAATTATAAAAGCTACATAATTTATAATTTCAGCCTCTTCAATAGCCCACAATCAATACATCCCCCTGGCTGATCTACCTCCACTTATTTTCAGCATCAACAGGTGATGAGAAGGGGGTGGGGAAAGGGGGAAAGGTGGTAGGGTGTGGTTAGTTATCCCTCTTGGGGATTTGGGTCTCTGGGAGGGGTGTGGTATTTCTGTATTAACTTTTTATTTTATATATCTGTAAATATCTGTTATACCTTGTAAATATTTACTTGTATATTGTGCATTGCTGTAAATATAAAGCTTCATTTATCAACCTCCAGTGTTCTGAGTCCTAGCCAGGGTTTATATCAAAAGTTGG
Source organism: Psilopogon haemacephalus (assembly GCA_013396835.1). Classification (NCBI taxonomy): domain Eukaryota; kingdom Metazoa; phylum Chordata; class Aves; order Piciformes; family Megalaimidae; genus Psilopogon; species Psilopogon haemacephalus. Next base: position 5,738 of record VWZI01022223.1, read on the forward strand.
AGGTGCAGGTAACTGCCAAACCACTAGAGATGGTAGTGGAACACTAGAACAGGTTCCCAGGGAGGTGGTTGGGGTCCCATTCCTGGACGTATTCAAGATGAGGCTCAACAGGGCTCTGGGCAACCTGATCTATTTGAGGATGCCCCTGCTTGCTGCAGAGGAAGTTGGGCTAGATGACCTTCAGAGGTTGCTTCCGAACCATTCTATGATTCCGTGATTCTATGATTTGAAATCTACCATGGCTGCTATTGTACTGTAGCTTTTAACACAATATCTAGATGGCTTTTAAATACATCCATGGGTGGTGATTTCAACTATTTTTTGGGCAGCCTGTTCCAGTCTTTAATAATCCTCTTGGTATGGAAGTTTTTCCTAACGTCTAACCTAAACCTCCCATGAAATAATTTGATGCCATTTCCTCCTGTCTTATCAGCTGTGATTTGTGAGAACAAACCAATACTCACCTCTCTACAACCTTGTGGCAGTTAGGGATTTCTCCCCCCTCCAATACACACACACACACACACACACACACACATAAATTCACCAGAGTAACTCAGCTTAGTTAGGTATGAAGCTACTTATTTACAGCTAGCACAATTCACAAGCATATATATACAATATATACAGATATTTGCAGCCATACATAGTAACATACAAGTTAAAATTAATACAGACATACAGACTCTCTCCTGAACAGCAGAACTGCCCAGGAAGGCTTTCAAATCAACTCCTCTCCTTCCTCCTTCTTTCCAATCCCCTTCCTTTATCTCAGGATCTCCCTTACATGCAGGCGAACTGTGAAAGGTCAGTAAGAGGTTAGGAAAAGAAGGATTAATTTGGGTATGCAGGTTCAGGCAGAGTTAGACAATGCAGCAGCAGGCAGGGACATGCTGAATAGCTTTGTTATTGTTTCTTGTTTTTATATCCCTAAGCAAAACCGATGAATGAGATAGACATCACTACTATTTTCTTTCCACAACCAATGAGAGAGTCTCCTTGTGTTCCTCATCCCTGTCTTCCAGCTCATGGGACTGTCTATTCTAAAAACAACTAGCGCTGCTAATAAAGGCTGAGGTAAAGAAGATATTGAGTACTTCATCCTTTTCTTCATCCGTAGTCACTATGTCTCACCTTGCATCCAATAAAGGATGAAGATTCTCCTTAGTCCTCATTTTGTTTTGAATGTATATATAGAATAATTTTTAATGATCTGTTATGTCAGAAGCTAAACCGAGTTCTAGCTGGGGTTTAGTGCTTCTAGTTTTCTCCTTGCATAGCTTCACCCCATCTTTGTAGTCCCTCCTGTGCTGCCTGGTGGCCCACATTGGAAAGAACCTGTGACCTTGGCTTTATGAGGACCAAGGTCATGCTTTCTTTTGGGATAAATGTTCATCTCAAATTATTTGTATTTACAAATCAATCTTCAAATTTCATACAGGCTTGCTATAAATGTCAAGTATATTGAAGTAAAAACTGTTTTAAATACTGTATATGCTTGTTGTTAGATAACTTTTTTTAACAAAATATGCTGTCCATATGGGCCACTAATTGCCATATCCACAACTGTAGATCATCTATGCAGCATCTCTTAAATAGGACTGTATCTCATTGACATCGGTGGAGCACAACCCTATTTATATCAGTGCTGCTATTTTCACGACCCTTGTAGAGTCCCAAATGCCTGAATAGCACCACATACACACACACACACACACACAAAATTATTAATCAAATCAAAATAATTTTATGTATCTGTAGCCAGAAGACAAATTGAAAATAGATTTTCTTTCTTCCTTTCTTTTTGGAACTCTAATAGGATACTAATATCTTCCTGTAGTGTTCAAAGAGCAGTGATGTCCCAACCATTTCTAATCACATGTGGATGCATCAGTACCAACAATTTCAGCATTCTCCTTTGTGTTTCACAGTCTGAACTGACAGAAGACTTTGGAAATAAACAATTGAAAAAGACATTCCCTAAAGGTAACTATCAAGTCCAATAAAGCTCAAATAAAATGGCCCATCTGTCAGAGTAAAATACAGCATATCCACTTAGCTCTTGAAAGGAAAAGGTAATGCTAACCAGTTGTTGGAGACAGCCATAGAGGTAGTGTCACAATGACAGCTGCACAAAAGGATGCACTGCATAGCAGTGTTCAGAGGAATGAGTGCCAAACAATGTATAATAGCTACATAAGTAATTCTTTTCAAAGGACAAAAGAAAGAGCTGAAACACACTTTGCTTAAAACTTATCATTACTGATAGTAAAAAACACATATATATAGGAAAAAGAGTAATTTTAAGGCTAAATAAACCATGTTGGAAAAACAACCTTTGAAAATAGTTCTAGTTCAAAATTAAGATTACCTTTCCAGAAAACATTTTAGTAAAAAACACTTTAATAAAAATAAGTCAGAATATTTGTAAGGATTAATATGTATCTAGCCTTGGGCAAACTCTTGAAAAAAAAAAGAAAAGTAGAAGATAGAATGGGAATGCTTGGAGCTCAAGGGCAAGTTTAGATCATCTAAACTACAAATGGAGAATACACAGGCTTTAGAATAACAAGGAAAAAAATTACCATTCTTCAACTGCCAGATCCTGAGGGCAGCATAGGTCATGCTACATAATGAAGTGGTTGTCAGGTAATTTTTGATGGGATAAATAGGCCACTATCAGTTGCACATCTTGCATATATTGTCTTTGGTCACAGTGGTTCCTGTAACAGAAAGATGTTAGAAGTTTATGTTGGTTTGATTAGTTGGATTTCTTCATTTGAAGTGTCACTGAGATGTAATGCTTTTGTTGCTAAAGAAAAGATTTGCAGTGAAAGCAGTAACTTGACCTCAAAGCAAACTCAGTGCATTTAAGTTTCAATATGTATTACAGGACCTTGGAAATTAGACCAAAATTATCATCAGAGTCATCTGATCATTGCTGTATAATCTATTGGAAGACAATGTTTAGTGCTTTCTGTGAAAGGAATTGTATCTCCTCAGTCCTGCCTAACATCACCTATTAAGGTGTTACAGCTGTGTACCTTGAACTTGTTTTGCGTGTTCAATTTGGGGCTGTTTTGATGTCAATGAAACCCCAGATATCCAGCCTTTAGCTTGAGCAAAAGGAAAGAACTCTTTCAGGAGTGTCCCAAACATTTCAGTCACTTTTCTTACTCTGTGCAAGGGAAACTTTGTTAAAACCATGAAAATGAGCTTAAGTTAGAGAGAAAGAAAGGTACACACCGTACACTGCAGGCCTATGGACAACATGGGCTTTAACCTTCTTGAAATTGGAAAAAGCAAGGCCGTGAAACTTAGCCACCTTGTGGCTGTAAAGCAGTGAGTTTTCTTTACTATTCCTGATTTTGTGCATTGTGTGAGCTAATGGTCATCTGTTCATCCACCAAGTTTGATCTGTCCACCCACACCATGACAGCATTATTCACAGTGATGGACTCACCACAAGTTCATGTGACTAATATACTTTGCGGGGGAGAGAAAGGGAGGATGCACCAGGCAGATGAGATGCTTATAGTTTCGAGGTTATGGTAGGATAACCACTGCAGGTCTGGCATCCTTCTGTGTATATTCAAACCCAGTATATACTTCTGACTCCAGTCCAAGTGATAGCCTGAGGAATTATGAATTCAGCTATTTGTTTTGGTTGTGGGATAGCAATAATGGCTTGATATATATTCAAACTGCAAGCTAAGTTTGGCATTTTTTGTTATGCTCCTACTTATCTTCTCTGTTGAAAACTCATTCATTGACAAGTTGGCAGGACACATCTAATACTAACCTGTGAAACCATAATTGTTACCTTCACTCTACTTGGTTAGACACCTTACTAAGGGTGACCAAAGTATCAGGCTTTTGGCACCTAACTGAGAGGGTTTTCTTCTGGGATAATTTTTTTTATAAAAAGCATTATAGGCCACTACAGACATCTTAGACTCTTGTCTCTTAGGCAGTAGCTAAGCAAGAGACTCATTAACTTATCAAGAAGATAGAAGTCAACCACAGTGTCTGAACAAAGGATCTTTATCTGGGCAGCTAAAAGATAACTGAAAAAGATAACTGAAAGAAAATGACTGTTCTCAAAAGAGGGATATGCTGCTAAACAGCATCTTTTGCCAGTGAGGATACTTGGCTCAAATAGGTGTCTTCACTTAAAACTGATTCAGGCCAGAGTCATCTACGTCCAAACTCCTGATCAGATGGAGAATGTTTATCAAGAGCATGGCATGTATCTGCTTCAGCTGTTCCACTTTGTATTAAAACCTCTTCAGTAACTCTTTGGAAGTAGAAATCACCAAATTTTCTCTCTAAGTATTAGTTGTTCACACAAAATAAAAACCCAGTGAACAGACCAACGAATGTCCAACATGACTTCTTACCCGCAGAAGTGCTACATCCTTTAATTTTCAACTTCAAGAACTAGTAATCCCCATTAAAAACACAGCTACTACCTTTGTATTTATCTGATCTACTTATTTTCTCTGCCTTCTGCTCCTTTGAGACCTGCCAGTCTACAACAGTAAAAACTTATTAGTTCAAACTTTATATATATTTATTGCCTGCTGTAAGCAGAATACTGTATTGCTGGTATTATTGGAAGGGACATTTGGATTTTGTTAGCAAATCAAAGTTTAAAAATGTTGCAGTAAACACAAAGGAAGTGTGGCCAGATATGCAAAATCAGATTTCCCTATCTCTGGATCTTATCATGAGAGAACAAAAGTTCTGTGGGTATTTGGAAGTCCCCCAAAACACCTATTTATTTAGTAAATATGACCATTTTTTTTCCCCCTCTGTGCACCTTGCAGTGACAAGGAAAGAACCTCCTGTGTTCCTCTGAAGTCTGTTGAGTCTATCAAGTGTGAACATCTGGGAATCATCACATTTTCTGCTGACCACTGAATCAGCATAAAATTAGGACATGATGAGCTCCAGCTGTTAAGCCTCTTGCTTAGCAGATGAGAGAAATTATCCCACAGGATATTTTACTGAAGCACAAGGATATGTATTAAAGGTACATGGGGCATCTTCTCCACAATAAACACAGAAGAAAGCTAAGAGAAAGCAAGCAGAGGTGAGCTGTGAGAATGTCATCAACATGCCTAGACTATACAACAGCAGAAGGACTTTTGCCTTCAGACTTTTCTCTAAGAATATAAACTTTCTACCTGTTTTGCTGTTTCAGTCCAGGGAAACATGGATTGAATTAATAGCAACTGATACCCCCAGTAAAACCCTTTGAGAATCATGTGCTCATTTGGATCCTTTCCTCAACTAAGACATTTTTATATTGTCAGATTGCTCATACACAGTGTTTAATGCAACCAAACAGGCAAAAAATAGTGTTATCTGTAAAAATATTATTTGACAGACAGCCACATTAATTTCTAAATCTGTAGTTCTAACAATAAACACACCCATTCATTAAATATATAAAAATAAAAAGCTTACCAAAATGCAAATGAAATTTAAAAAAAAGAAAAAAGAGAAACCATGAGTTACATTCATGATCATGCTTATTGTCATTGCTTTATAAGCAATGACATGTCAAAAGCTTTATAAACCTGGAAAGAAAGGTTTCAAATTGTTCAAAAGCCTGTGGTAAGGATTTACCTACTTAACTACAAAGTGGTACATTTAGATCACCCTGTATTCAGACCAAGATTAAATTAGAAATGAATGTACAGCTATTTTGAAGTGAATCCATCAGTTTCTGTAGCCTCCATGATCAAGTAAATAAGAAAGAATACGAGTTAAAAAATATCTCAGTATTGTCATTGTTGCAGTGGTATTTTCTCCAAGATACTTTTGCCACAAAGTGTTCGGAAGAGTAAGCAATGACACTTTTTTAGGGGCACACTTGTCACAGGCATGACTACATATGCAGCCATGGATGAAAGAAGGTAGTCATCTCAGCAATAGCATGTCAGTCAGATCCTTTTGGCTAGAGACAGAGGCTCCTTCCCCCTGTAGACAGACTGGGGCTCAAATTAATCAGAGAACATCATGCTTACCCCTTGGCTACCCAGTGTCCATTTCTGAACAAAGAGGATGAGATTGGCTGTACATGTTGCTAAGACTACAACGGAGCTCCAGGATGTGCAGCTTCTGAGAGAGTTCTTCTGAAGTTACCCAGGACTGCAAACGATGGCAACTTACTTGCAACATGAACTGTATTTCTGAAATTCACTTGTCTAAAAAACTTGGTTTTATTTCTCTACATCAATTATTATGATGTATTATTATTGTTCCAGTGAGTTCTTTGGGGACCAAGGAACACACTCATATATAGGTATCCCCCTCTTTGTGCAGTTTCAACACTGTTCTAGCTCAAATACTAGAATCATAAGGAGAAAGGTATACTGGCATCTACAATGCTTGTAGCTCAGATACTAAAATCGTAGAAAGAAAGGTATATGACAAGGAATGCCGAGTAACTCTGTTCATCAAAGAGCAGGTTATACTTACCTTATCCAAGTGACCAGCAAAATTACTGAGCTGCGTAGATTGCAAGGCTGGCTGGCACCCATCTTCTTAAGGTGGGTGTCCTCACCAAGAACTGCACTGTCATGGTGGTCCTTACCTGGTGCTACTTCAACCCAGCCACCTAGGCTTTCAGCATATACGGGTTCTAGAGTTCCGTGACGTATAACCAGGACATCCCAGAAAGCCAAGCACAGGAGAATGGAGCTCCTCCTTTATTCTAGAATGTGTTACATACCATCTTTCCCTACTGGTCATGCATATACTTGTCAACCCTGTTTCCCCCGGATCTTATCTCTCAGTAACCTAGTGATTATTGGCCCATTGTAACTTCTGAGCAAAAACATACTCTTCTTTTATTCAAAGGCCTCCTAACAAGTGTTTGGGAAAGGATTGAATGTAAATAAATAAATATAAAGGACTTTTATACAATAAAAGTTTGCAAGGACAATGCAGGCCTAGACAGTGTAATTTATTATGCTCATTGCTAAAACTGCCTTCCATGAGTTAGAATCAGATTTCCTGTCTAAGGGGAGAGTCTGCTTGATGGTGTTTTACGTGTGTAAGATCAGAAAAGCAAGAGGTCTATATAAACAGAGAGACAGATATAATTTTTGATCCTGGATGCGAGATGCACTCATATTTGCAATGACCATTTCCAGTTTCACTCACTTTTCATAGTGATTCTCTTGCTAACATGTGGCTTTCAGAGTCATGGCTTTTACCCAAGCAATAATTTTTTAAAAAACAATGTTTATCACTTGATTATTTTCCAGCTTGGTGAATAATTGTTCATAGCATCCCTTCTTAATCTTGAGTACAGTAATTCTGCTCCTGGCTGGTCTGAGGGCATACTTGATGCTTCTTAAATCATAACCTGATTTTTGCCTTAATTAAGATAGAAATGATTATTATTTCCTCATTGCAGATGTTTTCATTTTTAGTTAGATACCTAAATACAAACAGAGGAGTACTTGTGATCCGGGCTTTTGGAAATATCACAAAATGGTGAGTGAGAACCTGTATTAATCAAAATTAACATACTAACACATCTTCTGGGATCCTGTTTTTTTCTTTCAACATTTGGTATCTATGTATTCAGCTGACATCAAATCTGAACAGAAGATGGTGGATGCTGCTATATCAGGCAATGACATATTCCTTACCTGGCAGGTGCTGCAGTTTGCTGATTACTTAAATTGGCTTGGGTATCTTAGCACAATTCAAAAGAGACAGGTATACTGAAAGTGACACAGGTCATGAACAGATATCTGTAAGTGTGATTGCCTTTGCTGCATATTTGTATGTGTGTATTGCTAGTCATCTGATGCACAAAGCTGAATGGGACTAGCAGTTTTTAATATGAGCTAAGTTAAAGTAGATATTAAGTATAGTAAATGGATAATGAGTCATGTGTCTTTGACTACTACCAGATATCATAACACTATTCACAGTCATGACTAATATTGAATCTGAAACCTGTACAATTCTTTTTGGAAGTCTTACATATAAATTTTGAAGATACAAGGCCTTGTATCCCATATATCTATGAGATACAAGGCTGCAATTTTACTTCTTAATCTATGCCTAAGATTTCCTTTCTTAGACAGTATGACTCAAATAAATATTCTCCAGAAGTTTATTTATTTGCTCTCAGCTTCACTTGGCAGCCTATTTTTTCCCCAGGAAGCAATACAAAGTAGGTGGGAAAGTGCAATTCATTGTTTTCAGTGGGTTTATTTATTTATTTAACCCAGAGAAAAAGTTCACTTCCTTTTTTCCTTTGGAATCACAATTTGCATTGTCAATATATTCATGCCTAAATATGACAAAATCCAACATTTCTAAAGCATTCAAGTAATGTACTCATAGAGCAAACAATATGAATTCACAAACAAAATTCTCTATTAATATTACCCATGCAAATTATGCTGTATAGAAAGAGATCTATTGCAAGATGTTCAGTAAAGATATGACACAGGAAAGATATTCCTTTTTCTGCAGGATTTCATAGAGGACAAATTCTAAGGATTTTTTTTTTCATTAACTCAATCTTCTTTTGACTAGAGCAGTTGTAGGGAAAGGCTTAAAGCACCATTAAGACTATTTTTAAATACATCCCAAGAAAATATTTTTTTGTACATGTTATTTCAAAGATGTAGTTCACTACTCATGGACAACAAATATTTGCCTTCTGGCAGGTAACATATTCTTTAAAACATGTCTGGAAATGGGAGGGGCTGGTCTTGTGTAAAAGGAGATGAAGTCAAAGTAAAGCTCAATGGGTTAGAAAAGAGAAAAAAATATTAGGAAGAGAAACACATAAATAAAATTTCAGATAATATATATAATTAAACCAAATTATCAGTTCTGTAGAATCTAAATAGATTGTATCTAGTCCCAGCTTTTAAAATACTTTGCTTTGCAAGATACTGTGCTAGTAAATGCAGTTTGGGAAAATACATGTACATTTTAGAAATTTTTTTTGCCTTTTCACAGATTCATGCTCACTATTCTTCTTCATCCTGCTTCACCAAATATAATGCAAAATATTCTAAGAAATCATTTGATTAGTAGAACTATTAATACAAAAAGAAATTGTTAGCAAAAGACAACAGGTTTTTAAAGAATGGACATATAGATAAATTGCATCAAAGGCTTTGGCCTATTTTTCATCATAATACTGAATGGCCTGATACTCTTTGACTACCAAGTGTACGTGAAATTATTACAGAAGTCTAATGAAAAATTCTCCCTTTAGTTTAAACTATATCATTGCTGCCATAAACTATCTACCAAGCTGAACACTGTGCACTTCTGTTTGGTGATACAGTCAGTCTGCTCTGAGATGTAATTATACTCACTCTTTCAAATAGAGGGACAGGAAAATCTTTTCCAAGATGCTGACATTTGGAGCCTCGATAAAAGCAAAGATACACAAAGATATACAGCAACTGGAGAACTGCTCATTCCCAGTGATATTTCCCAAACATGGGGAGGACTAGAGAAAGTATGTAAAAGCTCCAGTAGAACACCCTGTAGATATGTTCTTAGGAGTTATATTTCACAGAATCACAGAAGGGTTCAATTTGGAAAAAACCCTCAAGATCACCAAGTCAAATGGACATCCTTACTCCATGAGGATCACCCTAAACCGTATCCCTAAGCACCACATCCAAGTATACTTACTGATGACACACTCTATGTCTTCATTAAGATCATCAATAAATATGTCAAGCAGAAGTAGTCCCAACACAGCCCTGGGAGACACCACTCATGACCAGCAACCAGCTGGAGTTAACTCCATTAACCGCTACCTTTTGGGCCTTTTCATCCAGCCTATGTTTTATACAATAGAGCTCTACTTGAGCAGACAGATTGTCCACAAGAATTCTGTGGGGAACAGTGTCAAAGGCTTTTAGAAAGTTTAGACAGACAATACCCACAGCCTTTCCCTCATTCAGTAATTGGATCATCTTGTCATAGCAGGAGAACAGGTTCATCAGGCAAGACCTGCCCTTCATAAACATGCTGACTGGGCCTGATCCCCTGGTTGTTCTCTGTATGTTGTGTAATGCTGCTTGAGATGACCTGCTCCATGACCTTCCCTGGTGCTGAGGTCAGACTAACAGGTCTATAGTTTCCTGTATCCTCCTTTCTTCCTTTTTTGTAGATAGGTGCCACATTTTCTACTCCCCAGTTAATTGACACCTCCCCAGTTAGCCAGGACTTCAGGTAAATAATGGAGAGAGGCTTGGCAAGCACATCTGCCAACTCCTTCAGCACCCTTTGGTGTAGCTCATCTGGCCTCATAGACTTGTGTGGACCTAAGTGGGGTAGCAGATCACTGACCACTTCCTATTTTGTTGTCATGACCTTATTCAGATTCTGTTCTCTGCCTTCTAGCTCATGAGGTTGGATGTCCAGGGAACTGCTGGATCCAGTGCTAAAGACTGAGGCAAAGTAGGCATTAAGTACCTGAGACTTCTGCTCATCTTTAGTCACTATGTTTCCCTCTACATCCAATAAAGAATGGAAATTTTCCCGAGTACTCCTTTTGCTGTTAATGAATTTATAGAAATATTTTTTTATTATCCTTAATGACTGTAGCTAGGTTGAGCTCTAGCTGTGCCTTGCGTCTCCTAATTTTCTCCCCAAATAGCTTCACTATATCTTTATAGTCCTCATGAGAGGCCCATGCCCTCCTCCAAAAGCCACAGACTCTCCTTTTGTTCTTGAGGTCCAGCCAAAGGTCCTTATTTAGCCAGGCCAGATGCCTTGCCTGCTGACTTGTTTTTCAGCATGCAGGGGCAGTCTACTGCTGTGCCTTTAAGAATTCCCTTTTGAAGTATGTCCAACTATCCTAGAGTCCTATCCCCTTCAGGGTGGCCTCCCCAGAACAGGCCACAATTTGACCTCTGAAAGTTCAAAGTGGCAGTTTTACCAACCGCTCTCCTTGAACTTGATCATCTCATGATAACTCTGCTCTGGATGGCCTCCAACCTTTATTTCTCCCACAAGTTCTTCTCTGTTCACAAGAAGCATATCCAGGAGGACACCTTCCCTGTTTGGCTCTCTCACCAGTTGTGCAAGGAATTTATTTTCCACCAAGTCCAGGAAACTCTGGAACAGTTCTCCTCCTGATGTATTGTATTTCCAGCATACATTCAGGAGGATGAAGCCTCCCACAAGAAGGGGTAGCAATTTTGAAACCTCTCAGCTGCCTATGAAATATTTCATCTACCCCTTCATCCTGGTTAGGTGGTCTACAACAGATTCCCACCATGATATCACTTTTGCTGACTTTAAACCTGATTATTACCCATAAGGACTCAACTTTATAATCACCTTCATTAATCTGCACAGTTTCACATGTGTCCCTAACACAGAGAGCCATCTCTGCCATCTCTTCTTCCTTGCCTATCCCTTCTGTAAAGTTGGTACCCATTGATTGCCACACTCCAGTTGTGGGAGTCTTCCCAACAGTTTTCTGTGATGGCTGCTGTATCATAGTTTCCCTGAATCTCAATGGTCTCCAGCTCCTCCTGTTTACTGCCCAAGCTGTGTCTATTGGTGTATAAACATTTCAGGGAGGGAGCTGAGTACATGGTTTTCAAGCTTGAGGAGGGGTTGCTCCACAAGTGTTGAGCTACTGCACCAAGGGTTCTTGGTCTAAAGGTCAGCTTCATCCTGTCTCTCTTTAAAATTGGTTCAAAGCTATGCCAGTGAGTCCAGCAAACCAGCATGGCTTCACCAAGGACACACCATGACTGACAAATTTGGTGGCTTTTTATAATAAAGTCACAGCAACAGAGGAGGAGGGAAGGGCAACTGACGTCATCTACCTGGACCTGACTCTGTCCCACATGACATCCTGGTCTGTCCCATTTGACTCTGTCCCACATGACATCCTGGTCACCAAACTGGAAAAACACAGACTTGACAGGTGGGCCACTTGCTGGATAAGGAATTGGCTGGATGGTCACACACAGAGAGTGGTGATCAACGGCACAATGTCCACTTGGAGACCAGTGACAAGTGGCATCTCTCAGGGGTCAGTGCTGGCACCAGAGCTGTTTAACATCTTTGTCAGTGAAATGAACAGGGGAATTGAGTGCACTCTCAGCAAGTTTGCAGATGACACCAAGCTGTGTGGCACAAATCTAGGCTGGATGGTGAACATCTGGAGAGCATCCCTGAGGAAAAGGAGGTCTGGGTTGATGAAAAGCTCAACATGAGCCAGTAGTGTGCATGTGCAGACCAGACAGCAACTGTGTCCTGGGCTTCATCAAGAGCAGTGTGGCCAGCAGGGCAAGGGAGGGCATTCTTCCTCTTTAATCTGCTCTCGTCAGACCCTACCTGGAGTACTGTTTGCAGTTCTGGAGTCCCCAACACAATAAAGACATGGAACTGTTGGAGCAAGTTCAGAGGAGAGCCATGAAGATGATCAGAAGGCTGGAGCACCACTGCTATGAGGACACACTATGAGAGTTGGGGCTTTTCAACCTGGAGAAGAGAAGGCTTCAAAGAGACCTTATAGTAGCTTTCCAGTATCTGAAATGGCTCTATAGGAAGGCTGTGGAGGGACTATTCACAAGGTCTTGTAATGACAGAATGAGGGCTAATGGGTTTAAAGCAGCAGAGGTGAGATTTAAACAGGATGTTAGGAGGAAGTTCTTTACAGTGAGGGTGGTTATGTACTGGAACGAGTTGCCCAGGGAGGTTGTGTCTGCTTCCTCCCTGGAGGTGTTCAGGGCCAGGTTGGATGAGGTCTTGAGCGACCTGATCTAGTGGGAGGTGTCCCTGCCTATGGCAGGGGCTTGGAACTGGATGATTTTGAGATTCCTTCCAACCTAAATCATTTTATGATTCTATGTTCAAGGATTCTTTTCCCCTTATGGGACAGAAGAACTCCATCTGTTGCCACTCGATCTGGTGCCAAGAAAACTTCCCTGTGGTCAAAACCCCCAAAGTTCTGTTGGTGGCACCATGTTAATCACATGGGGTTTTTTCTTTCTTTTGATATCTTTTCCTCTCACTACAGAGATTGTGGAGAACATCCCAAGCCCTCACGTAATCTACAGAATGCCCTCAAGTATTTTTTAATAGCGTATGTGTCCATAAATTCACTGCTTTCAACTGCATAACCAGAAGCAGGTAACAGTCTTATGGCCTCATGAGACTGGAGACTCTCAGAAATGATCCTAACCCATCTCTCAGGCAGGCAGCAAGCCTCCCTGTGGGGAGGATTAGGCCTGCAAATCAGGCACTCAGTTCCCCTGAGTAGGGAATCCCCTACTACTATCACCTTTCTTTGTCTCTTGCTTGCACTAGTCCTAAATTGTGGAACTGGCTGACAAGTCCTGGGTAATGGCATGCATGGACATTCATCTTCATTCTCGTCCATCCAGCCCTCTGTTTCAAGAATCCTGTACCTTTTGTGTGTGATAAACCAGGAACACTGCGGGAGTTCAGAGAGGGCTTACCTGACTCTCCTGTCTTGACGGAGATGGATCTGACTCCACTCACCCTTATCTCTTAGGTCTCTTTCTGGGTGGCAAGAGCACACGGATTCCCTGCTTCTTGTGTCACCCTCACCTGCTGCCTGTCCCTCAGGTATGGCAGAGCCCAAGTCCACAAATCTCCTCATTGTATTCCCTTATAGTCCTTAGCCTCACAACTTCTTGGTGGCTGAACAGATTTTGCTCTATATATGTCTACATTTGTCTCAGATTTTGCTCTATATATGTCTACATAAATCTCAGATTTTGTCTAATACATGTGTTGTCTCTGTCATCTCTATAAGTGCCAGGTTCTGGCACTCTCCACAGCCAGAGGCCTGGACACCTCCATGTCTGCACAGAACCTCTGCCTGGGTACCCTCAGTTCTGATAACAGCCCTCAGACTGGTTTTAACCATGCTGCATCTATACAACTGACTGACTTCACAGGCTTCTAGGACACACCCAGATGACTCACCTTGCTCTTGGGGTGTTTAGATAGGCAGTGGTGGCTGCGGCTCCCCCATGCCTCTCCTTGCCTCCCTTGCCAGAGAAGGGGGAACCAGCTGAGGGCCTCGCTTCCCTGAGCTTCTCAGCTGCAAAAAGCTTCACCTGCAGTAGATTCACCTGCACGCCCCAAAAAAATGCTGATCTCCCGGTGCGCCACTGAGGAAGGGCTGGTACAGCAATTTCTCAGCTGTTCTTCAGCGATTTATTGCAATTTGAAGAGGAGGGGTCAGTGGGATTTTTTTCTCATGCTTTCCAATCAGTAGCACATGAGCACAGAGGAGTTCTGTATTTTTATTTCACTAATAGTGCTTTTAAAAAGTGTGCTTTTCATTCAAAGCATTTAAGCAAAAAGTAAAACTTTCTGTCACTTATCTGCCAACAGCAGCCTTCTCTCCTCAATGAAATGATGTGGTTATTACTGCTGCTTTTGCACTGATATCGCTGTTGTCAGCCATGGACTGCCTGGGTAATAGCACTGCCTAATCACTGCTACTAGAGCTGAATCCTTGCAGCAGAAAGCATGTCCTTCCTCAAATGGAAGTAAAAATACTTGGTTATTTACCTTTTATGCACCAGCAGTTATTATATGCAAGTCTTGGTCTGGCAAGCCTGGGTGAAATCAGTTTAATTTAATGAAATAAACAGCAGTTTCACTCAATTTAGGAAGTATTTGTTTAGGCTTTTGAGCAGATACCAGTTTGTGAAGCACTGATGGCAAGAAGAGCACACACATTTTTTGTGTTTAATTTGTTTAAGGATATTAAGATCTGCAGCTCTGTGCAGCTGAAAAGCATACAGACTTCTGTTTAGTATGAAAAATGAGAACTGCCTAATTCATTTTTATGGATTGAAGACTTGTAGCAAATGAGTAATCATTGAACCAAATATTGATATCTAAATTTACCTGGTCTTGCAGTAATTTTTGTCTGAGAAAAGCCCTTATGAAACTTCAACAAGAAGTTCAAGATTTAACTGTATGTACTGGCAACTTTATGAAAAAAAATTGAAAAATCAAGGATTTATTCTTCAGTACCTCTTAAACACTTGCTCAAATATTTGATAAATCACAGAAATAGACTCAATATTTGTTAGGTTACTTGAGCTTAATTATTTCTATTTCACAATAGAATTTTGATAGCAGTATTCCAAAGATGCCATGAGACCAGGGACATGAATACTGATTTTGTACTCATTTTTGTTACAAATTATCTAAGCTCTTGTGAAATGTCTCTGCAAATCTCGTACTTTAGATCTGTATATATCCATAGCTGATTAGTTTTTCTGGCACCCTTAAATTCGGTTAATTTTCTATGTTCATGACAAAAGACCATAACCATGTGGGAGGACCTCAACTTTGTAGGCAAGCTCAGGAAGTGTGGGCTAGAAGACTGGGTGGAAAGATGGGTTGTGAACTGGTGTCTTGGTTTGAAGCCAGCTACCCCGAGCCCAAAAGCCCAATTAAAAAAACCTCAATCTGATTTGGAAGTAAAAAGGGTATAAAACTTTAACAACAAATAGGAGGGAAAGGAGTTTTTTTACATAAGGTGGGAGAAAAGGGGAAACAAAAGGCAGGATATGGGGAATGAGGGAGAAAATACAGAAGCCGGGGAGAAGGGGAGAAAGAGGAGCAAAATACAAATACAACCCACAGCAGGCAATTGAGTCCCAAGGCTGAGGTCAATGGTTTTGGTGCTGAATGAAAGCAGGATGCAGGAATTTTATGGTGAGAAGCAGTTAGCCCTGGTTCCAGATGAAAATAATGGTGCTCTCCACACGGTAGCAGGGAGCACATGGTCTGGCAGCAGAGAGTAGCAAGCAGTTGCTCAGGCAGCCAGGATGAGGAGAAGAGAGAGAAAAACAATCTGGTTCCTCCTTTTTATAGCCAGCTCCTAGCAGGAAGTGGGAGTGGCTAACCATGACACCTGGGAAAAGGTCAGACCACCCCTTGGGAGGAGTCAGGGGGTTTCCAGGTGGGCTTAACCCTTTACAACTGGCCAAACAACAGAGGTGAAGGAGTTGTGATCAATGGTGCAGAGTTCAGCTGGATACCTGTAACTAGCAGCACTCCCCACGGATCAGAACTGGATCCAGTCTTATTCAACATCTTCATCAATGACCTGGATGAGGAGGATAAAGTGTAGGCTCAGCAAGTCTGCAGATGATACAGAACTGGTAAGATTGTCTGCTACACTCTAAGGCTGTGTGATCACTCAGTGAGATCTAGACAGACCAGAGAGCTGGACAAAGTGGAACCCGATGAGGTTAAACAAGAATAAGTGTAGAGTCCTACACCTGAAGAGGAACTAGTACAGGTAAGTGCACTACTACAGGTAAGTGATTGACCTACCGGAAAATATCTCCATGAGAGGGACCTTGAAATCCTGGTGGACAATAAGTTATCCAGAAGATAGCAATGTTTGTTTGTGGTCAAGAAGGCCTGGGATTCATTATGAAGATTGTGTCCAGCATGTGGAGGGAAATTCCCCTTCCAGACTGCTCTGCCACATCGGGAATACTATGTCCATTTCTGGGCTCCCTGGTTCAAGAGGGACAGGGATATGCTAGAGGATGTCCAACAGAGAGCCAAAAGCATGAGTAAGGGACTGGAACACATGTCTTACGTAGAAAGACTGAGACACCTGGGACAGTTTGGCCTGGAAAAGAGAAAACTGAGAACAGATCTTATTACTATTTATTAATTTATTTTTTAATATGTTACAAATATTTAGGAAGAAATTATTTGCAGGGAGGGTGGTAGAGACACTAAGACATGTTGCCGAGGAAACCTGTGGATGTTCCTCTGTGAAAGTGCTCAAGGTCAAGATGAACAGGGCCTTGAGCAACCTGGTATCCTGAAACATGTACCTTTCCATGGCAGTGAAGTTGTTACTATGTGATCTTTAAGGTTCCTTTAAACCAAAACATTCTATGAACTATATGAGGGGTGGGTGTCAAAAAGAGCATGCTAATTTATTTTAGGTGGCATTTGTGATTGGATGAAGTGCAACAGATACAAATGAAACACAAGAAGTTCCACCTCAATATGAAGAAAATTGTCTTTACTGTGAAGGTGATGGAGCACTGAACAGGCAGCCCATAGAGTTTGTGGGGTCTCCATCTCTAGAGTGTTTCAAAGCCTTTATGGATGTGTTCCTGTATGACCTGTCCTAGGTGATTCTGCAGGGCAGCTGGACTCAATGATATTGATAGGTCCCTCTCAACACCTACCATTCTATGACTTTATGACTTTTTTTATTTTTTCCATCAGGAAGCTGCTGAGAAGAGCGTGTATCTGTTTTGTTTCATTTTCCAAAATGTTTTTAAACATATACTGAGATGAATTCAGAAATTATCAATGTTTGGAAATGTCTGAAGGTCTGCAAGTAGGTAATGGGTGCAGGTTTCCCAAGGAACAAAGTATCATCAAGCTGCTGTATGTTTGTAGCCCATTGTCTTGAAAACCAATCATAGACTCATAGAATGCTTTAGGTTGGAAGAGACCTCAAAGATCACCCAATTGCAACCCCCTGCCATAGGCAGGGACACCTCCCTGGCCTTGAAAACCTCCATAAAAGGGTGCTCCTGCCCTCTGACCATCTTTGTGGCCCTCCTCTGGACTCACTCTAACAGTTCAATATCCTTCTTGGGTTAGGGGCTCCAGAACTCTACACAGTACTCCAGTTGGGGTCTGATGAGAGCAAAGTGGGAAGAATCACCTCCCTTGCACTGCTGGCCATGCTTCTCTTGATGCAGCCCAGGACACAGTTGCTGTCTGGGCTCCAATTGCACACTGCTAGCTCATGTTGAGCTTTTTGTCAACCCAGACCCCCAGGTCCTTTTCCTCAGGGCTGCTCTCAGCCATTCACCACCAGGCCTGTATTTGTGCTTGGGATTGTGCCCACCCAGGTGCAGGACCTTACTCTTGGCCTTGTTGAATTTCATGAGTTTGGCCTGGGCCCACCTCTCCAGCCTGTCCAGCTCCCTTTGGATAGATCCCTGCCCTCCAGCAGGTTGACTGTGCCACACAGCTTGGTGTCATCAGCAAACTTGTGATGCAAGGGTGCACTCAATTCCTCTGTCCATGTCACTGACAAAGATGTTAAACAGCACTGGTCCCAGCACTGACCCCTGAGGGACGCCACTTGTCACTGGTCTCCAGGTGGACATTGTGCCCCTGATCACCACTCTCTGTGTGTGACCATTCAGCCAATTCCTTATCCAGCAAGTGGCCCACCTGTCAAGTCCATGTTTTTCCAGCTTGGTGACCAGGATGTCATGTGGGACAGAGTCAAAGGCCTTATTCAGGTCCAGGTAGATGACATCAGTTGCCCTTCCCTTGTCCACCTCTGCTGTGACTTCATCATAGAAAGCCACCAAATTTGTTAGGCATGATTTGCCCTTGGTGAAGCCATGCTGGTTTTCATCAGGCACCTCTGCTTTATTCTCCATCTGCCNTTGTGGGTGGATCTCGTCAGGCCCCATGGACTTGTGCAGGTTCAGATTCCTTAGGTGCTCATTAATATAATCTTCAATTATAGTGGGCAGATCTTCCTTCTCTTAGTCCTTACTTTTGCCCTCTGGGACTTGGGCATTGTGTTTGGAGCCCCTGCCATTGAAGACTGAGGCAAAGAAGTCATTGAGCACCTCAGCCTTATCCATATCGTTTGTCACCAACTCTCCATTTCCCTTATGGAAGAGTCCCACACTCTCCCTATTCCTCCTTTTATCACTAATATACCTGAAGAAATTCTTCTTGTTCCCCTTAATGTCCCTAGCCAGATTAAATTCTAGCTGTGTTTTAGTTTTCCTAACCTGATCTCTGGTTGCACAAACTATTTCTTTGCATTTGTTCCTTTCTTCACTCTCTCTAGGCTTTCTTCTTGCGTCAAAGTATGTCCAGGAGCTCTCTATTTATCCATACAGTCCTTCTGGCGTTCTCAGCTGCCTTCCTTGTTTTTGGGGATGCATTGCCCCTGGGCCTGGAAGAGGTGATTGTTAAACATTGACCATGACTGGAAAGGTAGGCATAAAGCTCTCTGTTAATGTGTTGCTGCTCTTGGTCTTGACCAGCCAAGTCCTATAGCAGGGGCCAGACATTAGCCAGAGATCTGACTACAAGTTTTATGACAGAATCTTAAAAAACTTTCCACAGTTGCTTAGCATTAAGGATGCAGCAAATCTAGTAGTGATGTAGCACATTGAGCAATGTCTGCCTCAGGTTGCTGAAAACAGATTAAATGAGCCCTAAAAATTTCCTAACACTCCATGTCTAGATATTTATAGCCTAATGAATTTCTTCTTTTGTCTGCCTGAAAGACTCAAAGACCCTTGGATCTCAGTTATGGTCACGACTTCACTACAATTAATCTCATCTTGAGGAGGGAATAAAGGAAACACCATTTGATTAAGGAAACCATCAATACTATATTAAATACAACAAATTCCCACCACAAGTGCAATGCTCAGGGGAAAGAATAAGATGCGACATGAATGTGAAGAGGTTTTGCTTAAGGATGGACAAGAAACAAAGTAAAGAACTAGAACAATTATAGAGAATATTTGTTTAATACAAATATCATTGCCAAATGTTTGCTTTTCTAAAATCAATATTTAGACTCTTGAATACATTTCTGACTCTGTTTTTCAAGGGTATTGTGTTCCCAGGATTTTTTAAGGCCAACTATAGGCCATTTATCGATATATTTTTGCTCACCTAAGGTAAAACTTGGCCCTGCAGTTATGCTAAACATTTTGACTAATGAAGAAAAGCAGCCCTAGGAAAAGAGAGGACAGAAAGAGACTGACTTAGGGTGCTCATTGAATTCACTTGAATGAATTTCAGTAGCACCATCCTACACAGGAGAGTGTTTAATTACTGAAGACTGTTATTTCTCTGGAAGACAAATCATAAAGTTTCTTTAAAGAAACATTTCACCGAGGTGTGGAGCATTGATCTTTCATGGACTGATCAACAATCACATATTCATAAAAGGAAGCCATATGCAAATTACAAAATAATGAAATGGAGTGCTTAAGATTCACTAAGGTTATCTGATGCTGTATAAGGTGAAGTTAATCAGCAGCAGAAATATCTCACATATCACATATATTCCCACATAAATTAAATACCCAGGAGGTAAAATTACTTTGTACCTCCTGGATAGCTTTTGCCTCCTAACACCTCTGATTTCAGACAGAAGGTGAGTTTCAGTGCACAAGTACCTCTCACTAGCACTGCTTGGCATTACCTACTGCAGTGATGCTGGTACTGATGAGAAGCAGAGAAGCTGCACTTCCTTTATCTGCAGCCATTGTTTTATCTTCTTACAGCACAGTTTTTTACCTCTTCTACTACTCCCACAGATTTCTGTGTGAGCGATACAGAGAGTAGTTTTGAGAAAGCTCATCTGTCCATTTTCTTGTCAGATATGTCCAGAAAAGTAAGACAAAATGTGTAACAGTGTGTGGCTGTCTGATGGATGCTTAAACTTTCTAAACAGTGTCCAAGTAAAGTTATTGTTAGAAGTGCTTTCATGTGAACATGATTATAAACAGTGGCTCAGGTAAGCTGGTCTTCCACCATCTGCCCTTATGAGGGAGGATGAGTAAATGTGTGCCCTTTATATACTTTACAGAAAGGTCAGGACACTATATTCTCATGAAGTGATCCTGAAGAATCTTATTCAGTTGAATGGACAAGCTTGAGCAGAAATCTTCCAGTGAATAAACCAGTGCAAGCTATACAATTCAGTGCTGGCAGGTACTGCCACCAACACAATGAAAACCAAAAGTTTTTTTAAAGATCAACTTCCACAGTTCATTAACTGCTTAGTCCACAGAAAAATATTGTTCTTAAAAAACAAACAAACAAAACAAAGTACGAGGCCAAATTGTATCTCTTCCTTTGTGTAGTATGTTAGATTAAAATATTTACAAAATAGTACATGTACGCTGGTCATTTGTGATAGACTGGCTTTGATAATTACTGTTATTCTATTTATAGTAATGCCTTCCTCAGCAAAACTGGCCTCCTATCTCTTTCAGAATTCATCATTTTCTTGAAATTTTCTTGGCTTCAGTTTGAAAATTGTTTGTTAGGTTCTTAATTGCAAACCCTACCAGAGGGAGAGATCAGAGGAACACAGGATTTGCCAAACGTGATTAATTCCTTGCCTCAGGGAACAGCAAATACCTGATTTGTTAAAGGAAGGCCAAAACGCCACAAAACACAGTCAGTCGTGTAGGAGATCCCAACAGACTGATGCCTGGAAGCCTCACTCTAAGTATATGACCTTACTTGAGTACAATTCTACAAATGTTATCACACCCCTGCACTCTCCTGTCATCCTTTTCCCACCAGTCAAATATATTTCTTTCTCTATAGATGAGAGAGAAGTGTGAACCTCAGACTTATCCTACCTTAGGACCTGATCCAAATGTCAGAGCAGAAGAGCAAAATTTCTCTTGCAGCAAATGAAGACAGATGTGCTCTACCTTCATTACTGAGGTGAGCAGAACTCAGGAGGAGGCATGGATATCAGTCTGCCGTTGTGACTGTGCCCTCAGTCAAGGTGAGACAGTGCTGTTCCCTTCAGCGCCTCACCTAAATCATTATTTATATTCATACAGTTGTACACAATTGCACAGTCCACAGTGTTCATATTTCATACCAACCCCTCAACACTGGCTACTCATCATCAAGTACCTCTGCCTCTGCTGTTGCTACAGACTGATGTCTTGATGATGTATTAAAGGGCTGTCTATTCTGTGACATAACTCAGTTCTTGACATTTCTTCCCTATCTGCAAAATCAAGCTAATAATATCTTCATCAACAGCTTGTTGTGCATTTTAATTGCTTAATGTCTGAGAAATGCATTAAGTTTCTGGAGTACAAAATATTTTACTTTATTTCTGTGGTTGTCATGCTTATGTTTGCTTCAATGACAGCCACATAACTGGCTCAGCCATTTTAGCTTGGAAGCCAAATTGCTGGAATGCAATTCTGGAAAATTCTTTTTCCTAATTAGTGTACTGTTTATATCACAATAACTTCTGTGGATTGTCTGAAGGAAACCAAGAAGCCAATTAAAATGTCAAATGAAGTTGTTATGAACTTAGAAATAGTCACTCATCATTTAGAGTTCATCATCCCAAAGTGTTATTGTATATGATAGGTTATTATAAAGAATGTTCTTCTTGCATCTGAAACTATGTAAAAAGGGACTGTAGTTTATGGCTGCTATGTACTTGATGAGGTACTAAATTTTGAGAGAAGAAGATGAANATAGATTGCTTTATATATCTGTGTGTGCTTTGTACATAATTAACTTAGACAGTATTATGGAAGTCATAGTTTAATTTAAAGTTCAGTTCACATTGCACTCTATGTAAAGTATTACCAAGGAAAGCAATAAACTATGTATCTTTTTTGCATGTGTCTCTCACCTATGTTTTCTTTTCCAAGACAAGCATCCTCTTTGGAAATTCTTTCACACTCTGCTAAGACAAGACTTACTTCCAGAATAAAGCGTTAGACATCAACTGTTCCCATCTTTGATATTCCTCTTTCCCCCTTCTTTTGCTTATCTCTTTACTACCTTTCACCTTTTCCCCATTTCCCTTCTTTACCTTGTCCCTTTCCCCCCACTTCCCCAATTCTTTATCTTTGCCAGTTATGGTCAGGCTACAGGCACTACCTTTCAGCAGTCATAGCTTTTAAATACTGCAGTCAAAGAATAAAGCAAGCTCTTCTGACCTAGCAAGCACAGTGTGTTTTTCAGCTAGTCATTTCTTGTGAATGTCATTCAGATGGTTCCTTAATGTGTAACTCCCAAGTGCACCACTTCTGTCACAATTACATAGGGTAATAGTGTCAGAAAGGATTATTAGGTTTCTTTTAATTTAAAATTCTCAAGGTTATGTTTTCTAAGTATTCTGTGACTTTAGATTTGAAGTCTGTATTTGAAATTAATTAGATTTTCCCTGCTGGAAAATAATTACTTACTTTTTATTTTTCAGTTATTTTATGTCTATGAGTTTTCAGGGTGTTTTTTTCCCCTTCAGTAGATTTTCCCCTATAGCACTCTATCAGTGCTTCTTTAGGAAGCCTATGAAGTGCTGCAAACTGTTGTTTTATGAAGACTTCATGGAGGAATGGAATCAAAGTCTTGTAAAAATGTGTACTATTTTTAAGATACTTGTAGAATCTTAATAGCAAGTGATGATTCTGCTACATTCTATAGGGTGGACATTCAGATTATTGGAGGAGTTTATTCCTGTATTAAGGTTTTTGGCACAGTTCCCTAATGGGCAATTCAGTCAACTCCTGAAGCCTACTTTAAGAGCTACTTATGAACTTGGGAAATATTAATTTGAAATATTCAGCCAAAGTTATGATTGTCCAACAAACTAAAATACTGAAGACCTGTGGAAAAATATTCTCTCACATCATTATCAGGTTCTGGAAGCACATCTGTTCTTCCTTCATGAAAGAATCACTTAAGCTGTTTTTAACAATAGCTATGGATGGTCTTTGGTACGGCCAGAGCTTGTGCTTCTAGCAATCATATAATTGGAGGGTTTTCACCACGGGGATCCTAGGAAATCTTTTACTGAGGATTAGGTGCCTGACTGTAACAGCCCTGCTTAAATCCGTATTCTATTTAGTTTGTCCTCAGCCCAGATATGAAGCACATTTTCTTTCAGAATTTGGTCCAGTATTTTCCTGTGGTTTATTGAAGCTTAACTACTGGCACCAGTATAAAGTGTAATCGTTTTCTCCCTGCTAATGAAAACAATTTTATGATCTTCCTAAATCCTGTCTCTAAACTTTAAGTAAGTCCTGGATGATGTCCTGCAACATGGGGAAATTGAGCCATGTCATTCTTACCTGTGATTTTCCATTAGCTTCCTCTGCTAATGTGAACCTATTTTTAAGTCATCCTTAACCTGTACAAGCTATTACAAATGCCTGTTTATTTTCTCCTTGAAAGTTGGCCAATTGTTTTTCCTAAAAGCAATGAATCTGTGATAGTAAGGATATTAAGTCCACCAGGCTGAGAAAGCTCATTGAAGTACAGACCAGGCTTAATTCAACTGTTTCCAGATGCCACAACAAATACCTTTTCAGAGAATATGGTGGTCTAAAACCAGTTTTTGTTCTGACATGCCATTGTTGTTTTGTTCATCTTCATAGATGATACTGCTAAATTTCGGCTGATGTGCTCATCTGGTAGCTTGCAACTTTTGTTTACGTTGCTGTATCTTTTGAAGCTTCTTAGCACTTTGCTCTTCCTTCTTAATTTCTTTCATACCCCTTACAGATTTTTCCTGATTCCACTTTTGTGGAAAATATCAGATTCTTTTCTCTACTTCTTGGATGGATTCCAAACTTGATATGTTCCAGGTTCTATCAAGTACTGCAAATAAATTCTGAGGAGACTTTAGCCTGAAAAACCAAGACAAAACAAAAACCAAGGCAACCATATCAAAGGAAATTTATTGAACAAGCTCTCCTTGGACTTTCTGTTGTGCCCATTCAAAACAAGGTGTTTTCAAAATTTTGGTGCCAAGAATTCCCCCCGTGTCAGCTACTGCAGATTTGTAAAAATAGAGGAGTAGAAGAAAGATGGAAGATTCTTAAAGGGAATAAGGACATACACAAAATTCAGCTTTTTATTATAAAATAAAATAACCCACAAGAATTGAGAAAGGCAACCTTCTCATGTTTTTAAGTTTAGTTTCTCCTTCAGTTTATGATGCCAGAGTAGTGTCCCTTATTCATGAGGGATATTAGATATTAGTCACATTATTTATTAGGAAGCTGATGAACCAACCCCAGAGAGTGACACTTAGGTAAATACTGGCTAAACTCAGTAGAAATGCAAGACACTACAATCTCTATTAATACTTTTTTTAAAATTAATTACAGAATATACATAATTTCAATCACATAATTGACTACATAGCAAAGTAACAAAACATTTGAAAAACTGTACTAAAAATTATTGTTTGGTAATATAAACATGTGTTGCTAATATTCTAAGAATATATGGGGCTCCAGTTACTGTCAGTGTGGTTAAGTATAAATTTGTTAGTAACTCCAGTTAAACTGACCTAGCCAAGGAAATTAATAATTCTTAAAATGCCTCAGAGTCTTTTAACTCACATTTTAGAGACAGTTATTGTGTGTAATTATAAGTTAATTAAATATTGATTATTATAAGAGTCTCTTTGATTTAAAAGGTAAAGCTATAAGATAAACCTTGTTACTTTATTATTTAAAATTACAGTGGTAGTAAATGTGCAATTACATTTTATTGTTATTAAGTAGAATTTGTCTCATTATTCAGCTTTAATTGGTATTAAATATTAAACAAGTTAGATATTGTTGTTAAGCATTGGGAAAATTGTTCTGAGTATCAAATCTAGATAGCAATAATAATCATCCTGAACATCCAAAACATTTCTTTCAGGTTTGATGATAATATGATGTTTATTACCAACTGATTAATTTTATGATATTAATAAACCTAAACTATTTTAACTTTGCAGGCCTGACAGTTTGATTTATCGTCAATATTCCCACTGGATCTTGAAGTCAAAAGGGTTTTTTCCTAACAATCAATCAATAGTAAATTATTATGTAGCAAGTAGAAATATTACTTTTCACTGTTGTTAGTCAATTTTCAGAGCCAAGGAGTGAACTGGTAAATTTCCTGCCATTCCTTTACCTCCTGAACAGGGGAAACACTTTTAAAGCTATAGATTAAGCTTCTGGATATTTTTGACACTCCTGATTTTGTGCAGGATCTATATATACCTAAAGTGAAAGCTAAAGGAAAAGATCAGTTTTCCTTAATGCTCCACAAAGCAATGTTCCATGTCTTTTGATTGTGCTGTATTCCTGTATCTCTTCTTTGGCTATCTAGATCCATTTGCCATCAATAAACTCCAGTGGCATTTTAAAGTAGTAAACTATATATTTGCTCTGGTAAAACAGGGAAATCAAGGCACATAAATATGAAATCTTAAAATATTCCTGCCTTTCTTAAGAAGCAAACATAAAGGAAACAAGAGGCAGATAGAAAAAAACACAGTTTCCATAAGCTAGAAAGAATCCTCATTATCAATACAGGATGGGAGATGAGGTGACAGAAAGCAGCCCTGTGAAAAACAGTTTGTGAGTTCTGGTGGATGAGAAGCTGGACATGAGCAGACAGTGTGAATCCTGGGCTGCATTAAAAGAAGCATGGCCAGCAGATTGAGAGAGGTGGTTCTGCCACTCTCCTCTGCTCTGATGAGACCTCACTTGGAGTACCGTGTCCAGCTCTAGTGCCTTCAACAAGAAAAGTACACAACCCTGGTGAAGTTGTTCCAGAGGAGGCCCATGAAAATGGTCAAGGAACTGGAACATCTCTCCTAAGAGGACAGGCTGAGTGAGCTGGGTTTGTTCAGGCTGGAGAAAAATCCAGGGAGACCTAACATTGGCCTTCCAGTATGTGAAGGGGACCAAAAAGAAGGCTGGAAAAAGACTGTTTACAAAGGCCTGGAGTGATAGGACAAGGAGCATTAGTTTCAAATTGCAGAAAAGTAGATTTAAGTTGGATATTAGGAACAAATTCTTTACTATGGGAGTAGTTGAACACTGGAACGGATTGCTCAGGGTGGTAGTTGAGGACCCATCCTTGAAGATGTTAAGGGTCAGGTTCAAAGGGACTCTGGGCAGCCTGGTCTAAAGGAAGGATGTCCCTGCTCACTGGAGGGGGTTTGGACTAGATGACCTTTAGAGATCTCTTCCGACCCATTTTATGATTCCATATATCCGTTCCAAGCCATTTTATGATTTCATATATTCCTTCTGAACCATTTTGTGATTCCATATTAGAACATAGTTGTATTTGCTTATAAATCATGTGAGTGAAAGCTGTATGAGAGCAGAGCTGGCTAGTCTTCCAAGGAATCTGAATATAACTAGACTTACATGTTATCAGTCATTTCTACTATCAAAAGCGTGGGAAACACAACAAAGACATTGAGAGGGACGTGAAGAGAGAGGCATGTCTGTTTCAGGCTGTTAAAAAAAGGTCTCAATACTTCCCTAAAATATCACTGGGTGTTTTTGAAGTTGCAGGTTCAGAAATTACAAGTGTCAGATTTAGTACAATATTCCAATACCTTTTTCGTAATCAAGAATGGCCAAAGAAAATAACATAGGAAAGGTGTGAAGGAAAGGATGATTCGCAGTATCTGGAGGAGTTTCTGATTTCTGTCTTTTTTTTTTTTTTGGTGGGGGATAAAAGGTGAGGTCAGAGTTTATTTCAGCCAGAATTACTTTGACCTAATTAGAGCTGAATGGCAAGTCAGCACTGGCCTGATTTTGAAACTTCAGTGTTTCTAATTAAGAACCTGAAGAGAATAGTTATCAGTAGGTAAGTGGGCTATATTATATGAGGAATTAAGAAAATAACATGAAGGGCCCCTCTTCAGAGAGTAAGCAGAAATGTCAAGGTAAAGCCCCATCAACCCCCAGAGCAGAACAGGAGTGGTATTTCCTTTGCATCTTGTTGAAGAAGGGATCTTGCTTTGTCACCTGTGTGGTGCCCTTGCATAAAGGTGAACAGGCAGTGTGCCCAGATTAATTGTCCTGACTAGCTTGGTGGCAATAATGAGTTTCACTCACATTTGAAAAAAACAAACCAAACTGAACAAGCTGAAAACAAAACAAAAAACAAAACAAACAAACAAACAAACAAAAAAAAAACCCACCAAACCACAAGCCCCAACAACAACAACAAAAGATGAAAAAAGAAAAGATTGTAGACAAGCCTTTTTATGGTCAGCTTCTTTTCACTGTTGTCCCTAGGTCCCACTTATGTTGCAACATTCCAACTTCGGGTGCGTAGAAGTCTGTTCTGCAGAAGTGGGGTCATCCCTGTAGACAATCTCCTGGACACCCTCACCTGCTCCAGCAAGTCCCAGTATGGCTGTTGAAACCATGACTGGGTTTTGACCATGCTCTTGTTGCTGCTGTTGCTGCCATCATTTGCTAAGACTGGCACGTAAGTTACACTGACATGTCACTTTCACATCCTGAGACAAACTGGAAGTCTGCGGGGTCCTGCTCTTCTCTTGGGAGTGTCTAACCGTGAGGAGGAAAAAGAATAGGAAAAAAATTTATAGGTTAGATTAGAGAAGCGGTTCTTTTGCAGTAGAGACTATGAGCATACAGATGATGGCAGCTGTCCATATACTATTCCTTTGTGCATGTGCATGTCATAACTCATGACTCTGCTAGAGCAAGTGGTATGTAAACATACATAGAAGTATATACATATATACACATAAAAAGCAGGCAGTCCCAAGGGGTGTGGTCAGATACTGGGTTTATCAAAAAGAGCTTATATCTTAGTTTGTGCAGGAGCAAAGCACTTTTCAAGTATGGATTTTTTCATATTGGCATATTAAATACTGCTTTTGAAAGCACATTAATCTCTGTAAGCTTTTCCTTTATCACTGTCATGGCGGGTCTAAATAGGCCTGAATATGTACTGAGTGTTCCCCTGCTGTCCCTCTTTTGTGCTGCAGGGAGCAACCATAGAAAAGGAAAACAAAAGCTCTGGCTTTACCTAATACAATCAGGCTTGACTAACTGCCGTTCTGTTTGCTATTCTGTGTCCAAAGGCCCATTAGTCTTAGGCATATATTGATAAAAGGAGATGAGCTACTGCTATTGTTGTTTCTGTCTCAGCATGCTCTTGATGTTGCTGTCTCATTGCATGCCGCCTGCCCCTCTGCAAGTCTCTAACTACCAGGAGTCAAGAGGAACCAGGTCAGAGACTGTACTATACCCCCAGCTTCCTGAGAAAAAACTCTGGGAAAACTCAAAGACTCTATCCCTTTAAAACCCCTCCATGTCCTTTGGGCACCATCTGATACTATAATGCAGCCCTGGAAATTTGGAGAGACTATTTTGTCAGTAAGCACTCAAAAGCCTCTTACCAAGCCTCTGGCAAAATTCTGTAAACTCTTAGGTGAATCTGAGTACCTTCTGTGTTAGGAACAGAAAGTGGCATCTCGAGTCCCCTGGTAGGAAAGAGGTATAAAGAAACTAAAAATGTCTTTCCAGTTTAAGGTTTAATATTTGTTATATTGTGGCCAGTTATGTTTCTTAAGTGTTCCAGACTCCTCTGTTTATCTGCCCCTGTACAAAGTTTTCATGACTGTGTGAAAACCCAATTTTTATTAAAAATACTGGTTGGTAGCAAGTTTCTGAATAACAAAATTAATAAACTATATTAATATTCAAAATACCATCTCACATTCATATCTAACCATTAAAATTACTATGCTATAAGCTACAAAAGTACTATTTATCCTTAACACAGTGTCAAATATTATAATCAAATTATATAAAATTTGATAGCCATTATTGCTACTTATAAATATGAATCACAAATACATATTTCTTCATGACATCGTATATAGACCTTCTAAAAAAAAAGAAAAAACAAACTAAAACAACAAAAACAAAACAGTCAAAACACCAATTCATCTCTCAGGTGAAGGGCAGTTTAAATTAACAAATTTAGAACAAATATCAACTTTGTAAGGTTTCTTGAGATCATCAGTGTTGCCCTGAGAAGCTTACATCAGAAGATAAGGCAAGGATTTCCTTTACTAGTTCACATTTACAGCTGGAAGAGGAATTACTTATACATACCCATCCAGAAAAGTGTGAATAATCTTCAAGGCTATGAACAAGGCAATGGGGTGATGGGGGGATGGGAGTGGCAAGGCATAGTACTGCACAATGACAACAAACAGCTCTTCCTGATGCAGATGGAATTTTAATAACTGAGGAAGTTAATAGATGTGTCCTTGTCTTTTATAGACTGACCCCACTGGAGTTCTCCGCAGTTTGCATCACCAAGCAAAAATTGCACAGTTCTTTGTTCCCGGCTCTCCCATTTTCCAGTTTCTGAAATTCAAGGGCCTTGTGTTTGAATACACAACAGCAAAGAAGAAACTGCATTGCCAGGCAAGACAACCAGTAAACCAGCTGGGACTGTGTCAATTTCAAGACTCTACCGGTTTTTCAACATTGTAATCAATGTCTTTGATGTTACAAATTCTTGTCTACTCCAAGATGTATTAAAGACTTGCTAGTACATGCATCATGAGTACCAACAAATAACACATTTGCTGTACAGAAAATATTTGCAGAATTAACCCCACAGATGTTATTTTCCTTACTGCTGATGTTATCTACTGATGTTGATATGGACAGCACTCCATACTGACCTGTGTGACACTGAATTCCGCTTTCATTGTGGCTGGGGGCCTACTGTCCATCCTTCAAATGAAGGATGCTTGAAGTCCAAGCATAAGGCTACAACCTCTACACTGATGACTTATAATTTGTCAGGGTTTTTTTTTCCCTTTTTCAGGTCACACATTTGCTTTTTAACACACACTTTTTGTTGTGCAGCTTATCGTCATGTTTTCCCCTTTCCAGCTAAAATTCTGAAAAAAAGAAGTAAATTCAATAACCAAAATACTCATGCTGAGGACAGAGTGGGGAGTGTCCTGGACAAACTAACAGTACAGAACTTAATCCAGAGAGGTGCTGAATGTCTTCAGACAGGATCAATAAAACACATCAAATCCTATATAACTCAGAGCACATAAAGAGTCACCGTGATTTTAAGCTAATTACCTTAACTATTGCAACTCGAACCTACAAAAGTTTTTTTTTGGTACCCAGGCCAAACAGGACAGAGTCTTTAATGACTTTACTTATAGTGTCAAAAGAGAATTGGAAACCACAGTCTGGCTGTGAGACTTTTTTGCTATTTGAGTTTGTTCACAGAGAGATGAAGTACTTATCACTCTTAAGGATTAGGTTCTGACAGAAGAAATAGCTATTGGCTATTGGAAATATGATATTGCAATACCAAAACTTTCACTGGGATAAAAAATGAGGCAGGTGACAAAAATTATAACTTCAGGAAAACCTGAAGATTAAGAGTATCAGAAAAGGAAATAATTTACTTTAAGAAACAGACATGCTTTTACAAATATCCATGGCTTTGTAAAGACATGTTTGGGAGTATGTAAAAAACATTACTCTGAAAAATTAAGCTATCTGGTTTCTGGAAAATG
>VWZI01022223.1:44679-66030 GCA_013396835.1 Psilopogon haemacephalus
TGCTTCCACGCTTAGGTTTCACTATTCTGTATCTATCAGGTTTTGGTTTTTTTTTCTGCAGGGATGTTCTCTTTCTTTGACTCCTTAAGTACAGTTTCTAGGCTTTGGTGCTACATAACATAATTTTGTTACCATGGTTTGTTTTAGGCACACTAATTACTTAGATGCTTCTACAGCCCTCCCTCTGTGCACATCATCTCTTAGATCCCTGAGAGCTGAAGCATGCAGTATGCAGATTATGACAAAAAAATGTACAGATCTAAAAAAAAAAGTTGGTAGATCCTCATATCAGCTTTTGCCTCAAATTCATGGCACCCTGTTTTTTTTTTTGTGTCTGTTATAAAGAAAGCTTGTTTACAAATCTGTGATGCAAGGATTCCCTTCATGCATTGTTTCAACAGTTGATAAGGATGTCCCTGTCAGAAAAGCAGGCTTTTTTGTTCCTTGTTCGCCAATTGCCTTTCATCTCTGTGGACTCCACAAGCTTTTTACCTTGTTCTGACACCTTGGGCAAGGCTGCATCTTCAGGTAGTTTCCTTCCTCCTCATCCAAAACACAGTTTTTTTCTCTTCATGTACGAAAATATTCAAGTGTTCTTTAGCTGATAATCTCTTTATAATCATAATCGTGCAGTACAGACTGAGGTCCACACATATGACAGTGGTATGTGTAGTCCATAAAAACAAGTTGTAACGTATAAAGTGCAGATACACCAGCTAAAACATCACACTGTAACAGCTTTAACTGGGCTTGCCACTTTGCCAGCAAAAACAAACAGCACTTCCATAGGGAAGTGACATAACTTGCACACAATACAGTAGCACTGTACCTTAACTAATCCATTTAAATTAACATTCACAGGAGTTTTGGGTTGTTTCTTTTTCAATTTATTTAAGTGTCATGCTCAATAACATAACCACAAATGGTTGGGGAAATTAGTTCCTTTGTAGCATTTTCAGAATAGGCAGTCCAGTAAATGTGCAAGTTTCTAAGTGGATGTCTGTAGACGGTTTGCAGTTACCTGCCCCCCCACCTTTTGAAACCCCAGCTAAAACTCAGAAAAACACACTGGAAGTTAATAAATGAAGCTTTATATTTACAGCAATGCAAATATACAAGCAAATATTTACAAGATATAACAGATATTTACAGAAATATACAGTAAAAAGGGCATACAGACACCACACCCCTCCTGGAGACCAAAATCCCCAAGAGAATACAACCACACCCCCCCACCACCACCTTTCCCCCTTTCCCCCATCTTTATCTCACCACCTCTTGATGATGCTGCAGATAAGCTGAAGATCAGAGAGATTTAGTGGTAGGAGAAGAAATTAGTCATTTTAGTGATTTAACTCTGAATTAGTTCAAAGGCAGAAAGACAAAGGAAAGAAAGCTGCTGAAGCCAGCATGGACCCAGAGCAGACTGGCCCCGCAAGCAGACTGGCTTATCTGGATGTTTTGGGAACATTCCCAAAACAATTCTTTTTTCTCTGTCTCAGTGAAACTCCGGTGAAGTGACACTGTATGTTTAACTCTCTCTCTCTCAGCCAATAGTCCAGTTTCTCACTCAAATTCTCCAATTAGCTCAAACCAACACAATGTCAAAGTACATAAAGGAGAAGCATGAAACCCTGAGGAAGCAAGCTGGGGTCTCAGGAAGATACTCATCTTGAAACATTTCACATATTTATCTGTTTTATGATGGCATTAGGAGATGACCATCACTAAATATAAATCTCTGCTTGAAAAGGAAAATCTGGTTAGAAAGGGGGCTCAATGATATTCACACGTTATACAGAACAAACAAAATCTTCCTAGGTAAATAGCCACAATACACACTTTCATGCTTTTTTATCTGGAGCTAGGCATTATGGTCAAACTTTTTCCTCACTAGGATGCATGGACCCAAGTTCACAGAATCACAGACTCATAGAATTGTTAGGGCTGGAAGGGATCTCAGGGGTCATCTAGTTCTATGGGTGTGGGCAGGGACACCTCACAGTAGATCAGGTTGCTCAGAGCACTATCCAGCCTGGCCTTAAAGACTTCCAGGGATGGGATTTCTGTCACCTTCCTGGGAAACCTGTTTCACCATCTCACCAATTTCATGCACTCTACTACCCTTAAACATTGGAAAACTTCGGATACAGACCTAGAGAAAAAGTAGGTTAAACACACATCTTACACAAACAATGTCAGAGAGACATTCCAAGCAGAATATTTCTTTGTCAAAATAGGGTATTACCTTTTAGGAGCCAAGCACAACATGCAGCAGGTCTGCATTTAATTTTGAATGCATGTCTGAGATCACACTAACTCAAATACTATTTACACAAGCACTGACTGGCTTTATCCTGCCACATAGGCTCAGGAACACATACCCCTGCCATCTGTCTGCCATGTGCCTTGCAGAATCATCATTATATAGCCAGTTATATGACCTAAAACTAAACTGGCACCATAGGCCAGCTCAGTGTTTGCCCTTAAAGCTATATGGTTGCTATTACTAAGCCAATAGCCTCCCACACTTGAGACTCTGAATACACAGCTCCTGGCCAGTGAGGTGGACATATTTTCATCCATTTCTTGTTCCAGGATGCATATGACCTCCTTACCTCTCAAACTTTTCAAAGGCTGTCACTTCATACTTCCTGCTTTTCTTATCTTCCTTCTTTTCAGAGCCAGTAGCAAGACACTACTTTGCTCACAGCAAGCCATAAACACACTGGGAACAAAATAACTGCAGGGGCATGAAAGGAAGCAGCAGATGGGTGAGATAAAACTTGGCCACTTTTCACTTTAAAGGAAAATGCTAATATGGTGCACAACAGAAAAAGTAAACATTGATGCAGTCATCAGGCATCAAATATTTAAAGGCACAGTTCAAGCACTGAAAACATTTTCTTCTTTGACTTATTTGTCATAATTGGTATCTATTTCTCCTGGAAATTGCTTTTGTCCTGTGTGGAGAAATGTTGTTATACCTTACATGCAGAAGTGACTATTCTTTTGAATAAAATGAACAAAAGTTAAAAAACAAACAAACAACAAAACAACAACCAACTAATAAAACCCCAAAAAACCCCAAAACATTATCAAGGCAAGGAAAAGCAAAATAAAATAGAAAGTAGTTCTAATACAGCTGACTCAGTACGTGCCAGATCAATACCTATTTCATATTGCAGTGCTCATGTACAGTGTAAATAATGTGGGCAGCTTTCACAGGGGTCTCAGATGTCAATTTCAACAGGTTAGTTGTAATACAGAATCATAGAATCATAAGGGATGAAATGGACCTCTGGAGATTATGGAGTCTAATCCCTGTGCTAAAGAAGGATCACCATGGGCAGGCCAGACAGGAACATATCCTGGCAGGTTTTGAAAGTCTCTAGAGAAGCCTCTCTGGGTAGCTTGTTCCAGTATTTTGTCACCTCCACAGTTCAGAAGTTTTTCCTCATGTTGAGGACTCTAATGGACTCTAGGATACCATTGGCCTTCTACAAGGGTACATTCCTGTCCCTTGGATAACTTATTGCCTGCCAACACTCCAAGGTCCACTGTCATGGTGCTGCTTGCTTTCCAGCAGGTCAGCCCCTCATATGTTGGAAATCAAATCATACAATCATAGAACCATATTTATCGTCCTCAAAAGTACATTTTCTGGGACAAATAAAGAGGTATATGCTTCAAAGGGTTGTGCTTTACACTTAAAGACCTACAACACAGCTTAACTACACAGCCTCCAAGGGCCATCAGTCAAGTAAACATTACTCTAATTGGTTGTCTTACCATAGGATTCAGCTCCAGGAATCTACAACATCAAGAGCAAGTTTATTTAGGATAGTCTTTAGGGTGGAGGTTACCTGATTCATTTCAGAATCCTATACCTAGAAATTTAATGAGAATGTTCTTTGTTGTCAGAATTTATTTTCCTAATTTCAAATAACAAAAGGTCTTTTGTTATCACTTCCTTTCAATTCTGATGCCAGGATATTATGCAACTGTAGTAGAACTCTGCTTTAGGGTAGCCTGCCTCTTAATAAAAAAATCCCTAAACCAAAAATAGTTTCTCTAACTTTTGCAGCCAGTGAGAACAGACTGTTTTCTTCAAGGCTTGTCACTCTTTCAGATAGCTAAAAGAAAAAAAAAATATGTCTTGCCTGGGTGGAAAATTTCTGTTGTAACTGATAGTGAGTACAGAAAGTCTAATTTGCATATAGATGTCGAAGCTTGCAACAATATACTCCCCTGAGAGAGCTCTTGTTGTTTAACTGTGTACACAGTCTGGCACTGTGCTGCCCAGCACCTAATAAAAGCTAAATTAAAACTTTTTTTAAACTCTGAGACTGTGAATATCCTTAAACTATCAATTTGCATTTGCAAAGAAAGGGCAGAACCATACCAAGTTAAGCCTCATTTAAGAGGGAAAACAGAGGGTATGTGGCAAGGACAGAAGGGAGAAATAACTTTCCTTGAGAGTAAACATCAGTCAGATGTACTAATGCTTTAATTCGTCAGCCTAGATGAGCTTTATTACAATGTTTGGATCAAGCAATACCAAGGAGATAAAAAGCAGCATTGCGGAAAGAAAAGAGAAATTAACTATTATTAAGAGGGCTGAAATAAAACCAGAGCTAGAATGGTTGAATAGTGAGAAGATTAAATGTAAGGCGGAGAAAGAAGAAGAGCAGCACAAGCAGAAGAGTGAAATATTACCTATTTCTTTCTCTCTGTCAAACCTGTTTATCTTTTCATGTTCTGTGTTTATCACAGACAATAATGTGAAGCAATCATATGGCACTGTGCTGTGGGAAAACTAAAGGCTGTCAGAGACAAAAAACAGCAATGAGTTTGCTTTCATAATTTCATTAACATACTATCTTGACATTTAAAATGAACCTGTATACAATAAATATAAATCATAAGTAACATAAGCTCAAAAGTAGAGTTTACACAAATTTTAAGTTAGGCACAAGAAAATCCATGATTGATATGAAAATATTTCAGAATCATAGAAATATACAACCACTTAGATTGGAAAACGTCTTTAGGATCATCTTTAGGATCATCTTTAGGATCATCAAGACCAACCACCAATCCTACTGTGCCAAGCCCAGTGCTAATATGTATCCCTAAGCACCATATCTACATGGCTTTTAAACACATTCAGAGACAATGGCTGAACTGCTTCCTGGGAAGTCTGTTCCAACACCTGACAACCTTTTCAGTGAAAAAATATATTTCTAAAGTACAGACTAAACTTGCCCTGATGCACTTTCAGACCATTCCTTCTTGTGCTATCACTAATAACTTGGGGGAAGTAACCAACACCCACCTCATGACAACTTCCCTTCAGGTTCAGTTCAGCCTCATTTTCTTTGGACTAAATAGCCCCAGTTCCCTCAGCCATTCCTCATAAGACTTTTTCTCTCAGCCCCTCACCAGCTTCATTGCTCTTCTCTGGGCCCATTCCGAAACCTTGATGCCTTTCTTGTACTGTAGTGCCCAAAATTAGACATAGTACTCAAGGTGCAGCCTCTCCAGTGCAGAGCACAGAGGGATGATCCACAGAATCACTCAGGTTGCTTCTTCCTTTTGCTGTTAATGTATTTATAGAAGCAGGTTTTATTGTCTTTAACAGCAGTAACCAGGCTGAATTCTAGTTGGACTTTGACTCTCCTAATTCTCTCCCTGTATAGCCTCACTGCATCTCTGTAGTCATTTTGAGAGGCCTGCCCCTCCTTCAAAGATCACAAACTCTCCTTTTATTCCTGAGTTCCAGCCAAAGCTTTCTATTCAGCTAGCCTTCTTCCTTGGTGGCTGGTCTTTCAGTCACAGTCATTCCATGGGGATGGACAGCTCCTGTGGCTTTTAAGATTTCCTTCTTGAAGTGTATCCAGCCTTCTTTAACTGTTTTACCCTTCAGGATTGCCTCCCAACGGACTTTGTCAATCAGTCTCCTGAACAGGTCAAAATCTGCTGTCTAGAAGGTGTCAGTTTTACTGATCAACATTCTTGTTTTTGCAAGAATTCCAAACCCTAACATTTCATGGTTGCTATGCCCTAGACAGCCTCCAACCCTTACTCTCCCCAGCCACATCATCCTCTCAGTCTCACACAAACGAAATACTGACTCATGTCCCATCCCTCCACTCTTGCTCACCTTGTGCACCTTGATCGAGTGCAGAGTCAAGTAGTGCAGCAGCTACATTCTGCCAGCAGGACACATATGCTTCCATACAGTAAACTACACAGTACCCCATGAGTTCTTCAACCTGGAATCTAAATTTAGTTCACCCAAGGTAATGTCCTGTCAACCTCTAGTAGTACTCTAACCTTTAGCATGACTTTGAGACTGTACATGAAAAGAAGGGATTAAGAGCCTGAAGTTTGAAAAGGGAGAGAAGACCACAGAAGGATTATTCTTCAACTTTGTGTTACCAGAGAATTAAGAATGGAACTTTTTAAAATCTGAGATTCCTTTTTACCCCAGGAATTAGTGCTACAGTTAAAGGAAGCATACAATCTCTTCCTGTTACTGCTTTTTAGAGAGTATTTTTCTTCTAGTCTTGTCTGTACAACCACTTGCCCACAAACAAAGAGTTCTGACAGACCCTGAGCAGGGTGTTGAGGCTTGCTAGAAGCTGATAAAGACCGTCTTGACCCCTCCCAGACATTAGCTGGTATGTCTACCTAGAAGTCTGCCTAGAAGTCAGCCCTCCAACTAAAGAAATTGACCACAGGATAAGTCATAGGGTTGCTATTTGTTTGTGGGTGCTTCCCCAGCACTGGCTTCTACACTGTGACTTAACCATAATGCCCAGTGATAGCGATCATCCTAATGAAAGGAAATTAGTATTTATCACTTAATTTATTTTCTATTCACACAACTGCTGTAATTGGAATTTCATTTATCTAACTATCTAAACTTAAAACTCTCTTCTCAGTGTTCTTTTCAGCTATCCGCTTCTGTGTTTGACAAGAGACATTTGCCTCTTAAACTTTCTCGCCCAGGTTTCCAGCTCTGGTAATACTGCTGTCTCTCAAGCTTCTAATCTCCAAAGAGTTTGAAAAATTCCCCAAATCAATGTTTCCTGGTTAGTGCCTAAAAAGTTCTCTTAATTATTTCATCAAGCATGTGCAGGAATGCTGAAATTAGCATTTATAACATATTCTAGAGGAACAAGGAGATAATGCTTACAGCTTATGTCAAATGACTGTTTGATGTTAGAATTACGACACACTGCAGGTGTTGCAAGCTGTAGGAGATATACAGGAAACAAAGAGCTTATATCAGGAGTTGACCACCAGATCCACCTCAGCAAGTCTGCATGGCATGTGCATTACTTTGAGTCAGATTACAGCTGCACTTATGACTTAGATCTTTGGAACACTCACTGTGATCTTACTCATATCACCAAGCAGTTACAAAGTATGCAAACTGATGTTTGGATGTTAGGAAGAAATTCTTCACAGTAAGGGTGGTGAGGCACTGGAACAGGTTGCCCAGGGAGGTTGTGTCTGCTCCCTCCCTGGATGTGTTCAAGGCCAGGCTTGATGAGGTCTTGAGCGTCCTGATCTAGTGGGAGGTGTCCCTGCCTGTGGCGGGGGGTTGGAACTGGATGATCTTTGAGGTCTCTTCCAACCTAGACCATTCTATGATTCTATGATTCTATGATTTTATTTTAGGCAGGTTTAAACCAGAAGCAGTGGTCCAGGAATATATCCAGTGTGTTCAAGCTGCTGATGGACATCACATCCATGGGACCAGACAACAGGATCCCTGAAATAAACTTGCCTGATATACTTATTGCATAGGCATGATACCTTCTGCAGTTGCTGTTCTGTGCTTTATATCCACTTGTACAGGGCTGCTCTATATAAAATACAGACACCACATATATCCATCAAAACAAGCTGAGCTCTAGGCATCATAGATGCCAAAAAATATTGATGGTCTTTGCAGGAAAATTCAAAGACATTATCTCCTTGGCCTTTTGAGAAATATCAAACACAAATTAATGAATCATTTATTTACTCCTTTAATATGGTTTTAACTTTATTTAATCACATAAAAATTAAATCTGTTTTTCCTTCCAGTGCTTTATATATGCAGTGTCTTACAGATCACATATTGTGCTAAATTTGGACCATGTTTCCCAAAGAATTCTGTATGTTATTCTGTTTGCAGAATATGCTGACCTTGAGGAAATTTATTTTAACCTTGGTGATTTTGTTGGTTTGGGGATAATTCATGGATATCAGAAGGTTCGCAGATAAAAATGCTGCTTTGACCTTCAAAGTGCTTGTCACCAATATGTCATTATGCAAGTTGGGAACTTGCAATCCCTTCAAAATGCATTACCAAAGAGCATCCTCTTTGCTTGTCACTCTACATTATTCCTATTTGAATGTCTTTATTATCTTCTCATTTTCCATAACATCATATGCAAATATCTCATGCCCATCTTCAATGCCCTTCACAACTATAACCTTTCTATTTAGTCAACCTTTTTATTTTCCTTTCCCTTCAGGTCTACAATAGGAAAGTCCTGAATGATTTGGTGTTCAATGCTACCACAGTTCTAAGTTTCTGTACATAATAGTCGCTTTATTCTCTGGTATATGTTCCTTTAGCAAACCACACCATATCACATCCTGCTGTCAACCTCTGCACAGCTATGCCTCATGCAAGGAATCAGCCACTGATCTTACTAAGTGAGCTGCAGTGAGACAGAGATTTTTATTTCTTTATTTAAGAAAATGAAACTGATCCAGATTGTATTGTTAGCACACAGAACTATCCAGATTTGCTCTTGCCACACTTCCTCCTTCATGCCTGCTGTTAGCAATAACTGCTTATGGTCTCTTTGTCTCACATCAGAACGCATGTTCTTTGGGATCGAGATTTTGTTTGCAAGAGTGCTCATCAAACAGTACAGATGGCATCTCTGGACAGTGTTATCAATCCAACAGTAAAACATGTATTGACACTGCATGAATTCCAATTCTTGGTTTGTCCAAATAGGTTAATCATACTATACTGTTGACACATCAGTTCTGAACACATCATGTAAACATTTTTCTCTGAGTTTAATGTTCAAAAAATTCACAGAATGTTACATATTTTTTTTTACAACCATGATCTTCCATCTTGAAATACAGTGCTGTGTTGTTTGGATACCTGCCTCCTGACAAATAGCACTGTCGCAAAAAGTGGCCATTTAATGACACTAGAATGGCAGAAGCTTGATTATTTTAAAAAAATAATTATAATGTCTGAGAAAAAGGTGCATATAGGCACATATTTCCCATGGAAATTGTCCAAAAACCCTTAGTGCCATTATGCATAAAAGTAGTGTTTCAGGGTGGATAAAGAGACTATTGAAAGGATGTCTGCTTTGCCAAACTGTTTTAATACATTTTTTTAAATCCCTATTCTGCCGCTAAGAAAAAGAGTTTTTCCTAATTTTGTTTGTGTGTGTGTGTGTTACTCTAGCTATTTTGCTGAGGGAAAAGTAGATAAAATGCTACAGTGTGTTCCTGTATTCAAATGGGCTTGTTTTCTCCAAGCATTAGGATACATTCACTAAACCTATTGAGAAACAGAAATAAAAACCCAAAACTGCCTGATAATAGACACAGGCTGAATTTGACTTGTCCTTTGGTATTTTTTGCTTCATTGAAAGAATTTGCAGGCTGTTGAATTTTGTCTAAAGACCAGAGGCCAGATTTTGTATTGCAACATCAGGATTTTGCTAGAATATTTAGAGATGCATGTGTGTATTTTATAGGCAAAGGTTTGCTCTAAATGAAAATTCTGGTCCTCTGAGGTATTATAAAAAATCATCAATAAGATTTTAATAAAATAAACATTAAGCGTCTATGCATTTGTCCTTGTAGGAGTTTCTTGCACTGCAGTTCTTCAGCTTTTAGGAGTATTCCTAATTGTTAGTTCTCAGTATGCAACCTAGTATCTGCTAGCAGAAAAACAGAAAGGAAAGATGATAAGGTAGAGAGTCATAGCTTGGTTTCCATTAGCATTAACAAAAACATCTCCATTTGGATTTAGCTGCACAACTTTTAGTCAAATTGATAGGAATTTACTCATCTGTGTGAAATGGTGTCATGTGTGATATATGAATGGTCTAGGTTGGAAGTAGCACCTTCTCTGAAACATCTTTAGGAAGAGGGGAGTCATGGCCAAATAAAAAAAATTGATTGTCAGGCTTGAAAGCATGAGTACTGCCAGTTCTAAAGAGAACAGTTTGTGTCTAGAAAGAGCTCCTAAGATCTTAATCAGATCATGAACATTTTCAATAGTGCCAACATATCTACAAGTGAAATAATGCTCTTTGAAGATTTTCCTATGAAAGAAAACTTGAGCTTTCTTCATCTTACTTCTTCATCAGTGAAGTACAAAAGTAATTGCTGAATGCTTTGCTTAGATAGATGCTGGGATAAACCTTACTTGTTAATTAAATGTAACATGAAATGAAAGTTAAGATACCAGAAACTGAGTTAGCAGACATGAGCTGTGATGGAGGAAGCCCTGCAGAGAGCATCTGCTGGGTTAAGGTGGTGGGGATACAGGTGGTGAATGGCACTGGGGAACTGTTGGAGCCCATTTGTCAAAGAGGATGCTTTCCAAGAGGAGCAGAACTGCCAGTGCAGGAAGAAAGCTTGTGCTTGAGGGCAGCAATGCATCCTTCTTTCCGCAAGCTGGGCTTGCAAAGGCTAAGAAGTGCTAGAAGAACACATCCTGGGTAGCTTCAGTTGGGACTTCAGAGATGGAGATGTCCTACTGCCAGGTCCACAGGACCTGCACAACTCAGGAATTGCAGCAGAAATCAGGGGAGAAGCAGAATGCATTGAGACTCTCTGAGTGGACAGGCAGAAAGCAGCAAGAGCAAGCCAGGCCCAGCTGCAGAGGAAAAGCAGGAAGAAATCCTATGTTCGAGGGCAGCAGGTTGTACTTTCTCAGCTTGTGTCCCTGTATCGCTTGAACGAGGGGAAAGAGGACCTAGGAAAACCAGACAAGGTGACACAGTGGTGTTCAGATCAGCTCAGAGAGGCCCCTTGAGTCCATAGGACCAAGCTTCCTGGTGCTTGAATCAGGGGAAACGGCCCCTGCAAGAGCACAGGGCCAGGCACCATGGCATCTTGCTTCAGTCAAAGGGGCCTTGAAAGGGCACAGCTCTGACTGCAACCCATGGAGCTGTGCTCTGGGGAGAGATGCACTCAGTGACCACAGCTCCAGCCCCATGATAGCCAAAGCATGGCAATAAGACAGTGCAAGACCAGAGGAAGAAGCCCCATGGCACTCTGGTAGAGGTGACAAGATAAAATTGTAGGTACAGTTCTAGGAAAATGAGGGGGAAGCAGCACTGGTGGGGGTCACAATGTTGTCTGTGCTGTTATTAATAAGGAGAGTTTTTCTTCAGTTTTCAACCCTTTGTTTTCTTTTACTGCCTACTAATTAGACTGGGAGAACGGAAGCCTTTGAAAGCTGACGCATGCCCCAGCTGTTAGCCCGGTCCTGGTTTTGGCAGTACCCAAGGCATTTTTCTAGTGCTTCTAGTGGGGTAGCTTTCTCTTGGCTGGAGCAGAGATCCTGAGGCTGCTGGCCCTTAGCTTTGGTGGTTGCTATGGGTCACCACAAGAGCCTTCCTTGCAATGGTGCAAAATAGATGGGCACACCCCAGCTTTCTTGGACCCCTGTTGGGGCACTTCTTGCTCCTTGGGGATAAAGAATGGGAATAGATGTAGAGCTGCTGGAACCCCTATGAAGAGCATGGTCTGAGGTCTTGTGGAGGTCCTCCACCTTTATCAAGGCTGTTGGAAGGGATTGGGACAAGTATGGGACACCCTCCCTGGATGGCAGCAAGGCTGGGGGCCATCTGTAAAGGGTTAACCACTCCTGGGGAGTGGTCTGAACCTGATCCCAGGTGCAGTGATTAGCCCACTCCCACTTTCTGTCTTAGACCCCTACAAAAACAGGAACTTCCTCTCCCTCTCCCACCTGCCAGCAGAACCCTGGTTCCTGCTGCTGCTGCTTTGCCATGTGGCCACCCTACCACGTGGTGGGACAACCACCTCCTGGATCTATCTCCATCCATTGCCATCAGTCTGGTTGCATATATATTTTGTATCTTGTTTCCCTTTGCTATACCTTTTTGTATTTCCCCTTACCTTAAATACCTTTTATTTATTGTTAAAGTTTTTCTTTTATCACCCAAATCAAAGCAAGACTATTCTTTGGGTGTTTTACCCCTTTTCACTCTCTATATCTAATTCCTTCTTTTACCAAAGTGGGGAGAGGTGAAGGCATCCTATTATTGTATTGTTCTGTTAGGCTTTGGGCTCTGGGAAGCTTAAATCATAGTACCACAGCATCAAGGGGCTGCTTCCTTGCCCCACAGCTGCATGTCGGTTTTCCCAGCCCAGCAGGTGGATAGTGTCACTATTGCACCATTGCATAGTGATGTAAATAAGTTGGCTAATAAATATGGCTGTATGGTTTTCGAGGAAGGACATCAGCAGCTGTGGGAGTACTTCATCCAACCCAAAGATGACCAGGAGAGGCATAACAAAATCCTCGACTACAGCTGCCTGTGAACATTGACTCCACTCCCAATGACCAAGTGCAGCTCTTGCTGGATAAAGGTCTGGAGGAGAGATAGGTGGTACAGAAAGAGAGCACTTAGGTGCTGGGCTGGAGGCCACCCAGAGGAGCTCTGCGTACCCTCCCCATGGTCTGTGGTTCTGTGGCTTTGTTGCTGCAGAGCTATGGGCATTTGGACAGCCACAAGCTTCTCCCTGGCAGTTTGTGACCAGTGACACTGCATGTGGTGTGACAACGTGGTTGTCAAAGCTGCCATCTCCCTGCACCACGTTGGAGAAGATCCTTCCTTTGCAGAGGGGCAACATGGACTTGCTCTCATGACACCAGTCTCTGCCCTCTTGAGATCACACCTTGAATAGCGTGGTCCAGTTTTGGGCTCACCAGTTCACAAGACACAAGGACCTGCTGGACAGAGTCCAGCGGAGATCCACAAGGATGAATGGGGGCCTCGAGCATCTTCTTACAAAGAGAGACTTAGAAACCTGAGGCTGTTTAGTCTGGAGAAGAGAAGACTGAGAGGAAATCTCACGAATGTCTATAAATACCTGAGGGGTGGGTGTCAAGGGGAGCGGGCTAATCTCTTTATGGTGGTCTGCAGCAATAAGACAAGAAGCAACAACTGCAAAATGGAACATAGAAGGTTTCACCTCAATCTGAGGAGAAACTTCT
The DNA here is from genome assembly GCA_013396835.1 of Psilopogon haemacephalus. Taxonomy (NCBI): domain Eukaryota; kingdom Metazoa; phylum Chordata; class Aves; order Piciformes; family Megalaimidae; genus Psilopogon; species Psilopogon haemacephalus. The sequence goes on from VWZI01022223.1 coordinate 57,977, forward strand.
TTATGGTAAGGGTGATGCAGCACTGCAATAGGCTGCCCAGAGAGGTCATGGAGTCTCCTTCTCTGAAGACTTCCAAAAACCACCTGGATGTGTTCCTGTGCAGACTAACCTAGGTGATCCCGTAGCAGCTGAAAAGCAGTGACAGAGCAGGACTCTAACTGGATGGAGCTTACTTTGGCTTCTTTTGAAGGAGGGAAGAGTTTTTTCACTGGCACTGGTGGGGGCTGGCTAGAGACTGTGGAGAGGCGGCTGGGCTCGTTTCATTATCCCTGGGAGAGCTGGGGGAGGGGTCAGCTTCTGCAGGAACCTTAAAACAGGGACCAGCAGCCTTTTGAAGCAGGAGATTAGAGACCTCCTGCGGGGCAGTGTGCCAGGTTAAAAAAAACCAAAACCGCTGGGGGGAGTCAGGTTAGAGGGTAGTGGTCTCCACCCAGCAGAAGAAGAACATACTCCTGAGACCAATCAAAATGGAGATGGGAACCCAGACAGAGCTCCCACAGGAGAAGGCCGTGTCACAAACTACAAGGTGCAGGGAATGCCTCAGCCTTTGTGTTGTAGCAGGGGACTGTATAAGGTGTGAACAGGTAAATTTTCTGCTCATTTGGGCAGCACAGCTTCAAGGAGAGGTGGAAAAGTTACAACATGAAGTCAAAATGCTTAGGAATATCAGGGAAGTTGAAAACAAGATTGTCTGTTGGAGTCAGGCTCTGTCTGCTCTGATGAAGAGTCAGGGACACCCATCCCTGAGGGAAGGGCAGCAGTTATGGGTGGCACAAGAAGCAGGGCATCCCATGACCTCTTGTCACCTGGAAAAAGAAAGTGACAAAAGAGATGGAAAGGAATGGCAGCAGGTCCCTCTCTGGTGAGGATGGAGAGGCAGGAAAGTCCTGTCCCAATCCCCCCAATCTTTCCAGTCGCCCACACACAACAGGTATGAGGCCCTTGAGACAGAGGGTCAGATGAATGAGAGTGGAGATCGATGCCTATGCATGCATCTACCCAGGACTTGTCAGCCAGTTCCATGATTTAAGACTAGTGTAAACAAGAATAATTATAGTAGGGGATTCCCTCCTCAGGGGAACCAAGGGCATGATTTGCAGGCCAGATCCATCCCACAGGCAAGTCTTTTGCCTGCCTGGGACATGGGTTAGGAACATTTTTAAGAGACTCCCCCATCTGATGCAGCCATTGGACTGTTACCAGCTGCTGTTTATACAGACTGGGAGCGATGAAGCAATGAATATGAGTACAAAAATAATTTTTAAATGCTTTAGAGAGTTTACTTGAGGGCTCAGGGGCACAAGTGGTGTTCTCTTCAATCCCACCAGTGACAGGAAGAGATATTGAAGGAAGGGGAAAAAAATCCATGTGATTAATACATGGTTTAGAGGTTGGTGCCACTAACAAAACTTTGGGATTTTTGACCATGGGGAAGTTTTCTTGGCACAAGGTCTGGTGGCGGCAAATGGAGTTAATCTGACCCACAAGGGGAAAAGAACCCATGTGCATGAGTTGGCTGGACTGATTGACAAGACTTTAAACTAGCTAAGATGGAGGATGGGGTTGTAGCTGGCCTTGTCAGTGAGAATCCTGGATGTAACAGCCCAGCACTTGAGGAGCATGGTGTTGGCATCTTAGATAACCAGTGGATCCTCCCCCCTTCAAGACTGAAAAATAAGTACTTGACTTCATCCCTGAAATGGTTACACACCAACACACACAGCATATGGAATAAACAGGAGGAGTTAGAAATCCATGTGCAGTCACAGGGTTGTGACCTGGTGGCAATTACAGAGACATGGTGGGACAGCTCCCATGACTGGAATGTGGTCATGGATGGCTGTGTCCTTTTTAGGAAAGGCAGGTGGTGGAGTTGCTCTTTACGTGAGGGAGTGACCAAGATGTCTAGGAGTTCTGTCCAGGGGTGGATGAGGAGTGAGTTGAGAGCTTCTCGGTGCAAATTAAGAGGCAGGCCAGCATGGGTGATACAGTTGTGGGTATTTATTATAGGCCCCCTGATCAGGATCAGGAAGTTGATGAGGCCTTCTACAGGCAGCTAACAACAGCCTCGCAATCACACACCCTAGTTCTCAAGGGGGATTTTCATATCCAGATATTTGCTGGAAGGGCTACTCAGCCAGACACAGTCCAGGAGGTTCCTCCAGGGCATCAGTGATAACATTTTGAAAATGGTGGAGGAGCCAACTAGGAGTGGAGCACTGCTGGATCTTATCCTCACCAACAAGGAGGGTCTAATTGAAGCAGAGAAGGTTGAGGACAGCCTTGGCCTTCGATCACAAGATAGTGGAGTTCAAGATCTTGTCTGGTAGGAACAGGATATCAAGCAGGCCTACAACCCTCGGTTTCAGGAGGGTCAACTTTGGCCTTTGCAAGCACTTGCTGGTGGAAATCTCATGGGACAGGGTAATAGAAGGGAGAGGGGCGTATGAGAGTTGGTTAACATTTAAGGACTTCTTCTTCCAAGCTCATGATCATTGCATCCCAGCAAGCAGGAAATCAAGAAAGGGAGACAGGAGACCTGCATGGTTAAGTAAGGAACTGCTAAGCAAACTTAAGTGGAAGAAGAAAGTCTACAGCTCACGGAAAGAGGTGCTGGCCACCTAGAAGGAATATAGAACTGTTGTCAGAGGGTGCAGGGAGGCAACTAGGAAGGCTAAGGCCTTGTTGGAACTCAACCTTGCAAGGGAGGTCAAGGATAACAGAAAGGGCTGCTTCAGATACATTGCAGGAAAAGCTAACACCAGAGGCAGTGTAGGCCCTCTGTTGAATGAGGAAGTGCCCTAGTGACAGAGGACACAAAGAAGGCAGTTACTAAATGCCTTCTTTGTCTCTGTTTATACTGCTGGAGACTCCTCAGGAGCCTCTGAAACCTGAGCCCCCAGAAGAAAGCATGACAGAGGAGTCTTCCTTGGTTGATGAGGTCTGGGTTAAGGAAGAGTTGAGTAATCTGGACATCCACAAGCCCATGGGTCCTGATCGCATGCACCTGTAGGTGATAATGGAGATGCCACAGATCATTGCCACACCATTCTTCAGCATCTTCAGTAAGCCATGGCAGACAGGAGAGAACTGGAGAAGGATGAACATCACTCCAGTCTTCAAAAGGGTAAGAAGGAGGACCCAGGTAACAACAGACCAGCTTCACCTCCATTCCTTGAAAGCTAGTGGAGCAACTTATCCTTGGTGCTGTCTTTAAGCATATCAAGGACAAGAGGGCCATTAGGAGCAGTCAACATGGTTTTACCAAGGGGAACTCATGTTTGACCAAGCTCATAGCCTTCTATGAGGACATAACCAGGTAGATATCTGATGGTAGGGTAGTGAATGTGGTTTATCTTGATTTCAGCAAAGCATTCAACACTGTCTCCCACAGCATCTCTGCAGCTAAACTGAGGCAATGTGTCTGGATAATCAGGTAGTGAGGTGGATTGGGAACTGGTTGAAGTAAAGAAGTCAGAGAGTTGTGGTCAATGGGATGTAGTCTAGTTAGAGGCCTGTAACTAGTAGAGTCCCACAGAGGTCAGTACTGGGACCAGCACTGTTTAATATTCATCAACGACCTGAATGAGGGCACAGTGTGCACTGTCAGCAAGTTTGCTGATGACACCAAACTGGGTGGAGTGGCTGACACACCAGAAGGCTGTGCTGCCATTCAGCCAGATTTGGACAGGCTGGAGAGTTGGGCAAGAAGAAATTGAATGAAATTCAACAAGGGCAAGTGTAGAGTCTTGCACTTGAGAAAGAACAACCCCACGGATCAGTATAGGTTGGAGACTGACCTGTTGGAAGGCAGCAAAGGGGAAAAGGATCTGGGGGTCCTAGTTGATAGGAGGTTGACCATGAGCCAGCAATGTGCTCTTGTGGCCAGGAAGGCCAATGTCATTCTGAGGTGTACTAAAAGGACTGTGTCTAGTAGGTCAAGAGAGGTTCTCCTGCCCCTCTACTCTGCCCTGGTGGGGCCGTATCTGGAGTACTGTGTCCAGTTCTAAGCTCCCCAGTTCAAGAGGAATATAGATCTGCTTGAGAGAGCCCAATGCAGAGCCACAAAGATGATTAAGGTACTGGAACATCTCTCTTATGAGGAGAGACTGAGGGAGCTGGGGCTCTTTAGTTTNAATGTCATTCTGAGGTGTACTAAAAGGACTGTGTCTAGTAGGTCAAGAGAGGTTCTCCTGCCCCTCTACTCTGCCCTGGTGGGGCCGTATCTGTAGTACTGTGTCCAGTTCTAAGCTCCCCAGTTCAAGAGGAATATAGATCTGCTTGAGAGAGCCCAATGCAGAGCCACAAAGATGATTAAGGTACTGGAACATCTCTCTTATGAGGAGAGACTGAGGGAGCTGGGGCTCTTTAGTTTGGAGAGGAGGAGACTGAGGGGTGACCTCATCAATGTTTATAAATATGTAAAGGGTGAGTGCCAGGAGGATGGACCCAGGTTTTCCTTGGTGATGGCTGATGACAGGACAAGGGGCAATGGGTGGAAGCTGAGACATAGGAAGTTTCATGTAAACTTGAGGAGGAATTTTTTCACTTTGAGGGTGACGGAGCACTAGAACAGGCTGACCAGGGGAGTTGTGGAGTCTCCCTCTGTGGAGATGTTCAAAACCACCTGGACAAATTCCTGTGTGATCTGGTATCCTGGTATAGGTGATCCTGCTCTGGCATGGGGGTTCCAGCCCCTGACATTCTGTGATTCCATGAAAAAACAAAGAGAGGAAAAAGGAAAGGAAAAAATATACTGTGCCAAGTGGAAATATTACAGTTGCCCAGAATTCTACTTAAAATTAGTTTAGCTTAGAATCATTGTATAAATAATATTCCACTACAGCTTCTTTGTAAGTCTTGAAGAAAAACTACGTTTCAATCAAAGCACAAAAAAACCTGTAATCGTAGAATCATAGAATATCTCAGGTTGGAAGGGCAAGACAACCTAAAACAAAACTATCTGTCTAGAAGCATCATCCAAACATTCCTTGAATGCTGACAGATTGATGTCATTACAAATTCCCTTGGGAGATAGTTCCAGTGATTGACTACCCTCTCAGTGAAGAACCGTCATAGAATGGTTTTGGTTGGAAGTGACCTCCAAGATCATCTAGTTCCAACACCCTGCCATAGGTAGGGACACCTCCCGCTAGAACATGTTGCACAAGGCCTCATCTAACCTAGCCTTGTGTGTTGGTTTGAGCTAATTGGAGAATTTGTGTGAAAAATTAGACTGCTGCCTGAGAGTGAGAAATTAAACACTGTGTCACTTCACCCAGTTTTGACTGAGAAAGAAGAAAGAAGGTTGTTTTAGAATGTTCCCAAAACATCCAGATAAGCCAGTGTGCTTGCGCAGTTCAGTCGGCTCTGGGTCAAGCAGGCTTCACCAGCTTTTTTCCTTTGTCTCTCTGCCTTTGACCTAATTCAGAGTAAAATTACTAAAACCATTCATTCCTTCCTGCCACTAATCTTTCTGACCGATCTTCAGCTTATCTGCAGCATCATCAAGTGGTGAGATAAAGCTGGGGGGAGGAGGGAGAGGTGGTACAGGGGAGTTTGGTTTCCCTCTCTTGGGGATTTTGGTCTCCAGGAGGGGTGTGGTGTCTGTATTTCTATTTTACTGTATATTTCTGTAAATATCTGTTATATCTTGTAAATATTTGCTTGTATATTTGCATTGCTGTAAATATAAAGCTTCATTTATTAACTTCCAGTGTGTTTATCTGAGTTTTAGCCGGGGTTCTAAAAGGTGGGGGGGCAGGTCACTGCAAACCCACTACACCTTGAACATCTTCAAAGAGAGAGCATCCACAACCTCCCTGGGCAACTTGTTCCACTGTCTGACCATCCTCGCTGTAAAGAACTTCTTCCCAATATCTAGTTTAAATCTCCCCTCTTCCAGTTTAAACCCATTACCCCTTGTCCCATCATTACAAGACTCTCCTGGTAAGGCACAAATTCTGCCAGGCTGGTTTAACCCTTGCTCTCCTCCTCCCATTATGGGTTAAGGAGTTGAACAGATTGAGCAAACAATGGAGGGTTTGGTCACAGAAAAGCCCTGAGGGCTAGCACTACCAAGTCAGGTGTCTTGTGCTGCCCCTCAATGTGCCTGTGTGGTCACATAAGGCAAGAAGCTTTGATTTCATTGCCCAAAACAACGATGCTACTGCCTATTGGCCAGTTTAATTTTCAAAACAATGTATTTAATGGGAGGTGATTTAGAAACCATGTAATCTTTTCCTGCAACTCTCTACTGGGAACAGCACTCCATTCACAGCTCATTTAACTGGGAGTCATGATGGCCATGTGTTTTGCAGCTTGCACCAGCAGCTTAGCAGCAAGGCAGATCTTCTCTCCTTCCCTCTGCCTGGAATACTATGTATTTTTGTCCCAGTGCATTGTGAGTACATATGCTAGAGCTAATGCTAAAACTCCATAAGTATAGTTAGAATTTTTTCCTGTTTTCGTATTCCCATTTTCCAAGTTCTGATTGTTTAAACTGTTTGATTCCATGTTTATAAATACCCTTTGTGCAACTACTTACATTCAACCAAAAATCAAAAGAATCTCAATGAATTATCCCATTAAAAAAAATATTAATAATAAAAATTAATATTCAGACCAAAAATAATATTCATAATTCATAACCGACTACTAATTTCTACAACAAAGACCTTGTAAATAGTCCCTCCCCAGCCCTCCTGTGGGCCACCTTCAGATACTGGAAAGCTACTATAAGGTCTCCTTGAAGCCTTCTCTTCTCCAGGCTGAAGAGCCCCAGTTCTCATAACTTGTCCTCATAGTAGAGGTGCTCCAGCCCTCTGTTCATCTTTGTGGCCCTCCTCTGGACTCGCTCCAAGAGTTCCATGTCCTTCTTGTGGTGGGGGCTCCAGAACTGCACACAGTACTCCAGGTGGGTTTGATGGGAGCAGAGTAAAGGGGGACAACCAACTCTGTAACCCTGCTGGCCACACTTCTTTTGATGCAGCCCAGCACACAGTTGCTGTCTGGGCAACACACGCATGCTCTCAGCTCATGTTGAGCTTTTCATCAACCCAGACCCCCAGGTCCTTTTCCTCAGAGCTGCTCTCCAGACATTTGCCACCCAGCCTGGATTTTTTATTAGGACTGCGCCAAACCAGGTGCAGGACCTTACAGTTGGCCTTGTTGAATTTCATGAGGTTGGCCTGGGCCCACCTCTCCAGCCTGTCCAGGTGCCTCTGGATGGAAGAAAAAAGAAAAAGAAAAGGCAACCAAAAGTTGTTAGGAAAATTTTAAACAAAAAGAGTCACAAGCAACAAATCCAGTAACGGTAGAACATGTTGATCAGAGGGGTGGTAGATGCCCCAGCCTTCAAACATTCAAGTTCAAATTGAATGAGACACCCTGATCTAGTTAAAGATGTTCTTGATCACTGCAAGGTTGTTATGGAGGTGATAATGAATTGACATGAGGTACTCTTTTTCAAAATCAATATTGCTATTAATTTTTTTATTCAAAATTCTCACCACCCTGTTGTAGTCAGGGTCCGGCGATCGGAAAATATCGTGATGTACAGAAAGTTAGGGCCCCTCCCTATAACCAATAGCCTTGAGTTAAGACGTAAGCAGACGGAAGTGACGTTTTGTAGGCTATAAAAAGCATTGCCACGTTTCAATAAACACCATTTTGCTATCTATCATATTGATGTCCGTAGCTCATGGCTCGAGCAGCCTGGGTTTGGCTGCCGTGCTGCTCCTGAACCAGGTCGTCACACCTCCCGAGTGAGGCAACAAGTGGTGCTGAAACCTGGGAAGAAAGAAGCTAGGGATCAGGAATCACCTGGACAGGCAAGTGGCAGCTGAGGTGGTGGGTCCAGCCCAGCGTGGGACGATGCTCCCGAACCAGCAAGGAAGATGAAAGCCCTTGTTAAGGTTGTATCAGAATTACATAAGCAGTGGGGTATTGATTGTAAGGCTAAAGATTTTACTCTCGTTGTTGAGAGGCTTTTACAGTTTGGGGTTATAGACCAGGCAGTGGATAGAATCATAGAATCATAGAATGGTCTAGGC
>VWZI01022225.1:3282-15311 GCA_013396835.1 Psilopogon haemacephalus
TTTTTTTGTGGAAGGAGAATAATAATAAGGTGGATAAACACCTAATAATACAACATAATAATATTTGTATTGTCAGTGTTGCTTCAAGGCTTGCTTATATGCCATACCTCAGATTTAGGTTATGTGGCTGCTGTTACACAACTATGATTAATCCATGGCTATAATTTAAAAAAAATAAAATCAAAAAACATCAAAATCCTACTGTATAAAATCATACAATCATAGAATCAGACAGAGTTGGAAGGAACCACAAGGATCATCCAGTTCCAACCCCCCCTGCCATGCCCAGGGACACCCTACCCTAGAGCAGGCTGCCCACAGCCTCTGCCAGCCTGGCCAAAAACACCTCCAGGGATCTGGCCCCAAACACCTCCCTGCAGGGGCAACCCATTCCAGCCTCTCACCACTCTCATGCTCAACAACATCCTCCTCACATCCAACCCCAATCTCCCCACCTCCAGCTTTGCTCCGTTTCTCCTAGACCTGATAGCCTAAAAAGTCCCTCCCCAGCTTTGTTGTAGATCCTGGAAGGCCACCAGAAGGTCCCCTGGGAGCCTCCTCTTCTCCAGCCTGCACAGCCCCAACTCTTTCAGGCTGTGCTCACAGCAGAGCTGCTGCAGCCCTCTGAGCATCCTCGGGGCCCTTCTCTGCACATGCTCCAGCATCTCCACATCCCACAAGGATCATCCAGTTCCAAACCCCTGCCATACCCAGGGAAAGGACGAGGGGAAATGGGTTTAAGATGGCAGAAGGGATGTTAGGAGGAAGTTGTTTGCAGTGAGGGTGGTGAGACATTAGCACAGGTTGCAAAGGGAGGTTGTGGCTACTCCCTCCCTGGAGGTGTTCAAGGCCAGGCTGGATGAAGTCTTGAGCATCCTGATCTAGTGGGAGGTGTCCCTGCCTATGGCTCAGGGGGGTTGGAACTGGATGATCTTTGAGGTCCCTTCCAACCTAAACCATTCTATGATTCTATGATTCTATTTATGCCACACTGATAGCCAAAGCTGGCAGGCAGAGAAAACGAAGCACCACAGCAATTCAGGCAGGCAGGCAGGCAGGCAGCTTAGGAATTGCAGAGCTGTCAAAGCTGCATGTTTCAATCAGTCTTGACAGCTCTTGGCATTTCCCTTCAAACTCTCCCTTTCTATAAATAACTCCCTCACTTAGGTGCTATTTGGAGTTTCATTTCTGTAGCACACAGCAAGGAGGTTTCTCGCCCCCTTAGCCCTGGCTTTTCCTTGCCTTCTTTTGGGAAACCTGTGTGGAAAAGGATTAAAACTTCCTTGGCATTCAAGCAGCCGTGGAGCAAAATAAACGGAGCATATGCTGCATTTTAAAACCTCCTTTGCAATTCTCCCCCTGAGCTCTTGGAGGAAATACCAGCACCCCCTTCCCTTTACTTGAGAGAGCCTGAATTTCCCCTCGGCGTTTTCAATGAGTTGGCAAATGAACAGGATTCCAGCACAGCAGGGGGAGCCTGGGGCATGGGTTACACCTCCCTCCCCAGACTTTCCCTCCTTGGCTCGGGGAGAAGTGAGTTATGGTATGGTCCCCTTGCACTTCTGTCGACTGTAGGGGATGCAGAGAGAGAGAGGATCCAGTGCCTATCCCATACAGATCCTTTAGCAGACCACATTATTTCCCTGAAGGCAACACTTTGTGCTCTCATGTCCTTTGACCTGAGCTTTACAAGGCTCTAGGGGCCTCTGGAGGAAAAAATCCACCAAGTGACCTACAGGGACATAGTGGCTGTTTAAAACAACCTTCCTTCCTCCCTCTCTCCCTCCCTTCCTCCCCTTCTTTCTTCCTCTCTCTTTCTCTCTTCCTCCCTTCCTCCCTCCCCCCCTTCCTTCCTCCTTTTCTTTCTTCCTCTCTCTTTCTCTCTTCCTCCCTTCCTCCCTCCCTTCCTCCCCTTCTTTCTTCCTCTCTCTTTCCCTTCCTTCCTTCCTTCCTTCCTTCCTTCCTTCCTTCCTGTCTTTCTTTCTTTCTTTCTTTCTTTCTTTCTTTCTTTCTTTCTTTCTTTCTTTCTTTCTTTCTTTCTTTCTTTCTTTCTTTCTTTCTTTCTTTCTTTCTTTCTTTCTTTCTTTCTTTCTTTCTTTCTTTCTTTCTTTCTTTCTTTCTTTCTTTCTTTCTTTCTTTCTTTCTTTCTTTCTTTCTTTCTTTCTTTCTTTCTTTCTTTCTTTCTTTCTTTCTTTCTTTCTTTCTTTCTTTCTTTCTTTCTTTCTTTCTTTCTTTCTTTCTTTCTTTCTTTCTTTCTTTCTTTCTTTCTTTCTTTCTTTTGTTATATTTTCCCTATTTTATTCTATTCTATTTCTATTTCTATTACTATTTCTATGCTATCCTATTCCATTCCATTCCATTCTATTCTATTCTATTCTATTCTATTCTACTTTGTTTTATTTCTGTTACTATTTCTGTTACTATTTCTATGCTATCCTATTCCATTCCATTCCATTCCATTCCATTCCATTCCATTCTATTCTACTCTATTCTATTCTACTTTATTTTATTCTGTTCTATTTCTATTCTATTCTATTCTACTTTGTTTTATTTCTGTTACTATTTCTATGCTATCCTATTCCATTCCATTCCATTCTATTCTACTCTATTCTATTCTACTTTATTTTATTCTGTTCTATTTCTATTCTATTCTATTCTATCAGCCTCCATTACAAACATCAGCTAATTAGTGTGATCAGGAGGGAACAAGCAATGTGCTTCTTCAAAGCTGCAAAACACATCCTTGGTGACCACACCAATGGGGGCTGCAGGGCATTCTCCCCCAGCTCTGCTATGATTCAGAGCTTAAAAAGCAACCAAAACAGTAAAATGTGTAAGACCTTGAACTCGAATCTAGAAGGTTTAGTTACCATGTTTATTTTCAACTATTGATCTCTTGCCTATTTATAGAGCTGGGACTATGAGACTCTGCAGAAAGACTTCCTGAGGTGCCCAAGTGGTTGTCAATAGAATTAGTAGGAACAGAATTTCTCCATTTTGAAATAGAGAAAAAAAAAACAAAACACCAAACAAACAAACAAAAAAGAACCCCAAACCAAAACTAAAATAGAGAGACAGAAATAAAATGTCCAAAGCTTTTTGCCTTTTGAGACTCTGGGCAGCCTGGTCTAGGGTATACATAGAACCATAGAATCATAGAACCATTGAATCACAGAACCACAGAATCATAGAACCATTAAATCACAGAATCATAGAATCACAGAATCATAGAACCACTTAATCATAGAATCATAGAATTATAGAACCATTCAATCATAGAACCATTGAATCATAGAATCATAGAACTAGAGAATCATAGAATCACAGAATCAGCCAGGTTGGAAGAGGCCTCCAAGCTCATCCAGTCCAATCTATCACCCAGCCCTAACCAATCAACCAGACCATAGCATTAAGTTTGGAGAAGAGGAGGTCCAAAGCGATCTTCTGGTGGCCTCCATTATCTCAAGGGCCTACAAAAAAAGCTGGGAAGGGACTATTTAGGCTATCAGGGAGTGACAGGGCTAGGGGGAATGGAGCAAAGCTGGAGGTGGAGAGATTGAGGCTGGATGTGAGAAGGAAGTTGTTGAGCAGGAGAGTGGTGAGAGCCTGGAATGGGTTGCCCCTGCAGGGAGGTGTTTGGGGCCAGATCCCTGGAGGTGTTTTTGGCCAGGCTGGCAAAGGCTGTGTGCAGCCTGCCCTAGGGTAGGGTGTCCCTGGGCAAGGCAGGGGGGGTTGGAACTGGATGATCCTTGTGGTTCTTTCCAACCCTGACTGATTCTATGATGCTATAACCACAAGAGCAGGCTGATTCTATAAGCCAGGCTGGCAGAGGCTGTGGGCAGCCTGCTCTAGGGTAGGGTGTCCCTGGGCATGGCAGGGGGGTTGGAACTGGCTGATCCTTGTGGTCCCTTCCAACCCTGACTGATGCTGTGATTTTTTTTTTTTTTTTTCCCCTCCCCCCTCCAATGGCTGGAATTGTTTTAGCCACTTAGGTTGGGAAACCTTTTCCTCCTCCTCAATTTGCCTCTGTAGATTTTTCACTGCTGGCAATTAGCAAGCAGAAGCAATCCTGCTGAGCAGAGCAAGCTAAAAGGGGACTTAAGAATGGCTGCAGCCAGTCTGGAGTAGCAGACATCCAGATTCCAAATACACACATTACAGAGCTGAACACCCAGAGCATCCTCTCCTCTTAATGCCTTCTATCAGGGTCTCCCATCTGCTCACAACAGCTTTTAGTCCAAAACTTAGTCCACTTCAGTGGCCCCGGGAAGGAAATTGCTACGATTCCAGCATTCCTTGTACCCCCTCCTCCAAAAAAGAAAAAAAAAAAGAACAATTTAGATAATGGTTTCCTACATCTGGATAATAACCAAATGGCACTTTTCAGATCCCAGCCGTTTCAGTCTGGCATTTTCTGGGAAGCTCTGATGTCTCCAGAGGAGAACTGAAACATTCACGCAGGGGGGAAAGCTCTTCCTGCTGCCCAGCAGTCAGCTGTAACGTGAGGAAAAGGAAGGTCCCTGCAGGGATTTCAGTGTGTCAGGGCAGTCAGTGCTATGATATGGCACCAAGCTGTGTGGCACGGGAGACTTCCTAGAGGGCAGGGATCCATCCAGAGGGAGCTGCACAGGCTGCAGAGCTGTGCCCAGGCCAACCTCATGAAATTCAACAAGGCCAAGTGTAAGGTCCTGCACCTGGGTGGGTGCAATCCCAAGCACAACTCCAGGCTGGGTGGGGAATGGCTGAGAGCAGCCCTGAGGAACAGGACCTGGGGGTCTGGGTGGATGAGAAGCTGAAGATGAGGCTGCAGTGTGCACACACAGCCCAGACAGCAACTGTGTGCTGGGCTGCAGCAAGAGCAGCTGTGGGCAGCAGGGCAAGGGAGGGGATTGTGCCCCTTGGCTCTGCTCTCCTCACACCCCACCTGCAGCACTGTCTGCAGCTCTAGAACTTCCAACACAAGAAGGATTTGGAAGTATTGGAGTGACTGCAGAGGAGGCCACGGAGATGCTGAGAGGGCTGCAGCAGCTCTGTTCTGAGGGCAGGCTGAGAGAGTTTGGGCTCTGCAACCTGGAGAAGAGAAGGCTTCCAGGACCCTTTGGAGTGGCCTTCCAGGATCTGAAGAGGACCTACAGGAGGGCTGGGGAGGGACTATTGAAAAGGTTTTGAAATGACAGGATGAGGAGGAATGGGTTTAAAGTGGCAGAGGGGAGATTGAAACTGGATGTGGGGAAGAAGTTGCTTGCTGTGATGGTGGTGAGACACTGGACCAGGCTGCCTAGGGAGGTTGTGGAGCACAGAATCAAGATCAAAGACCACACTGGGTGCTTCTGTGCTCCACAACCTCCCTGGAGGTGTTCAAGGCCAGGTTGGATGAGGCCTTGAGTGACCTGTTCTAGTGGGAGTTGTCCCTGCCTATGGCCCAGAGCGGTTGCAACTGGCTGAGCTTGGAGGTCCCTTCCAACCTAAACCATTCTATGATTCTATTCTACATGGCTTATCTATGGGGAGGAAGATAACCTTTTAACTGCAGATCACCTTGAGATCTTTCCTTAGAGGTCAGAAAAGCTGTAAAAAGGCAAGGCAACAGAGGAGGAATATTCCACGAGTGCGATGCTATCACAGCCGCTGCTGCAGAAAAGGCAATTTTGACCTGTTAGAGTGCTTCTCACTGTCCCTGTTCACGAAGCCTCCATGATACTTTAGCAGTGTGAATAAAGAAAACGAGTTTGGGTAAATTACCTCAAAAAAAAAAAAAAAAGTTGTCAGAGCACTGCTAAATAAAATATTACTTTTCAAAGAGAATGCAAAATGCCACATAACACAATAGCATTAAAGAGCTCTGGAGGGAAAGCAAAGCCAGAGGTGCAAAACTCTCTCTGTGGGAGTATTCACTTCTCACACTTCTCACAAAGAAAATCTGAAGATGCCCCCAAAAATTCCAAAATCTAAGTGACATCACAGCTTCCAGCATCAAAAAACCGCAACATAAAAGCCCCCATACTCATTCAAGGTCACTCAAGGACTCGTCCAACCCAGAATCATAAAATCAGTCAGGGTTGGAAGGGACCACAAGGATCATCAAGTTCCAACCCCCCTGCCATGCCCAGGGACACCCTACCCTAGAGCAGGCTGCCTACAGCCTCTGCCATCCTGGCCAAAAACACCTCCAGCCATGTGGCCCCAAACACCTCCCTGCAGGGGCAACCCATTCCAGCCTCTCACCATTCTCATGCTCCACAACTTCCTCCTCACCTCCAATCTGAATCTCCTCACCTCCAGGTTTACTCTATTCCCCTTAATCCTCTCACTCCCTGATAGCCTAAAAAGTCACTTCCCAAGAAGGCTCCTCAGAATGCTCTGAGATGACCTTATTGTGGCCTTCCAGTATCTCAAGTGGGCTACAAGAAAGATAGGGAGGGACTTTTTTAGGCTGTGAGGGAGTGACAGGACTAAGGGGAATGGAGCAAAGCTGGAGGAGGGTAGAATCATACTGGAGGTGAGGAGGAAGTTGTTGAGCATGAGAGTGATGAGAGGCTGGAATGGGTTGCCAAGAGAGGTGTTTGTGGCCAGATCCCTGGAGGTGTTTTTGGCCAGGCTGGCAGAGGCTGTGGGCAGCCTGACCTAGTGGTAGGTATTCCTGGGCATGGCAGGGTTGTTGGGAAGTACTTGATCCTTGTGGTCCCTTCCAATCATGACTCATTCTATTATCCTGTGATCCTGTGATCCTGTGATCCTATGATCCTATGATTCTATGATCCTGTGATTCTATGATCCTGTGATCCTATGATCCTATGATCCTATGATTTTATGATCCTATGATTCTATGATCCTATGATTTTATGATCCTATGATTCTATGATCCTATGATTCTGATTCTATGATTGTATGAAGATGGTAGCAAATTAGAAAGATGTTAAGTTGGTCCTTAATGGCTCCTTTTGAGCCTATGATTTGAATTTTCACTGTGTTTGGAGATAATTCCCTCCAGAGCTTTCATTTTGGATTATATACCACAATTTCCTTAGGCAGACTACATTATTGACTATGTAACATCGTGTCCTGGTTCATTTAGTGTTGACATTTGGGTTGCAATCCTCGGCCCTTACCAAACCAGTGGGAGTTTCAGCAGCCTGCATCAGCAGAGCCAGGTTTAATTAGCCTTGCTCACTTCCCCTGTCTCATCTACATACTTTATTGTTGGTGCCTCGATTCATTTTCAGCAGATGAGGCTGCGTGCACTCGTGGTGGGCACACAAGCCCAGACACTTCCATCCCATCGTTTAATATTTTCCTTCCTTTGAACAGAACCCACTAACACAAACCAGGGCAGCTCCTGTTATGTGACCCACTGAAAAGGAGTGAAAGAACAAAAAAAAGGGTTTAAGGCTTTCACTGAATGGAAAGACTCACTTGATGCAAAACATTGCTCCATGATACAATATTGTTGATGTCACAGAATCACAGAAACAGCCAAGTTGGATGAGACCTTCAGCATCACCAAGTCCATCCTAGAACCCTACTCTACAGGAGTCACCTTCAGCCATAGCCCTAATCACCGTATCCAATCCACCCTGAAACACATCCTATCTGGGTGACTCCATCACCTCCCTGGGCAGACCATTCCAATCTCTGACCATTCTCTCCATTAAAATGTTTCTTCCTAATGTCCAATCTAACCCTCCCCAGCCTCAGCTTGAGGCCATTCCCCCTTTGTTCTGTCTCCAACTGCCTGTGAGCAGAGCCCAGCAGCAGCCTCTCCACAATGCACCTTCAGGAAGCTGCAGACAGCAATGAGGTCTGCCCTCAGCTTCCTCTGTTTCACACTAACCATCCCCAGATCCTTCAGTCACTCATCATCAGATTTATTCACCAAGCCATTCCCCAGCTTCCTTGCCCTCCTCTGGATCCACTCCAGTGCCTAAATGAGCAACATATGGCTGATTTTTCAGCCTTATTCCATGCATAGTTTTATCTTCTGCATTTAACAAGGATGGAAGTGAAAAACTGGATGACCTAGAAAGGTTTAACTGTCCATATTACAGACATAAGGCTATTCTTTCAATGAACTGCTATGTTTGGGATAGAAGGCAAGACAGCCCTCAGAGAAACAGGCAGAATCTTCAATCACATTGGGTGATTCTGTGCTCCACGACCTCCCTGGAGGTGTTCAAGACCAGGTTGGATGAGGCCTTGAGTGACCTGTTCTAGTGGGAGGTGTCCCTGCCTATGGCACAGGGGGGTTGGAACTGGATGAGCTTTGAGGTCCCTGACAACCTAAATAATTCTATGATTCTATGGTTCTATGATTCTGTGGTTCTA
Source organism: Psilopogon haemacephalus (assembly GCA_013396835.1). NCBI lineage: Eukaryota > Metazoa > Chordata > Aves > Piciformes > Megalaimidae > Psilopogon > Psilopogon haemacephalus. The sequence goes on from VWZI01022225.1 coordinate 11,605, forward strand.
TTGTTCTATGATTATATGGTTCTGTGATTCTATGGTTCTAGGATTCTTTGATTCTATGTTTCTAGGATTCTATGGTTCTAGGATTCTTTGATTCTAGGATTCTTTGATTCTATGGTTCTATGATTCCATGGTTCTATGGTTCCATGTTTCTATGATTCTATGGCTCTATGATTCTACAATTCTATGATTCTATGGTTCCATGATTCCATGATTCTGTGGTTCTATGTTTCTATGCTATGGTTCTATGGTTCTATGATTCTATGGTTCTATATTTCTACAATTTTAGGGTTCTATGATTCTATGATCCTATGGTTCTATGATTCTATGATTCCACAATTCTATGATTCTATGGTTCCATGATTCTATATGTCTATGATTTTAGGGTTCTATGGTTCTATGATGCTATGGTTCTATTTTTCTATGATCCTATTGCTCTACAGTTCTATGATTCTATGGTTCCATGATTCCATGATTCTATGGTTCTATGATTCTATGCTGTGGTTCTATGGTTATATGATTCTATGGTTCCACGGTTCTATGATTCTATGGTTCCACGATTCTATGATTCTAAGGTTCTATGATTCTATGCTATGGTTCTATGGTTCTGTGATTCTATGGTTCTATACTTCAATGATTTAAGGGTTCTATGGTTCTATGATGCTATGGTTCTATTGTTCTATGATCCTATTGCTCTATGGTTCTATGATTCAATTGAGAGCCAGTTCCCATACCGATAAGTGAATCCAATTATGAGTCCATGGAATTGCATCATGGAATTCTGTCATGGAACTCTTCAGAGCTAAGAATGGATGCAAGGGACACAGACTATGTTCAGAGCAGTCAACCTACTTTAAGAGTATGCACCTCCTGAATAGCCAGAAGGGGGTGTCCATGCATAGCATAACCTGGGCACCCTTCCTCCACTTCACACGCTCTAATAATCCAGCAGTGGGATTTGCAGTCTGTGCCACTTCAGGAATAAGCACAAAGTTCTGGCTTCAGGTGATGTAATCTTGGGGCACCAGGTCAGCCAGCCTTGCGTATTAATTCCCTGCTCCTTATTTCAGCTGCCAGCAATTAGACTGAGAACACGTGTAAAAGATTGGGGTCATTTCTTCCCAGATTACTTTCTTAGCATTTTTTTTTTTATATATAATGGCTTCCCACAGCACTTTATGTGCATTTCCATCATTTCTTTGGGGAAATCAGCAATGCAATTTGACCGTTTCTGGATGGCAGAGGTGTTGAGATGTTTGCTCTTAGACTGTTTCAGTGTTAAGGTGGTAAATAACTGGTAAAGTCAGTTATATAATTAAAGGCTGGTTTTAATTATAAAAGGGAGTCTAGTTGATCTGGGGTTGGACTAGATGATCTTTAGAGGTCCCTTCCATTCCTGACATTCTATGATGCTTTACAAATGTTTAATTTACAAATCAAACCATGCTAGTTGAAGCCTGCAAGAGGGAGACAAAGCTGCTTTCAAAGCACCATTTAGCAGTGTCCAACCTCTTTGTGAAGTTTGGGTGCTCAGGAGTATCTTGCCTGAGATTTTTAAGGACAGGAAAGACAAACTGGTTCAATTGAATCAAACCTGCTAAGCTCACACAACATTCTCCACAATCCACAAGGGCAAGAGCGACCTGTTCTAGTGGGAGGTGTCTCTGCCTATGGTGAGAGGGTTGGAACTGGATAATCTTTGAGGTCCCTTCCAACCTAAAACCATTCCATGATTCTATGAAGTAAGACAATTCACCTTTCCCCCTTGCCAACACTTCCCAAAGGTTTCTCTTTCTATCACATCCTTTCCTCCCTTCCTTCCAGTGGGAAAGTTCCTTGGCATTTAAAGCAGCTTAATACTGGAAATCTAAAATACAATCCTATGAAGCCCCACAGAAAACCTACTTTAATTAAATTTGAACCCCACTGCTGGTTGGTTGTTAAGCCACAAAAAGGAAATGTAGATTTATTTATTCAATAGGACACGGAGAGACAATTTTTCCTCTTTTCTTCCTCTGGGAAGTGTTTTATTGTTCGCTTCCTTTCTCTTGCCTGCTTGCTGTGTAATTTAAGACTGATGCCTCCCTGTGGGAAACAAAACTTGATCAGAGAACAGCCCGCACTGCCACCTAAACAAATTATGTTTTAGTCACTGCTGATGTTGGCTCTGTCATAATGGAAATGCATAATTAATGCCTTTGCTTTCCTTGCTTTTGGAAAGCAGTGAAAAAAAAACAAACAAACCTGAAACTGGTTCAAGAGGAGGAATTTTTAGGCCTGTGCCCTTTTCCCTTACCCCAATGGATCACTGCAGCTGCCTCTAAGAATGAATGATCAGGTCCCTGATGGTTACAGTTATTTATTCAATCTACAGTTGAGGCAATTGATTATTATTAAATAATAATAAAAAAAAAAAAAATGTCTGCTGTGCAGCCAGAAATTGGCACGGAATAATAGGAGGGAAAACTCAGCAGCACAGGTGAAATCCAATCTTGCCTTTCCCCTTTTAGGGGAGCTTGAAAAGATTAAGCTATTTCCATTAGCTCCCTGCAGAGTGGCAAGCAGCGATAATGGACACGTGCTAATTTCACTATTGCATTCTGCCATGAGGCAGGATTTTAGATCATCTTTCACCTGTGACATGACTCCAAATATCCCCAGTTAGCAGCTTTTTATTATTATTATTATTTATTATTATTTTCAGGTCTTTGTGGTTGAATTTCTAGCCCTGGCTAAAACATCTGGTACAATGACTGCAAATAGTCTCCCATCTTCTCACCTCTGGCATGTGGTGTAGCTTTAGACCATTTTACACTCTTGATCTAAAATTCTGATTGAGTGAATTATTCTGCTGTAATAGGTCCTAAGTCACATCAAATGGATGCTCTTGGATTTTTTTCCCCCCTCCCCCTTCCCTCAAAATGGGGAAATTTCTAGCCCTGGCTAAAACATCTGGTACAACGACTGCAAAATGTCTCCCATCTTCTCACCTCTGGGACGTGGTGGAGCTTTAGACTATTTTACACTTTTGATCTAAAATTCTGAACGACTGAATTATTCTGCTCTAATAGGTCCTAAGTGACATCAAATGGATGGAATTGGTGAATTGGTGGTTCCTTTCCCCCCCCGGGTCCCCCCCAAAATGGGGGAATTTCTAGCCCTGGCTAAAACATCTGGTACGGCTACTACAAGTAGTCTCCCATCCTCTCACCTCTGGGATGCAGTGTAGCTTTAGAGCATTTTACACTTTTGATCTAAAATTCTGAACAACTGAATTATTCTGCTGTAATAAGTCCTAAGTCACATCGAATGGATGCTCTTGGAGTTTTTTTTTCTCCTCCCCCTTCCCCCAAAAATGGGGAATTTCTAGCCCTGGCTGAAATATTTGGTACGACGACCACAAGCAGTCTCCCATCTTCTCACCTCTGGGATTCAGTGTAGCTTTAGACCATTTTACACTTTTGATATAAATTCTGAACAACTGAATTATTCTGCTCTAATAGATCCTAAGTGACATCAATTAGCTTTTCTTTTTTTTTTTTTTTTTTCCCCTCCCCCAAAATTGGGGAATTTCTAGCCCTGGCTAAAACATCTGGTACGGCTACCAAAAATAGTCTCCCATCCTCTCACCTCTGGGATGTGGTGTAGCTTTAGTCCATTTTACACTCTTGATCTAAAATTCTGAATGACTGAATTATTCTGCTGTAATA
>VWZI01022226.1:0-14580 GCA_013396835.1 Psilopogon haemacephalus
AGAGGGGTCAGCCCCACATATCGGTCCTTCTGTTCCTCTCAGAAGCGAATCCCCTACACTGTTCATTGTTCATGTTCTTCATCACACAGGTATTGAGCTGTAAGAGGCTTCAGCTTGTTAGGACAGTACCCAGTGATTACACATCAAGCATAGGCTCCCTTGGGGATGCAGTTTTCTGAATCTGGAAAATAATAGGCAAGCTGTCAATGAGTTAGAAAAGAATTAGAAGAGTAAACCCAAGGTCCAAATCAAGGATATAATCAATGTTGCAGCATGTATTCTTTCTTGAGTTATTGTCAAATATCTTTGGAGCAAATAAAAACTCTAAAATTTGGTATGTTCAAACATAGAACATGAGGTGACATGTGCAATGTTCCATTAAAATGTATTCTGCTATGGATATCCCAAGGACACAGTCAATGCAAAAAACAACTTTTTTACTCCCTGGGCAGCTCATTCCAACGCTTGACCACTCTTTCTGTGAAAACATTCTTTTCCCACTGTGCAGTGTAAAACCAACCTGATGCAGCTTGAGTCCATTCCCTCTTGTTCTATCTCTAATTACCTGTGAGAAGAGACCAGCACCAGCCTCTCCACAATGTCCTTTCAGGTAATTGTAGAGAGTAATGAGGTCTCCCCTCAGGCTCTTTTTTTCAAACTACAGGTCCAGCTCCCACAGTCTCCCCACAGTCTCTTTTCACAAGATTTATTCTCCAAAGCACAGCCAGCTGGGCCTTCACCCAGTAGCAGTGCCTGGTTCAGACCTACATGCTTAACAACAAGTTATGTTTTCCTATTTCCAACAGTGATGACAGTTGTTCTGGATTTTTTTTTTTTTTACAAAGTGGTGCTCTCCTTGACATCCAGCTGAAAGTTAAATTAAGCTTCTCTTGTTGTGAAAAAAAAAAAAAAGGCTGCACTAATATGCATGTTGGTACATGTCATGCACTAGTAGAGGTGCTGGACATAGATATGTGAGCTAAATCTTACAAGCTCTGGGCATTCAGCATATAAGCTAGAATGCTGTAGCTGATTTACAGCAGCCATTTCAAGAAAGATGACTGAACAGTGGGACAAAGCCCAGAGAAGACCACCAGGTCATTCAAAATCTAGAAAATACCGCCTCTGCTTGAAGGAGTTAGGTTTCTTCACTTGTGCTGGTTTGAACTAATCGGAGAATTTGAGTGAGAAATTAGCTGAGAAAAGAAAATACATTGTGTCACTTCACCCAGAGCTTTACTGAGAAAGAAAAAAACTGTTTTAAAAAGTGTAACCCAAACATAAATAGTCAGATGGTTTCAGGCCTCGCTGGGCTGTGGCTGCTTTTCTTGTATGGTTCCTTTGTCTCTGTCTTTTGTAGCTGACTCTTAATAATTCTACTAACTTCTTACCTACTATTAATTCCCCTGGCCGATCTACCTCAGCTTATCTGCAGCATCAACAGGTGGTGAGATAAGATTGGGGAAGGGGGAAGGTGGTAAGGGGTGGTTGGTTACCCCTCTTGGGGATTTTGATCTCTGAGAGGGCTGTGGTGTTTCTGTATTACCTTTTCACTGTATATATCTGTAAATATCTGTTATACATTGTAAATATCTGCTTGTATATTGTGCATTGCTGTAAATATAAAGCTTCATTTACCAATTTCCAGCATTCTGAGTCCTAGCCGGGATTTATATCAAAAGGTGGGGGGGCAGGTAACTGCTAAACCACCACATCACTGTATGGAGAAAAAATCATCAGCAGTCATGCAGTGAGAGGTGAGGCTGCTGTGAAGAAAACAAAAGCAAACTCTATTCCATATTCATCGAGGGCAGGACAAGTTACAAGTTTAAATTGCAGAAGGAGATTTAAGTTACGCAAAATATTCTTGATAAACAGATAATCTGCTCAAGCTACCCTCTCAAGCCTAACCTACTTCTGTGATAGTTGAATATACTGAATATATTTGTCAGCTGTTACATATTGTTAAGTGTATGGGTTAACAAAGTAAAGAAAAAAATATTAATCATGAAAAAGGGGGCTGGTTCACTAAAGATAGTAGCAAAAAAAAAATTCCCATTGACTAGTGCATCTTCAAGATTTTGCACCATAATATAATGTAACACTGATACAGATCTATTTGCATTTTATTTGCTAGTTGGTATGTGTAAGAAGAGACGGAGTAAGGAATATTTGACTGAGTGCATCATCTCCACAGCATAAATTAATGTTACTAGCAGTAGCTGCAGAACTGACTTTTTTCAGCCAGTGTGTCAAGAAGCATGCTACAGTGCTGACAGGTGGGATTCACTTTTTTCCTAAAACTAGAAGCACAGCTGTATTTTGAAATTACTAAAAGCCAGATTTTGTGATGTGTAATCAATTCCATGTTGATGGTGCAACCATTTTCAGATAGCTTTGTTTCCTGATATCAAAAAAAACCCTAATCACCACCACCATGTAATAGTAATAATAGTAATCATCATCATCATCACAGCAACAACAACAAAACAACAATGAAAAAACAACCAAAAAACCACCACACCAAAGGCAAACCAGAACAATCAAGAAATATCAAGTGTTAAATTGCCACTGCAACTTTTTTCATACAAATAACCATGTGCTGGTAATGTCTTTTTTCTTTTCTGATTCATCTTGCATAAAATCCAATCTTCCTCAATTTTCTTAAGTGCCCAAAAAGCAATATACTGGTAGGATCATCACTGAAATCAGTAATTGAAGGAATCAGCTCTGAATCCCAGTCCTGTGCTCACCTAGCAAATACACGGCATCACAAAATAATTGTCTTTACTTTGCAGTTGCACTGAGAGCAATATTTTACAGATAGAGGAAAAATACAGAAAAAAGACAGGGTGAACAACTGCCTTCTTTTTTGGCACCACTTGGACAAGGGCCCAAACCATGCTCTGCAAGTGTTTTATAATTTCACCCCCATTTTTGTGCATTTACTATCTGGCAATTTCAAATCAAAGAAGGCAAAAAGTTTATACCTGTGTTATTAGTTCAAGACTGATGGGAATTCTGTAACAGAAGGTTCTCAATTACTTATCTTTCTGAATTTATCAGGAGAAAAAACTCCTCCATTTTGGGAGCAGACTTCGGTGTACATTGCCAAATATAGTACCATGAGTAAATTTTTAATTTTTTTTTTTTTAAGGACAAAAGAAATTTAGGCAATTAATTGACTAACCTCAGGGTAGGAGGTTTAACAAAAAATAACAAAGTATATTTAAATGTGAACACTACAAATTTAGTATAGAATATTTCACACCTAAGTATTTGACCAAGTACTCATAAAAATTAGCAACACACTGCAATTTTGTGACTGCAAAATGAACCTAGATAAACAAAGCTGTGAGGAGGAATTTCTTCACTTGTGAGGGTGAATTTTTTCACTTGTGAGAACACTGAAACAGGCTGTCCAGGTAGTTGTGGAGTCTCCCTTTCTGGAGATATTCAAAAGCCACCTAGTCACATTCCTGTGTGATCTGGTCTAGGTAATCTTCCTCTGGGAAAGTGCATCTCACCTCTTAAACGCTCAACACTATGAAAATTCTGCACTTTAAAAATTTTTCTGGGTGCCCTGCACAAGAGGAGGGAAGGAAGCTGAAGAAAAATAGGCAGTTCAGTAGCTATACCTCAGCATCTATGCTGTTGCACAGCACATGTCTCTCTGGAGCATTACAGTGAGAAAAAGAGATTGATCAGTGATGAGCAAGACCACATTCCAGCCCTAAGTATTTAAAAGATAAGTCTTAAGTATTGGCTGTGTTAGATTCAGAGGTCAAATTTTCAGGGGAGATCCAGAACAACACTCAAGACTGTAATTTTCTGATGGATAGTTAATTATCCATGAACACTGCAAGTCTAGAAACACAAGGAAAAGCAGGTGCCATTCCTTTAACATCAGTATGAGCACTCTAATGTTGATGTCAATGCTTGCTTACAAGCAAATTAAAGAAGATGACAAAATACTTTCACATAGTGTCAGCAGAAACATGAAAACAACTGGTTTCTAAGGTGACATTTAGCACCCTTTAGAATGATATAAAGATTAGAAACTTTTTGATGTCCTTAAGAAAGTGCAGTGCTGGCAGAAGTAGAAACCACTTGGTATGACAATTCAGCAAGACGATTTCAGATACAGTATTTTAAAAGCAGGTTAAAAGAGAGATTGCAGATATGATTGAATATCTTGTCTGTTGGCTTTTTCACTTTCCAGCCCTTCTCTTGCTGGCACAGAGAATGACCGAGCAATTCAGATGCTATATGCCATATGCCAGCTAAAATCAGTAGGCATGTAACCATGACCCAAACAGATCTCCTGTCTCTGAATCTCCTACTTGTATGTGTTTGGAAATTTCACCTACACAGGCAGAGTTCAAGTCATACTTGACTACAGATAAAATAAATCTAAGGGATAAGACATGTCAGTCCATGATTAGGTGGATTACTGACTTTACCCACCTCCATTTGTGGATGTTCAAAGTCGGAGACATTAAAAGAAATACTGATAGAGTTCATTCAAACATCTTTCCAAAGCCCATAGTATATTGATAATTGAAGTCTTGGCTTAAGGATATAAAAAGAGAATAGACATGAACCTTTATTTCCTTAGCAAAGAACAGTTCAGGGAACCTTTCTGTCACCTCTCTAATGCTTATAATGACATGAGCAGAATCTGAACTCTAAATGTGCAAAACAGGTTGGTCCCAGCCTTATTTTACACTAAGGATGACCAAAGTAATAAATCCGTTTTCCAGCCTTCTACATATGCAGACACTGCAGTATGTTGTTTTGAAAAATGGAAGTGAAAGAATAAGTGAATGTGACTTCATATTTTATTTTTGTAAGAATTTTTACAGTTTCTGAGACAGATTTATTATGGCCAAGCCCAAAGGATTTGAATTACTGTATTTTTAAACAGGTTTTGTTCAGAGGTCAGAAAAAAGTGGATTATTCCAACCCACTGAAAGAAAGTCTTTCAGGGACACACTGAACATACTTATTCTCTGATGTAAATTAGAGCAGCTCCAAAGCTACTCTAAATTCCACTTTATTTGCAAAAGCTAGGGAAATTATGCCTGCCAGAAGGTGCTGCAGTAGGTATACTCAGAGGATGAAGAACAGACAGCTAACCTGATGCTTTTTTTCTGCACAGGGACTTATCTTACCAGCAGACAATCTTAGGTGCCAAATTAGAACAATTTCCAGGCTCTCACTCTACATAAATATATGTAATTTAGTAGTCATGTGTACACAAATTTGGTTTTAACCACAGCATGAGAAAGAACTGTATGAGGAGTGTTTACCTGCAGTAACCTATAGACTAGCAGCTGTTTAAAAGATGCCAGATTACAATGAAAAGGAATCACTTCAGCCCAGCCTCAGTTTCACTAGCTTCTTTCTGAAAACGCTGCCTAGCATGGGTGGCTATATGTAATGGACCACAGGTTATTTCTGAGTCCAAAGAGGCTGTGATGGTTCAAATTAATTGGAGGATTTGAAAGAGAAATTAGACTACAGGCTGACAAAGGAAAACACTGATGATGCTACTTCGCTCAGGTTTACTGAGAAAGAAAAATGTTTTAAGAGTCATAACCCAAACTTAGATAAGTCAGACCACATTGGGCTGTGGCTGCTTTTGCATGGCTCTTTCTCCCTGCCTTTCGTAGCTGGATCTTAATAATTTCACTAACTTCTTCCTGCTGCTAAGCCCCTATGCCAATCTACCTTCACCTATCTGCTGCATAAGACAGATGGTGAGATAAGACTGGGGAGGGGGGAAGGTGGTAGGGGTGGTTAAAACCCCCTCTTAGGGACTTTGATCTCTGGGAGGGGTGTAGTGTCTCTGTATTACCTTTTTACTGTATCTATCTGTAAATATCTGTTATATATTGTAAATATCTGCTTGTATATTGTACAAAGCTGTCAATATAAAGCTTTGTTTATTAAATTCCAGCTGACTGAGTCCTAGCCTGGGTTATTTCAAAGTGTGGGGGGGTGGGCAACTGCCGAACCACCACAGGGACACTGAAGTAAATCAGCAGACATGGGTAAAAAAGCAGTCATGCAGAGAGCACTACAAACATTTATTTACATAGGCTGCAACCACTTCTACAATGTTTCACAGCAACACCAAAAGTTCAGTTACCTTGACAGCCCTTTATAGAGGATTAGCAACTGCAATCTATGCATTCAAGTTATCCCAGCTCCATAAACATAGAAATGGTGAATGAGCAATTCATGGAATACAGCTTTTAGGGATTCTGCCTGTCTGAATTCCCATGGTAGGGATCAGCTATAAAAATCATGAAGAAGCACACTAGGAGCTCAGTTTCTGATAGGACCCAGTACCTCCCTTAAAGAAGTTTGTAAGCACCCAAAAGGGATAAATAGTGAGCAGCATCAGACCTATCAGTCAGTGCGGTTCCTTCCTAATTCACGTGGGAAATAACTTTTTCCCCAAACAGTCCACCTAACTTCACCACATCAACTGACGAAGTTATGATTGCAGATTTTTAATCATTGTCTGTGTGAGAAAAGTATGAGTTCATAAAACCATGTCAACCTTGATTATTTCTACAGAAGACAGTTGATCTTTTCAAAATGCAGTCTTCAAAGTGCCTGTCACGGGACACTACTAATTAAATGCAGTATCCCGTGGGACGAGGGGGTCCTAATGCCCTCCTCGCAGGTTCTTTCAGGTTTTGGTCGGCAGAAATAGACGAACGCGTTGCTCAAATGTCAGGTGCAACAATTTAACATTTAGAACTTGGGAAAACAGAGGGGTTACATGCAAAATAACTCCCGACGCGCTCACAAAATGCCCGCGAGGCGCCAGAGGGGGGTGAAACACGCTCCTTCCCGACCCGGAGGGGAGCGGGGGGAAGAAGGAAAACCGACTTCGCCAAAGTTAGGGAGAAGGGGAAGAATAATAGAGGGATACAGAGAGAGAGAGAGATCAGCCTTGCCGCTTAGGAGAGCTGCGTGCTTCGCTGCCTGCTGCCGTGCACGTGGCTGGGCTCCTCAACAGCCACGGCGAGAGACGACGGTGAGCGAGGAAGAGTGGAGGAAGAGCAACTAACGGTCGTTGTGCCCCCCCTTAAATACCCTCGGGAGCGTGAGACTGACTGACAGGCACAACTGGCCAATGGGTTTAAAGCTCCACGCCTGTGTGCTGCCCAGGGCATCCTTGGCTCCGGGGGGGGGGGGGGATCCACGTGGGATGCCCCCGCCCCCTCAACTCCTGTCGGACCTTGGACGGTAGGGGGAGGAGAGAGCCCAGAGGTTGGACCAATTCTAGGGTATGTGTCACCCTTACCGGGACAGTGCCCACCCAGCACTTGCTGTAAAACGCACACAGGCGCTGCTTGCCACATCTTAGGTACATAACCTTAAATGAAAATACAAAATTCCAAGCATTGGGTTTACCAGTGTCAGGCTAAATCCTGAGACCAGTCTCTCCCTTCAACCAGAATTCTCAAACTGCAAGCTTGTGAACACTAATTCTGGACCAGACTCTGACGAATATCCTCAGTTTGAACAGCATCCTATTCCTCAAAGGATCATGCTCAAATGGCAAGATTTGTACAGTTCAATACAAAGCTTTTGTATTTTAACACCCAGTACACCTTACCACATACTTGTTACTGATGTTACTGAATCTGTGCTGTTATTGCTGCTTGGAGCAGATGAAAACCTTTTCAACCAGGCTTTTTTGCCATTAAAAGAAATAAAATTTATGGTGCCATTAGGTTTTGAGGAGAAGCCTAACTATTGAAGAAGGGCTATGTGGCAGGTGCTGTGTGATGGTTTGGGAGTTACCCACCCCTCCACACGAGTTCACCAGACTAGACTCAATCAGATGGTAGTTAAAGAGTGATGCTTTATATTCATAGCCCTTCCCTCCCTTCAGAAATAGCCAGATCGATCCCCATATATCTCATGTGATATATCTGGAGTGAGATGTCAAAAAGAGGAAAAGGATTACACAGGATTAAGGAATTAAGGCAGATACAACAACACACCAGAGGGAAGGAGAAGAAGCAAGAACTGAGAACTAACTGAGAAGTGTGTGAGAAGTCAGTGTCTTATCTTATATTTTGACCACTGGTTTCTCTCAGCAGAAGACTGAATGATATAGGTCAGTGTTTTCTCCTCACAGCCAAAGATTTAACTTCTCTCAGTAAAATACTCCAATTAGCCTCAAAGCAGCATAATCCACCCCTATATATCACTCAGTGTTTTGCTGAGAACTAGATGTCTAATCTAAAACAATATTCATAATAATTAATATTACAAGATCAGTTTACACTTGGTTCCAGCTATCTCAGATGTAGGTGATTCAAAAGCTCAGAGAAAGGAAACTGTTTGTCTCTTCACAGATGAGACAAGAACAGGGACTCCCAGGTGACACTGGGTTTGTGCTCACGTACTGTAGATTCTCTTGTAGATTCCCGCACTGGAAGCCAAGTAATACCTAGAACAGAAAACTCCTAACAGTTTGTGTTATACACTTTGAATTTAAACTCTCTTGGGTAAGGTTAGATTTCTCTGTGGAACACATTGGATTTCACCATTCTTCTGCATTACCCAGTATGTATGACCAGAACCTTTTGCAGAAACCACCCCTTGGACAGGTTTCCCTTCACAAAAAGGAGAAAATACCCAATTTTCCCTAACAGATTCTTTCCACATACAACAGGAATTCTATCACCATCCACTGTTTGTACCAAATCTGATTGTGCAGGTCCTGCTCTGTTTACAGAACCCCTACTATTTACCAACCAGGTTGCTTGTGCTAAATGCTTATCCCAGTTTTTCAAAGTTCCACACCCCACACACCCCCTCCCTCCCCTGCCCCATGGCTTTTAGGGTGGTTTTCAGCAAACCATTGTAACATTCAATCTTTCCTGAAGCTGGTGCATAGTAGGGTATGTGGTAGATCCATGCAATACCATGCTCTTTGGCCCAGTTTTTCACTTCTTGAAACAAGTGCCATTGTCTGATTCAATTCTCTCTGGAGTTCCATGTCTCCACATGATTTGTCTCTCCAAACCAAGAATGGTGTTATGTGGCATGTGGAACTGGATAGGTTTCCAGCCATCCACTACTTGCCTCTACCATCATTAGCACATACTGCTTGCCAGAATGAGAACAAGGTAAAGTGATGTAACCAATCTGCCATGCTTCACCATACTTGTACTTTGTCCATCTCTCCCCATACCATAAGGCCTTGATTCACTTAGCCTGCTTAATAGCAGCACAAATGTCACAGTTATGTATGACTTGGGTGATAGCATCCATGGGTAAGTCAATCGACCTATCTTGTGTCCATCAGTATGTTGCATCCCTGCCTTGATGTCCAGTCAAATCATGGGCCCACGGAGGTAAGAACAGTTCACCTCAGTGTTTCCAACCAAGGTCAAGATCATAGTTCATGTCAACTTGAGAAATTTTAGCAGCTTGATCTGCCTGATTGATATGTTGTTGTTCCTCAGTAGCTTTGCTTTCAGGCATGTGTGTGTCTATGTGCTGCACCTTAACTCGAATTTTCTGCAGTCATGCATCAATGTCCTGCCATAGATCAGCAGACCAAATAGGCTTTCTATTCCTCTGCCAACCATTATTTTTCCAGTCCTTTAGCCAACCCCATAGAGCATTGGCTACCATCCATGTGTCGGTGTAGAGGTAAAGGATAAGCCAATTTTCACATTCAGCCACATCAAGAGCAAGTTGGACTGCTTTTACCTCAGCAAATTGGCTGGATTTGCCATCTCCAGCTCTTGCTTCAGTAACTCTCCTGTTAGGACTCCAGACTGCTGACTTTCATCTTCACTTGTTCCCAACAAGATGACAGGAACCATCTGTGAACGAAGCATAGTTCTTTTCCTGATCAGAGAGATCACCATAAGGAGCAGCTTCTTCAGCATGAGTTACTCTTTTCTCTGGGGGTCTTGTACACTCTGTTCCTTCCAGCAAGTTGGTGATCTGTTCCACCAGACCAGGGTGATCAAGATTACCCATGCATGCTCATTGGGTTATTGAAGCCATCCATTTAGACCAGGTTGCATCTGTGGCATGATGTGGTGATGAATCTTTGCCTTTGAATATCCAGGTTAGAACAGGCAATCTAGGAACTAAAAGCAATTGTGACTCAGTTCCAATCACTTCAGAAGCTGCTTTCACTCCTTCATAGGCTGCTAGTATTTCTTTCTCTGTTGGGGTGCAATTTGCCTCTGAACCTCTGTAGCTATGACCCCCAGAAACCAAGTGGATGACCACGTGTTTCATTTGGAGCTTTCTGCCAGAGACTCCAAGCTGGACCATCGTCACTCACAGCTGTGTACAGAATGTTTTTAATGTCTGGAGCACTTCAAACAGGTCCCAAGCCCACTGCATGGACTACTTCTCACTTTATCTGATCAAAGGTTGCTTGTTGTTCAGGTCCCCACTTGAAATTGTTTCTCTTATGAGTCATATCATGCAGAGGTTTGACAATTTGACTGAATCCAGGAATGTGTAGTCTCCAAAATCCCACTGCACCCAAGAAAGATAGTGTCCTTTTTGTTTGTTGAAACTGCCATGGTGGAGACTGTTTATCACATCTTGTGGAATGTGATGTTGACCATCCTGCTATCACACTCCCAAAATTTAAGTTCCCTAAAAGGTCCTTTGACCTTGTCTCTCTTAATGGCAAAGCCTCCTTACAACAGAATGTGAATTATTTTGTTACCTTTCTCAAAGACTTCCTCAGCAGTTTGGCTCCACACAATGAATGTCAATGAATTGTATATGTTCTGGAGCTTTACCTTTCTCCAACATGTTGTGGATCACTGAGTGACAGATCATTGAACTGCCACCCCTGAGGCAAATGGTTGAACTGACACTGGATTCCTCTCCAGGTGAATGCAAATGGAGGTCTGCATTCCTTTGCTATGGGAATAGAGAAGAAAGCATTAGCAATGTCTATGGTAGCGTACTATTTGGCCTCCTTCAATTCCAGCTTGTACTGAAGTTCCAGCATATTCAGTATAGCTGCACTCATGGGGGAGTTACCTCACTGAGGGCACAAAAATCCACTGTGAGGCACCAGTCACCACTAGCCTTGTGCACGGGCAAAATCAGACTGCTGAAATGTGCATGAGCCTTATCAATGACAGCCTGACTTTCCAGTTGATGAGTTATATGATGAATGGGCAGCAAAGAATCACAATTAGTTCTGTACTGCCTGTGGTGAACAGTTTGAGTAGCAATTGACAATTTCAGATCCTCTTTGTCATGATGTCCCACAACTGCAGATTCATCTGAAAGTTCAGGTCTAATGGACAGTTTCAATTTAACATCCTCAATTTTTACAGATGCTATTCCAAAAGCCCATTTGTGATCTTTGGGATCTTTGAAACAATCTTGTCTCAGAAAGTCAGTTCCCAGAATGCAAGGTGCATTAGGACCAGTTACAACAGTATGTTTTTTCCACTCCTTACCAGTTAAACTTATTTCAGCCTGCAATTTAGTTAACTCTTGAGATCCACCAGTGATTCCAGAAATAGTTATAGATGCTGTCCCTTTGCAATTCCATGCCACTAAAATACACTGAGCACCTGTATCAACTAAAGCCCTATATTTCTGGACTTTTGAACTGCCAGGCCATCTAATGAATACATTCCAAGAGGTTCAGTTTTCTCCACTATCCCTTTCCTCCTCCTGGCTAGAGGAAGGGCACTCCTAATTCTGACCATGGCATGTGGGGTGTACACCATGGCATGGTGTTGTCGTGAGAGAAATCATTAGAATAATTGCAATTGCTCTGAGGAGCTGAAGAAGTTACAGCTACTTCTCTGGCATTGCTGCCTTGACTCTCTTCAAAAGAATTGAAGTAAGTTGACCATCCAACTTGTTCATGGTATCACCAAATTGGCCACACAGAATTATCCAGAGTGATGCATGTGATTGCTGATGTCTGGGTGGAATTTGTCTCCTGGGCTGGAATTGCCTTGCAGGAGATTGGTGTGGAGACAAAAGAGGAATACTGGCCAGATAATCCCCCAAATTAAGTAAAATAGCTTAATTTTCATTTTCAGACTTAATTAAGAATCAATCAAGTTGAATTAGTCCCACATTGAAGCACCAAAATAAGATGTAATGGTTTGGGAGTCACCTGGCCCCCCCACAACGAATTTACCCAGACTAGACTCAGCTGGCTGGTAGTTAAGGAATCAAGCTTTAAATTCAAAGCTTAGAACAATTTACAAGCAGATATTTACAATACATTACTAATATTTACAGTTGTGTGCAAGTTAAAATAAATACAGAAACACAATACCCCTCCCAGAAACCATAGTCTCCAGGGGCTCCCAGCCAGCCCTCCACCTTCTCTCCACATCCCCCCCCTCCAACCTTATCCCAAAATCTGCCTTACATACAAGGTTTGAATTGGAAGGATCAGTGAGGGGGGTTAAAAGCAGAATGATTAGTTGGGTTACACAGATCCAGCTAGAAGGCAGAGAGAAAAACAGACTCCAGCAGACAGAGAGACTGTCTTATATATGTTTGCATCCTTGTTTTTTTACATCTCAGGAAACCTAGGAGTGAAGCAGACACCACAATTGTTTTCTTTTCACAGCCTATAATCTATTTTTTCTCATTAAAATATTCCAATTAGCCTCAAACCAGCACATGCTGCTACTGGCTATAACTGTCCACACATATTTCCTGCTGGCAAACTAAACCCTTCAAAGCTTTCAACAAATAGAAGTCATTGCTACTGTTTGGACAGTTTGCTGAATGGATAACTCCTCGATGTAGCAAACCCCTTGCTGCCTATTTTGAAAATACACAAAGTGATACAGCACAGACTATTGTCCACCTTTACATCAATTTTCACCAGGAAGGAAGGGAGCAAGCCTAGCAGTTGTCTTTGCCTTCAGAACAAGAGGATGAGCTAAAATCAGTGGACTGCTGCTCTGCAGTGTGAAATATGTCTTGTGCTAGACAGGAAAATAGTGTTGTCACTCCTCCCTGCTCTCCTACATGCTGCTTGACTTTTATTTCTCCACTTTTTTTCCTGGTGATTATCTCCTGAAATTTTAAACTTCTTTTGCAATAACAACAAAGAAATAATGTAGTAACCTTGGGGAAAACAATACAGTATTGTAACTGGAGAAAGAGAGATGCTTAAGCACTCTGTAACTTGTTCATTTTTGCCTACATTGTTCTATTACTTTGTGTTACATTTAGCTTCTCATGATGCAAAGTAATCAAGAAAGCATGCACATAATTACTTTTAATGGATTATATTTATTATTTTAGAAAGAAATTGCGTAACTTAGGAAAGGTTTTGTGAAGGGTCACCTTGTTAATGCAGTAACACAGAAATCATGCACAGCATGTTGCTGCATATAGTACCAACTCACACCTCACCACCTACCAGCACAAGCCCCTAACAATGAGAATTCAGAAAAAGAATAGAAATCACAAGTGACTCTTCGAATGGCCTTGTTTTAAAACACTATGAATTGCAATGGGAATTAGTGTGTGCTGCTTTTCAAAACATCTATCTTAGTTAATTTGGTTTATTTGGGGAAAATAGATCATTCTGTCTGAACTCTTCAAAAACAGCATCATCTTAAGCTGCTCTGCAACAAGCATCATGTCAAGAAGTTGATTGTATCCTTAGAATTTATCAGTCTCTAGAAAAAGACATTGATTTAAAAAACAACAAAAAAAAAAAACCCCACCTGAAAGGCTTCATGGAATGTTTTGCTTTTTGATAGATCAGCTAACAATGCATACAGCTGTATGCTAATAAGAATTCTATTAGAGGAGATTATTTTATGTTGAATAGTCTATGGCTGCCTTAACAACATCTTCAGGGAGATAATTTAAAGAGGTGTTATTCAAAATGCTGCATTGATGCATTGCTGCCACAGAAATTTTTATCCACACAAGTCAGGGCTCTTCCTAACCCAAGGCAGGTTCCCATAGCAACTGCAATCACACTACTTTCACATAGGCATTATTATCCTTTCTCACAAGATAAGGGAACAGATACTTTACTAGTCTAAAACTCTGCTGTGACACTGCTTTTGCTACATTTGTAACTCTGATTTGTGGTGTGCCGCTATACTCTTGAACTTCTATGGCTACTTTTGAAGTCTGCTATATGATTTATCTTGAAAGTCAGTAAGCCTAATTCTGACCTCACTAATACCAGTACAAATCAAGACTGAGACAGAAAAAACTACAGCAGCATAGTTCTCCTAAGGGAGTAAGATGAGGTTTATTACATAGAGGTTTTGTGAGAGCAAGCTGTTGCTACCTAGTAATGGACAAAACCTTTTATTTAATACCTATTATTTCAAAAGTTGCTCTTCTGGAAATACTAAATTCCTCGGAGGGAAACAATAAAAGGGAAAGAGTACATTTCTGTTTCTAGGTGTCTATTGGTAAGGGAAATTCTTAATAACAGAGAACTAGAGGAATGAAAGAAAATATTTTATTTTAAGCACCCAAAAAAACTGCATCCTGCATATTACAGATTGTCACAGAAACCTTAACTAAAAGCATTGGGATTGC